>CM077157.1:7787162-8142574 GCA_039583875.1 Platanthera guangdongensis | reverse complement strand
CAATTTCTTTCAGGCAATCCCCTACAAAAAATTTGTAAATAGTTTGAAATAAAAGTGTGGATAAAAGCTTGAATATCTGCAAAAATTATAAATATGTATTTGTAGTAGTACTGAAAAGTATTACTAAAACAATACAAGACTAGAATACTAAAAAAAAGCATTGAAATAAATTGGGTGTAAACTGAAATAAATTGAAAGGAATTTTATTGACACTTTTTCAAGTTCAGGCATTCTTTGGCAAGTTCAGTTCTAATTCTATTTTTAAAATTTTGAGTTTCACCCATTATTAGGGGAGAAAATTAGTTGCATTTTCAAAATTCTGTCGAGCTTAATGAGGTTCCATTTTATTATCCATTTATGAATATAGAACGTTTACAATCAATCGAGCGCAAAAGAAATTCTTCCTCCAACTTGACTCGAGAATTATTTCCAAAATATATTCTTATATTGATCGTTCAAATCTAATCTTCATCTTTTAACACCTGAGAGTTATTATAAAATGAGTCGCTCGTCGGTTTGCAAAATCCTCGAAATACTCTGAGCTTGAAAATCAGGCTTGATAACTCTCGTCAATTATTTATTTGAACTCAATATTAAAATTAAGGCACGATCGCGCACGCCGATTTTCTTTTCCCGAAGGATTTAAACGCATAGTTTTTAAAGTGCAACCTTAAGCTCTAAGAATTTGGAAAAACTTTATTTTCTCCCCAAGGTTTCCAAAATTTTAGACAACTTCAAAGAAGGCCTAAAAATGTGTCTATAAATTCTTTCAAAATTTTCCAATCAATTTTGGGCTTATAATTTGGCCAAACAAATCTTATTTATAATTTTTGAGATATCAAATCATTTTATAAAATTTACAAAATTTTTGTGGGGATTGCCTGAAAGAATTGGTTTCAAGATGTCCTAAACACCTAGAGGGGGGGGGGGGGGTGAATAGGTTCAATTCTTTTTATTTAGGCAGATAAATAATATCACTGTTAGACAACCTATGCAACAACTATCACAGCACAAATTAAATCAAATACTGCCAACATGGCATACACACAGATTTATAGTGGTTCTCCAATAAATGGGTACATCAACTTTCCTCCTTTGCTTATCTAGCAGTATACTAGATTTGGCCTAACTCCCTTCTTCCTTCTCAGATCTTCAGATCTTACAACTCAGAACCTTGAAAAGTTCCTACAGCTCAGACTTCAGAAAGTCCTACAACTCAGATTCTATCAGAGATTCCTACCTCAGAGTGAGTCCACACTCCTACCACTCAGGCAATCAATCCATACCTCAGCCTCTTCCACCAGACTTATAGCTCAGAGAAAACAATCTCCTACCTCAGGCTAACATCCCTCCCTCAGCCTTTATAGATATAGACTTACAACTCAGATTTCAAAAATCCTACCTCAGATCTATAAAAGATCTTACAAAATATGATTTAGAGAATATTTATTTCTTCACCCAAGAGAAAGATGAATGGATGAATACTTCTTGATCAGTTATGGAGTGAACTAACAACTTGAGATCCAACCCGTCTTAGCTTCTTCAAAGCTTCTTGAATCAGAACAAAGTAAGGTTGATCTTCCTTGAAAAGTTGGATTTGATCCACAATCCAGCTCTCCTCTTCTTTCAGATATAGCTCTGAATTCTTCGTGCAGACTTGTTCAGGATCTGCCTTCTCTATAACAGAGACTTGTTGATTTCAGGATGAGAACAACTCTTTTTCTCTTCGATAGAACATGTTTTATAAAGATCCCATCCGAGGTTACCGGCTGATCTGATTTATAACTGCCTTCTGACAGATGTGTTAGCTTTTCAGTTACGACAGCTGTCATGTCTTCATTCTTGACAATTGAACCCTTTTGCCACTTTTATCTCAGCAGAAAGTGTCGAGATAAAACTTCATATGTGTCAACATAAATGGAACATGTGTCGACACAAATCTTGATGATGTTGACATAGCTCAAGGAATGTCGACACAACTCTTCTTTACTTTCTTGACAAAACTTCTGAAGAAGGTGTCGACACAAGTCTTGTGTGTCGACACAATTGGCTTCTAGTCTTGACATAGTTGGTGTCGACAGAATTCTTGAGTGTCTCGACACAAGTCCTGTGTGTCGACACAATTGGCTGTTGACTGAATTTCTGAGTGTCAACACAAGTCCTGTGTGTCGACACAGTTGGCTGTTGACTGAATTTCTGAGTGTCGACACAAGTCCTATGTGTCGACATAATCTGCTTCTGGTGCCGACACATTTTCTTCACAAGTGTCGACACTTGTACTTAGATTATTTTACTGCATTACTTTATCCTGCACATTGAAACTCAACAACCATCAAATACATAATGATGCATATAATTGAGTTAGGTGAGGCTTCTTCCAATTCAGGTACACAGTTTCCAATGTACCTAATAATCTTCCCCTATTTGGAGAAGTTATAACCCTTAGTCAATAATATACATTACTTATAATAAAACAAAGATTATGATGTATAAAAGCATTACTCAGAAAGGGTAACTCATAAATAGAAACAACATGTAATATCATCACAAAATATGATAAAATACAGTAAACAAGAATCAGTTTTTTTTTTTGGTTAAATTACAAGGATTTTAGAAAAGATTACATAGGTATAAACCTAGTCAATCTATCCCTAGGATTGATCAGGCTCCGTGATGACAATTCTTTTTCAGACTGAATCCTAGCTTGTACATTAGCTTCTGTGTCAGCAACCGGCTTCTTTCCTTTCAGATCCTTCTTCTTGAGTTCTTCAGTCTTGATCTTTTACCTTTCAAAGTAATGACAAGGCTTTGAAAAATATTTGCTAGGCTCCACAGAATTAGCAGGTATTTTTCCAGCTTTGAGCTCTTCTGAACTGGTATATGACATCTTGCCGCTTCTGATATTTGCTTCATTCCTGTTCAGAATACCACTTGCCTCTATCATGAATATTCTCTTTAACAGC
Organism: Platanthera guangdongensis; assembly: GCA_039583875.1. Lineage (NCBI taxonomy): Eukaryota > Viridiplantae > Streptophyta > Magnoliopsida > Asparagales > Orchidaceae > Platanthera > Platanthera guangdongensis. Next base: position 8,139,611 of record CM077157.1, on the reverse strand, counting down.
TTGTCAAGTAGTGAGAATACTATTCCTGGAGGTTGGAATCCATTGTTCAAAATTAGGCTTTAATTCTGCTTGTTCTTTGAACCTTTCTTAGATAGTTGAGCTTCTTTCTGAGCATCCCTAGCTCTTTGTGCTTCTTTCTCTCTTTGTAATGCAACTTCAGACATTTCAACATTTTCAATAATAACATTCTGTACCTCCTTTGGAGGACTATACATTTATTGTACTGCATACTGAGTTCCTTCAAAATCTTGAGGTGGATAGATGACTTGGGCTAGCTTCCTACTGAACCCCTTCAATGTAAGCAGGTTGAATTCCAGATTCTGCAGTGTTGTCATCATCACAAAGGGGTGGATAACCAAGAGTTGCAATGATGGAATTGGATATTCATTTAGCATGATCTGAGCTGCTTTGACTAACACTCTCTCCCCATTTATGACTTCTCTTTCAATATGATCTTGTAGATCATCCTTTTGAAATCTTATTTGATCAGCTAGATAATTTGTTCCTTCTGTATAGTAGGATTTGAACTTCTGCAGCTGATTAGAAATTGCCTTTTGAGATGCCTGGAGAGCGGTTTAAACAGTAGCTAAATCCGCTTTGAGTTGTTTATCAAACTCAGACTTTACTGTAACAAGGTGTGCAGTGATAACAGTTGCTTTATTCTTGAGTTCTGTTACAATTGCATTATGGGATTCTGTAAGATTGTCATTCATTCTTATTTGATTTTCCAGGACATAACCTTGTTTTACTGCAATGTCCTCTATTTTAGCCATGGCCTCATGTTGTTGTTTGGCCAAGAAGACTACGACATTACCTCCCTTTTGGAAGCATTCAGTCATTTCCGTTTTGTGCAAATTGAATTTAAACCTAATGGATTTGATATCCCAGGCCAAGGAAAATTGCAGATTTTTTATGACTCTCATCCACATCATTTTCAAGAGCAGCTCTTTGCTCATATCCAATTTCAATTGCAGTGACACTAAAAGTGAACTGAAATCTACTACAGGAGCTTGCATTTGTGGGTCATTTTTCAAGGTTTTCTTATAGCTTGAGCTCCTCTTCCGGAGCTCCACAAGTTTCTGTTTCTTTGCCCTGGAGGCTTCTTCATCTTCAGAAGAATCACTTGAAGTAGCAATATCCACTGTGTCTTTCGGACCAGAGGCGATGATTGGTAGCTCCTTCTCAGTTATTGGCATCTCCCCCTCAGTTCGTGCTCCTTGGAGGTCAGGAAATAATTCTTCTAATGTTACCTCTTGTTGCATTTGAACTGGAGGAACAAATTTTTCTTTCTCAACAGATGGTTCCCCTTCGAATGCAAAAATTTCTTCCATGGTTACGTCAGTTCCAGGAACTTTGTCTTGGTTGTATTGATCAACATCATTCATGAGCACATCCTGTGCATCATTCTCATTGCCTGTGGTAGCTTGATTTATGGCTTGTACTACCTCAAGTATAGATTGAGTGGTTGTCTCACTGTCCAATGCAGCTGTTTGGACATTTGGATCTTGCTCATTAGCTCCCTATGAAGTTGATATCGCTTGTTGAGCTAGAACGTGAAGTGGCTCATTAGCTCCCCCTTGAAGAGGCTCCTCCTAGACCTGATCCACTGAGATGTGGCTTGCAGGAATGTGCTCCCCCCGCACCTGACCATCAATTTCAGTTTCTAGAGTAGGAGATTTTCTAGTACTGTCTTGTCCATCATTATCTGTGCTAAAAACAACTTCCTCCTCTGAATTACTGGAAGATTCAGTGGTCTTGTGTGGAGTTTTTCTTCTTCTGAATCTATTTTATGCGTTTATGAGGAGTAGGGACATCCTTAGTCAACACTATGTCCCATCTGGACAGTATTCTTAAGTCCATTCTCCTCATATGATTTATTTTAGTACCATACTTCTGGCTTAGTGTTTCTGGAATACAGGTAGCCAGATAGAGGCTAAGTATTCTACCCAGATTGGGCTTCTTAATCTCTTCCTTTATTTTTTCAAACATAACTGCAGCCCAGTCAATTGTTACTTTGAATATAATCCTGGTCATGAGACTGAATATGTAGGCTGAGATCCTATCATGTCCTCCAGGTTTACACAAAATTACTTTTCCCAGAATTTCTGAGAGGAATTTTTCTTGAGAGTTCATCCCCTTCCGAATTATCACTGCTCCAATCTTAGTGGATGGAGATAACCCACACTAGGTTAATGCACTTGCTGTCATCGGAGAATTGAGTTCATCTTCTTGTGTAACTTTGGGAATATGAAGGATTTTCCTTAGGCGTTTAATTGTGACCTTGAGCTTTTGACCTTGAACCGTGGATTTGATTTTGGTGCCAGTGGAATCTTGAGAAGCATTTGAGTAGAACTCAAGAACTTCTTTCTTCCATATTCTTGTTGGTTCAGACACCATATATTCTACTCCAGCTATTGTGATCAAATCAACTACCTCCTTGATGTCCGGATTCGCATCATCAAAAGCGTGTCGAACAAGCTCATAACCCTCGTTGATGTTCTCTTCCATCTTTGGTGCCATTAGAGATGTGAGAGTGAGAGATTGAGGAGAAGGAAGAGGAAGGTCTTGTCGATACAAAAGGTTTGGTCTCAAGAATTCTGAGAGCGTAGTCGACAAGGTCTTGTTTCCACCTATTTATACTTTTCTAAACAACGAAGTCCAAAAGACGGACGGAAATTAGCTTAGTGTGTCAACACTGTTGGGATAGTGTCGACACCAATTACTAAAGTCTCGACAAAGAATTTAAAGATATTTCAATACTATGTGTCGACACCAATTATGATGTGTCGACACAGACAACCTTAAGAGTCTACACTAATGTCTGTTTGTCGACATAGACGACTGTATGTGTCGACGCCAATATCTAAGTGTCAGGAGAGCTATGTGTCGACACTAAATTCTGAGTGTCAACACAATCTTCTTGTTGTGTCGACAGAATTTTCCTTATGTGTCGACTCCAACTACTAAATGTCGATACAGATTTCTTTATATGTCGACCCAGATTTACTTAGTCATTTTTACCATTTTATTATAAGTTTAGCATGCCTAATTCAATTTTAAAGTAATTGAATTTAGTTTCATCCATGGTTTGATGAACATGCCAGCATTTGATAATTAGTGTTGACAAATTATAAAGTTATGTCTTTTTTCAACATGATCTCTAATGAAATGAAACTTGATTTCTATGTGCTTAGTTCTGCTATGTGAAACAGGATTTCTAGCAATAGATATGACACTAGTAAAATCATAATATAATGGAGTTTTACTTACCTTGATGTCATAGTCTTCAAGTTAATGTTGTATCCATAACAGCTGAGCACATCAACTGCCTGCAGCTACATATTCGGACTCAGCAGTGGATATAGCCACACTTGTCTGCTTTTTGCTACTCCATGATACCAATCTTCCACCTAGGAACTGACATGTGCCAGTGGTGCTTTTCCTATCTTATTTGCATCCTGCAAAGTCTGCATCTGAATAACCTGTTAGTAGAAAATCTCTATTCTTAGGGTACCAAAGGCCAAGATTTGGTGTTCCCTTAAGATATCTCAAAATTCTTTCGACAGCAGTATAATGAGATTCTTTTGGGCAAGCTTGATACCTATCACAGACACATGTAGCATACATGATGTCTGGTCTACTAGTAGTTAAGTAAAGAAGGGAGCCAATTATCCCTCTATACAAAGACTCATCTACAGGTTTTCCTGCATCATCTTTACCTATAGGTATACTTGACCCCATTGGAGTTCTCATGTTGGAGGATAAATACATGCCATATTTCTTAATTAACTCCTTGGTGAACTTAGACTGGGATATGGACAAGCCATCATCAGTCTGTTTAACTTGGAGTCCCAAGAAGAATTTCAGCTCACCCATGCTGCTCATCTTAAACTTCCCTTGCATAAGTTTAACAAACTTTCTACAAAGGTTGTTTTCAGTTGATCCAAAGATAATGTCATCAACATATATCTGGAGTAGGATGATCTTGCCTTTTGATTTCTTTAGGAATAGAGTTTTGTCTATTTTCCCCCTTGAGAATTTGTTCTCAATGAGGAAGGTAGACAATGTTTCATACCAAGCCTTATGGGCTTGTTTCAATCCATATAGAGCTTTCTTAAGCCTGTAGACATAATTAGAATAAAAAGGATCTACAAAACCTGAGGGTTGTTCAACATAAACTTCCTCTTTTAACTCACCATTCAAAAATGCTGACTCTACATCCATCTGAAATACCTTGAACCATTGGTAAGTTGCATAGGCAAGGAACAACTTTATTGCTTCCAACCTTGCCACTGGGGCAAATGTCTGGTCAAAGTCTATTCCTTCTTCTTGCTTGTAGCCTTTTGCAACCAGTCTTGCTTTGTTCTTGAATATAATGTAATTTCCATCTAACTTGTTCCTGTAGATCCACTTAGTTCCTATGATATTGTGATTCTTTGGTTTATGAACCAACTTCCAGACTTTACATCTTCTGAATTGATTCAGCTCTTCCTGCATGGAATCAATCCAATTTGGGTCTTGTATGGCCTCTTCAAATTTCTTGGGTTCCATCTGGGACAAGAAGCTTGAGCATAGAGATGTGTTCAAGCTCTTGCTTCTGGTCAGAACATCATGTCTTCGATCACCAATAATTTGGTGTGCTAGATGATCCCTTAGATGTCTTATCACTGGAGGCAATCTATCCACAACTTGATTTCCTCCAATCTCCCCACCAAGCTGTACCTCATTGTCTTCATCATCAGCTTGTGGATCTTGAACTCCCACTGGACATCATACATCATTTTCCTTATCCTGTCTTGCAGGTTGATCTTCACTAATGATTAGCTTGTCCATCTTTTCCTTCAAACCTGTAGAGCTACAAGAAGTGCTAGACAGCTCACAGTTGATTAGCTTAGATTCATCAAAGACTACATGGACATATTCTTCTATAACTTGAGTAGTCAAGTTGTAGATCATGTATGCCTTACTATTTCTATTGTACCCAACAAGTATCCCTTCTTGAGACTTGGCAACAAACTTAGTTAAATAAGACTTGCCATTGTTAAGTACATAACACTTACTACTAAAGATCCTAAAATATGATATATTTGGTTTTCTGCCCTTCAGAATCTCATAGGGAGTTTTCTTGTGGCTTTTGTTGATGGAAGCTCTATTGAGAACATGACAAGCAGTATTTACTGCCTCAGCCCAGAAATATTTTGGGAGAGATGTGTCACTTAGTAGTGTTCTACCAGCCTCAATAAGTGTTTTATTTTTTCTTTCAACAATTCCATTTTGCTGTAGAGTTCTAGGTGATGAGAATTCTTGAGAAATTCCAAGTTCTTCACAGAACTTTGTCATGCCTTCAAACTGAAACTCAGTCTTATGGTCACTTCTAATCTTAACCACAAAATTGTTGAATTCATTCTGTATTTTCTTAACAAATGTTTGGAAGATAGTTGGAATTTCAGATTTCTTACTCAGAAAGAATACCCAGACAAATCTGGAAAAGTCATCAACAACCACAAAGGTATAGAATTTCCTACCTAGACTATGAACTGGCATAGGACCAAATAGATCCATATGCAGGAGGTACAAACACATCACTGAATCTTTGGTATCATGAATGTGGAAGGAGGTCTTGGTCTGTTTGCCTTTTTGACAAGCTAAACATACATCCTCCTTGATGCACTTGACCTGAGGACCATTTCTCACTAACTCTTTACTAAAGAGTTGACCTATAGTCTTGTAGTTAAGGTGAGCTAGCCTCTTGTGCCATTTGACACAATGAGAAGTTTTCTCATATGCAACTAGACAAACAGGAGAATCTTTATTCTCACTCATAAAATTTAAATAATAGACATTTCCTTTTCTATAGCCTGACAAGATGACCTCCTGATCACTTGTCCTTCTAATATGACACTCATTCTTAATAAAAAGTGTCATAACTAAGATCACTTATTTGACTTATGCTTATTAGGTTATGTTTTAAACCTTTCACATAGGCCACTTGAGTGATAGTGATTGAGTTATTAGAAATTTTGCCAAAACTTTTGATTACTCCCTTTTCTGATCCACCAAAGATAACTTTGGGTCCATCCAATGTGGGAGTAAAGTCCTTTAACAACCTTCTAGTTCCAATCATGTGCCTGGAACATCCACTATCCAAGTACGATATTAGGGTATGGTCACTTGGACTCTCCTACATCAAATAAGATTACTTAACCTTAGAACCCCAATAATTATTAGGTTCTTAGTTCAGATTAGACTGAAATTTGACATGGTTGCCTGCAGCCTTTCTGACAGGTAAGCTAGTATTTTTTGTAACACCCTAGTTTTGCAAGAGAGTCAGTGTGTAGTTCTGGAAATTTTGGGTTTCTGGCAGGAGGCACACGGCCTGCGACACGGGCGTGTCGCGGGGCGTGTCGAGGCTGTGTCGACACTCGGCCCAAGTGTCGACACTTTCGCTCGACAAAGTGTCGAGAGTGGGGCACACAGCCTGCGACACGGGCGTGTCGCAGGGCGTGTCGAGGCCGTGTCGACACTCGGCCCAAGTGTCGACACTTTCGCTCGACAAAGTGTCGAGAGTGGGGCACACGGCCTGCGACACGGGCGTGTCGCGGGGCGTGTCGAGGACGTGTCGACACTCGGCCCAAGTGTCGACACTTTTGCTCGACAGGGTGTCGAGTCTGGGGCACACGGCCTGTGACACGGGCGTGTCACAGGGCGTGTTCGGCTTGGTCGACGGTCTTCGCTCGATGTTTTTCCGCGGTGTCGACACAAAGCCTGTCGACGGGTGTCGAGACTTGGCACACGGCTTGGGACACGGGCGTGTCCCAGGCCGTGTCACCTCTCGGGTTGGTTTCGGGGCCGTGTCGATGGAGGCATACGGCCGGCCACACGGCCGTGTCACTGGGGACACAGGCGTATCGGATTGAACACGGGCGTGTCGGATGCCCGTGTGCGGTTCCAGGCGCGTCGATTTGAGACGGCGAATGAGGCACATGGCCCTGGATACGGGCGTGTGCCAGGCCGTGTTCGGCCTAGGTCTTTTATTTTCCAGGCGAATCGTGGCCATTCTTTCCCAGATTTTGGGATCTGACGGCTCAGGACTGTTCTTGGGGAGTTAAGTCCGAGAATAGGGTTGAAAACCCTCATTTCTCTTCTCCAAGCTTTTCTTTCTAGATCTAGAGCCAAGTGAGAGCAAGGAAGAAGGAGAAGGAGAGTTTGGGCTATAGGGAGAGTTTCGGTGCTCCAAATCGCGAGCCGAGTCCGGATCCGTGAAGCTTAGATCGTTGCGAAGATTTCCATCCGGCTATTTTTTCCATGGCAAGGAAGAGGAGTCGGAAGGTAACGACATCTCTCCTCTCGGTCCTTAGGATGCATGTCTTAGCATCACTTATTTTCTTTCTTTCTAATTTTTGGGCACCAAACTCTCAAATGAGAGGGGTTTTGGTTTGCCAAGGTTCAAGAGGAACCTCCGGGTTGATTGAGTCCGTCCCCGACATATTTTGCATTAGAGATCCGCTTCGCTAGTGGATTAGGCATGGTGGGTGAAGCCGTAGTCGCGACCGTTAGTCCGACTCGGTGATGTTGCATACGAACTTAGGGATTCGTAGAGATTCTGTTGCGGCAAGATGCCGTTTGTGTTGTGGTGGTGAATTTCCCTTTTGTTTGAAAAGGTACGTGTAGTCGGACCCGGACAAGGTTAGCTCCTCGTGGCGGTAGATGGTTTCCTTGAGGGACAAGGTTAGCTCCGTATGAGTTGGAGATGGTTTCCATGGTGGACAAGGTTAGCTCCGCATGAGTTGGAGATGGTTTCCTTGGTGCACGGGAACGCTGCAGTACAATGAGGGATTATGATGTATTTAGTCTTGGATTGTGATGTGCCAAGGCGTGGCTATGTCTCCATGGTCGGCTGGCTATCCCGTGACATGTGCGTCATGTGTGGAGAGTGTCCCGGCGAGACTAGTCCCCTTCTGTGAGACTGACGAGAATGCCAAGCTTGGGGCAAGCCCGGGCAATGAGGCCATGAGCGGGTGGGGTCCAGCAAGGCTTCTTAGAATCGGTCGGTCTGTTTTTGTTGGAATCCTGACATGAGACGTGAGAGCTTGCAGGCAAGCCCGGGGCTAAGCCCACGAGCGGGTGGGGCCTGAGCAAGAATTCCTTGTGGCGGCCTGTGCGCCATTTGAGGGAGTTGTGTCTCCCTTAGTGTTTGCGGCTTTATGCCAATGGGGAAATGTGAGTACCCAAATGATGTCATGTTGTGCTAGATGCATACGCAGTAGGGTACCTTGAGTGAAGCCCGGGTGTTGCATTCATGTTGCATAATAGGCCCTTTTATTATATGCTCAACCAATAGAGAACATGTTTGATGATTGAGACATCCAAGCCTGTTTTAGTGTTTTCTGTTTATAGCTCTTTATATTATATATGAAGTGCTGACTTGCAGGTTGGAGGGTTCCCCGGGGTCCGTTAGGGGCGGCCGGGAGGAGATGTGTTGTTACACAGTTTGAGGTCAGCCTTTGCTGACCCACGTTACTAATAATTTTTACAGGGCAAGGATCGCATGCAGGAGCTAGCACGCCGGCCAAAAAGGCCTAAGCCCCATGAAGTGTTTTTCCCTCTTTTGTAGCACTACATTTATGATGATGTATGTTTGAGACTCTTTTGTCCGGCTTGCACGCTGAGGTAGACTAGGAGTGCTGAGCACATTCATGATTGATGTATTATTTTTCTTTTGGACACTTGATGTTAGGCCTTAAGGCCATTTGTTTTACTCTTTAGTGGTGGATAACTTCTAGTCCTGTTTTGTTTCCGCTGTGTTTTGCTAAGAGTTTTGAGTGTGGGTAGCTATATCAACTTTTAATACTAAAGCTGTGGCGTCCGTATGTTGTGGGGCCCCGGCCGGACCCATATTATACGGTCATTACTGGGGAGGTGTTACAATTTGGTATCAGAGCCAGGTTAGATTCAAAGTCAGTGCGTAGAGAAGTTATCCACATAAGAGTAATGCGGGACCGTGAGTGTCCTTATGTTTTAGTCTTGAGATTGGAGACTAATCCCTTATTTCTTATTTTCCTGAAGAGTGCAAGCAACGAGGCGGGCACTTCAAGAGCAAGGGATGATCTCTCGGCGAGCAGTGCTACTGCTCCAGGCCTTTTGGGCACGGGTGTAAACCCGGCCGACTTCTGCCGTATGCTTGCGGAAGCGATGGTGGCAGCCCAAGCGGCGGCTCCAGCCCAGGTAGCAACCCCTGCTACACCGGACACGACGACGGCCGTGCCAGGCGGAGAAGCCAGGCGAGTGGAGCCTTTGGCAGAAAGGGTGGTGGTAGGACATGGAGACCGACACATGAAGTATTTCCTGAGTTTCCATCCCCCGTCTTTCAAGGGTGTTGGAACGCCAAGGGATGCAGAGGATTGGTGGGTTCGTATTCAAGAACTTTTGAGGGCGGAGACGCCAGAAGAAAAGAAATCTGAGTATGCGGCGTTCATGTTGGAAGGAGACGCCAAGTTGTGGTGGGTGAGCCATAGCGGCCGCCAGTTCCCGGGACGCACCCCGTCAGTGGAAGAGTTTGGGGACGCTTTTCTTAAGAGGTATATTCCGGTTTCAACACGGTTGGCCCTGCAGAGGAAGTTTCTGCATCTAATGCAGCGAGACAAGACAGTGGATGAGTACGTGCAAGAGTTCACCCGTTTGGGTCGTTATGCGGGAACGACAATGGCGGATGATGTAGAGAGGGATAACCTCTTCTACCAAGGGTTGAGGGAGAATCTGAGACAACCCCTCATCTCCATGAAGAGGGTGAGATTTAATGAGCTAGTTGAAGCCGCCAGGAGTTTGGAGAATGATCTGGAGCGAACCCAGCGTCGAAAGGGTTTTACTCCCAAGCATGGGGAAGGGAAGCCATCCCAATCTCATGTAAAGTCTGATGGGAGTAGGTGGAGGAGGAAGCTTCACACTTCCAGGTCGGGGGAGAGGAGCAATTGGACGCCTGGGGGTTCTCACTCTAGGGTACCGCCGACGTGTTACAACTGTGAGAAGGTTGGGCACATAGCCCGTGCTTGTCAGCAAGGGGGAGTGGGGCAAGATACAAAGCAGGAGCAGTCTGTGCGCTCGGGCCCCAGTGCTGCAGAGAAAGGAAAGATGGCGGAGTCGAGCGCTTCTCGGTTCCAACCGATGCAACCAAGGGCTTACAACCTTGGACAGCAAGAAGCGATCCGTCAAACCGATGTGGTGACAGGTATGAAGAAAATTTAAGCTTGCATTTGTGCTTCATACTTTTAGAACCCCTTTACGTGTGTTGTCTTGTTGTAGGCTTCGTGTTAGTTTCTGGATACCTCGCTAGGGTATTGTTCGATACGAGGGCTTCACACTCTTTTCTTGTGGAGAGTTTCATCCGAAGGGTAGGAGTTGAGTCTTTCTCGGCGAATGCGGAACTGAAAGTGCGCATGCCCAATGGGTCATCTATGACCACCGTGGCTAAAGGGCGCATCTGTTGGGAGCTAGATGGAGTGGACTTCGTTTTGGAAGCAGCAGTGTTGCCGTTAGTAGAGTTCAATATCATTTTGGGCATGGACTGGCTTGCAGAGCAGCGCGCCAGCATTGATTGTTTATCCAAGGTAGTGTCCCTAAAGAGTAAGGGGCAAGCGGAAGTCAAATTTGTGGGCCTTTGTGGAGTAGCCCATTCCCTAATTACGGCCATGCAAATGATGCGGGCGGTTAGCCAGGGAGGTGTGGCGCTGGTAGCGTTGTTGGAGGTTCGTCTCTCCCAGCTATCTATTGAGGAAGTGCCTGTGGTGACAGAGTTCAAGGATGTGTTTCCGGATGAACTTCCTGGAGCGCCTCCTCGGCGGGAGATCGACTTCTCGATCGAGTTAGTGCCGGAGGCTAGACCGGTGTCGCGTCCCCCATTTAGGATGGCACCAAAGGAGTTAGCGGAACTTAAGGTACAATTACAGGAACTGTTGGAGCAAGGGTATATTAGACCCAGTTCCTCACCGTGGAGCGCACCGGTGTTGTTTGTAAAGAAGAAAGACGGTAGCATGCGCCTATGCATAGACTACCAAGAGCTGAATAAATTGACCGTCAAGAATAAGTATCTGATCCCTCGAATAGACGATTTGTTCGACCAATTGGTGTGGTCAGTGGTATATTCGAAGTTGGACTTGAAGTCAGGCTACTATCAGCTGCGAATTCGGGACGAGGACATACCCAAGACTGCTTTTGGGACAAGGTACGGACACTTTGAGTTTACGGTGATGCCGTTCGGGTTGACGATCGCACCATCGGTGTTCATGGATCTGATGAATCGAGTATTTCGGGATTACTTGGATTCGTTTGTGGTTGTCTTCATTGATGACATCTTGGTGTACTCCAAGTCGGAAGTGGAGCATGAGACCCACTTGAGAGTGGTCCTGCAAGTGTTGAGGGAGAACCAGTTGTTTGCGAAGTTCTCAAAGTGCGTGTTCTGGTTAGCCAAGGTGGCGTTTTTGGGCCACGTGATTAGTGGCGATGGGGTGGCAGTGGATCCAGCGAAAGTGGAGGCCATCAGAGATTGGCCGGTGTTGAGGACCGTGGCGGAAGTCCGAAGTTTTCTTGGACTAGCCGGGTACTATAGGAGATTCATGGAGAATTTCTCGAGGATAGCTCTACCCCTTACCTCACTCACTCGCAAAGACCATAAGTTTGTGTGGACCCAAGAGTGCAGTCAAGCATTTGAGGCCCTGAATGAGAGGCTTATGATGGCTCCAATCCGGAGTTTACCGTAAGGGACCGATGGATTTCAGATTTTCAGTGACGCATCGGGATGCGGTTTGGGTTGCGTGTTGGTGCAACATGGCAAGGTGATAGCTTTTGGGTCTAGACAGCTGAAACCTCATGAGAGGAATTACCCCGTCCATGACTTGGAGTTGGCGGCGGTAATCTTCGCGTTGAAAATATGGCGACACTATGTGTATGGCGCAAGGGTGGAGATCTTCACGGACCATAAAAGCCTGAAGTATCTCTTGGATCAGAAGTACTTAAACATGCGACAACGCAGATGGGTTGAGTTTCTTGGAGACTACGAAGTGGCGATTCAGTATACGCCGGGTAAAGCCAATGTGGCGGCGGACGCTTTGAGTAGAAAGTACTCGGGGCAAGGAAATTGGATCGAAGCTCATGATGAGCGGTTGGTACGAGAATGGGAGTCCCTTGGATTGGAATGTGTTGCGAGAGGCGAGTCTAGCGTGGCTCGGTTGAACTGGATTGAAGTGCAAAACGACTTGTCCGATCCTATTCAGGAAGCGACTCGATTAGATGTAGAGTTTCAACCTTTTGTGTTGGAGGCTCAAAAGGGCGAGAGCAGCGCCTGGGAGATGATTGGTGGAATCTTGAGAAAGGATGGAAGGGTTTGTGTACCGCAATTTGGCAATCTCCGTGAGGAGTTGATGTTTGAGGCTCACTTCTCAAAGTACTCCATTCACTCGGGCAGTACAAAGATGTACTTGGATATGAAGAAATCCTTTTGGTGGCCGGGGTTGAAGCGAGATGTAGCTTTGTATGTGAATCGTTGCCAAACATGTGCCTTGGTGAAGGCCGAATGTCAGAAACCGGGCGGGTTCCTGAAGCCCCTTCCAATTCCTGAGTGGAAATTTGAGGACATCTCCATGGACTTTGTGCATGGTTTGCCTAGATCACAGCATGGTAATGATGCTATTTGGGTGATCGTGGATCGCCTAACCAAGGTGGCTCACTTCATCCCAAATCGGAAAGAGGACAGCGTGGAGAAGCTGGTGGAGTTGTATGTTCGCAACATTGTGCGACTGCACGGAATTCCTAAGAGCATAGTCAGTGATCGAGATGGACGGTTTACGTCTAAGGACTGGAGATTGGTTCAGAAGAGCTTGGGCATGAAGCTAAAGTTCACTACGGCGTTCCATCCTCAAACTGATGGGCAAACGGAGAGAACGAACCGTACTATGGAGGATATGTTGAGAATGTGCGTTCTTGATTTCGGCAAGAAGTGGGAGGATCACCTCTTCATGGTAGAATTCGCGTACAATAACAGTTTTCAAGCTAGTATAAAGATGGCGCCATACGAAGCTTTGTATGGGAGGCGGTGTCGAATGCCAATGTCTTGGGCAGAGGCGGGAGACACCAAACTGTTGGGAAAGGACGTGGTGGTGGACGCTTGTGAGTTGGTACGGACCATCCAGGAACGTATGAAGGTGGTGCAGGACCGTCAAGCTAAATACTTTAATGCTCATCACCGGAAGGTGGAGTTCGCGGTAGGCGATTGGGTCTACTTGAAGATCAAGCCGTTCAAAGGCGTCTCACGTATTCGCCGGCTCAAGAAGTTGAGTCCAAGGTTTTTGTGGCCTTTTGAAGTAGTTGAGCGGATAGGAGAAGCAGCTTATCGGTTGGCGTTGTCCGCGGATTTGAGTGGACTGCATGACGTCTTCCACGTCTCCGTTTTGAGGAAAGCCTTGGTGGAGGCTAGCGGAGTGATTGAGCCGGCTTCGGTGCTGATTGAGGAAGACTTGAGGACGCGAGTCCTTCCAATTGCTATAGAGGATTCAGAGATTCAGCAGTTGCGGAATAAAGAAGTCAAACTCGTAAAAGTTCGATGGGACAACTGCGGTCGTGAGGAGTTCTCTTGGGAACGAGAGCAGGCCATGCTAGAAGATTATCCAGAACTCTTCTTGTCAGGTACAATTTAAGTTTTGTACCCTTTTGTTTTGAAATTTCGGGACGAAATTCTGTTAAGTGGGGGAGAGTTGTAACACCCCAGTTTTGCAAGAGAGTCAGTGTGTAGTTCTGGAAATTTTGGGTTTCTGGCAGGAGGCACACGGCCTGCGACACGGGCGTGTCGCAGGGCGTGTCGAGGCCGTGTCGACACTCGGCCCAAGTGTCGACACTTTCGCTCGACAAAGTGTCGAGAGTGGGGCACACGGCCAGCGACACGGGCGTGTCGCAGGGCGTGTCGAGGCCGTGTCGACACTCGGCCCAAGTGTCGACACTTTCGCTCGACAAAGTGTCGAGAGTGGGGCACACGGCCTGCGACACGGGCGTGTCGCAGGGCGTGTCGAGGCCGTGTCGACACTCGGCCCAAGTGTCGACACTTTTGCTCGACATGGTGTCGAGTCTGGGGCACACGGCCTGTGACACGGGCGTGTCACAGGGCGTGTCCGGCTTGGTCGACGGTCTTCGCTCGACGTTTTTCCGCGGTGTCGACACAAAGCCTGTCGACGGGTGTCGAGACTTGGCACACGGCTTGGGACACGGGCGTGTCCCAGGCCGTGTCACCTCTCGGGTTGGTTTCGGGGCCGTGTCGATGGAGGCACACGGCCGGCCACACGGCCATGTCACTGGGGACACGGGCGTGTCAGATTGAACACGGGCGTGTCGGATGCCCGTGTGCGGTTCCAGACGCGTCGATTTGAGACGGCGAATGAGGCACACGGCCCTGGACACGGGCGTGTGCCAGGCCGTGTTCGGCCCAGGTCTTTTATTTTCCAGGCGAATCGTGGCCATTCTTTCCCAGATTTTGGGATCTGACGGCTCAGGACTGTTCTTGGGGAGTTAAGTCCGAGAATAGGGTTGAAAACCCTCATTTCTCTTCTCCAAGCTTTTCTTTCTAGATCTAGAGCCAAGTGAGAGCAAGGAAGAAGGAGAAGGAGAGTTTGGGCTGTAGGGAGAGTTTCAGTGCTCCAAATCGCGAGCCGAGTCCGGATCTGTGAAGCTTAGATCGTTGCGAAGATTTCCATCCGGCTATTTTTGCTATGGCAAGGAAGAGGAGTCGGAAGGTAACGACATCTCTCCTCTCGGTCCTTAGGATGCATGTCTTAGCATCACTTATTTTCTTTCTTTCTAATTTTTGGGCACCAAACTCTCAAATGAGAGGGGTTTTGGTTTGCCAAGGTTCAAGAGGAACCTCCGGGTTGATTGAGTCCGTCCCCGGCATATTTTGTATTAGAGATCCGCTTCGCTAGTGGATTAGGCATGGTGGGTGAAGCCGTAGTCGCGACCGTTAGTCCGACTCAGTGATGTTGCATACGAACTTAGGGATTCATAGAGATTCCGTTGCGGCAAGATGTCGTTTGTGTTGTGGTGGTGAATTTCCCTTTTGTTTGAAAAGGTACGTGTAGTCGGACCCGGACAAGGTTAGCTCCTCGTGGCGGTAGATGGTTTCCTTGAGGGACAAGGTTAGCTCCGTATGAGTTGGAGATGGTTTCCTTGGTGGACAAGGTTAGCTCCGCACGAGTTGGAGATGGTTTCCTTGGTGCGCGGGAACGCTGCAGTACAATGAGGGATTAAGATGTATTTAGTCTTGGATTGTGATGTGCCAAGGCGTGGCTATGTCTCCGTGGTCGGCTGGCTATCCCGTGACATGTGCGTCATGTGTGGAGAGTGTCCCGGCGAGACTAGTCCCTTTCTGTGAGACTGACGAGAATGCCAAGCTTGGGGCAAGCCCGGGCAATGAGGCCATGAGCGGGTGGGGTCCAGCAAGGCTTCTTAGAATCGGTCGGTCTGTTTTTGTTGGAATCCTGACATGAGACGTGAGATCTTGCAGGCAAGCCCGGGGCTAAGCCCACGAGCGGGTGGGGCCTGAGCAAGAATTCCTTGTGGCGGCCTGTGCGCCATTTGAGGGAGTTGTGTCTCCCTTAGTGTTTGCGGCTTTATGCTAATGGGGAAATGTGAGTACCCAAATGATGTGATGTTGTGCTAGATGCATACGCAGTAGGGTACCTTGGGTGAAGCCCGGGTGTTGCATTCATGTTGCATAGTAGGCCCTTTTATTATATGCTCAACCAATAAAGAACATGTTTGATGATTGAGACATCCAAGCCTGTTTTAGTGTTTTCTGTTTATAGCTATTTATATTGTATATGAAGTGCTGACTTGCAGGTTGGAGGGTTCCCCGGGGTTCGTTAGGGGCGGCCGGGAGGAGATGTGTTGTTACACAGTTTGAGGTCAGCCTTTGCTGATCCACGTTACTAATAATTTTTACAGGGCAAGGATCACATGCAGGAGCTAGCACGCCGGCCAAAAAGGCCTAAGCCCCATGAAGTGTTTTTCCCTCTTTTGTAGCACTACATTTATGATGATGTATGTTTGAGACTCTTTTGTCCGGCTTGCATGCCGAGGTAGACTAGGAGTGCTGAGCACATTCATGATTGATGTATTATTTTTCTTTTGGACACTTGATGTTAGGCCTTAAGGCCATTTGTTTTACTCTTTAGTGGTGGATAACTTCTAGTCCTGTTTTATTTCCGCTGTGTTGTGCTAAGAGTTTTGAGTGTGGGTAGCTATATCAACTTTTAATACTAAAGCTGTGGCGTCCGTATGTTGTGGGGCCCCGGCCGGACCCATATTATACGGTCATTACTGGGGAGGTGTTACATTTTTCTTGACACTAGTGTTGTGCCAACAATTAATGGCATAATGACCTACTTTGCCACAATACCAGCACTCATATCTGTTGTATCTTCAATAGATAATATTTCTTCTTGAACTTGTTGATCTGAGAAGATATCATCTGGAGTGACTGGTGGAGGAGTAGGTGGAGGAGGAGTAGGTACCATGGCCTGAACAGTAGGAGCAGGCTCCCCCTTAAAAAGTGCACCAGAGGAGCTAGGTACCTGAGATGGAGAAGGAGATGGAGTCATGTCCTCTGTGTCTATAGCTTCAGTAACTTTGGCAGCTTGAGATGGATTTTGCAACTTTAATTCCCATCTCTGCATGGAGGAGATGGAGACCTTCTTCATGTGGTGAATAATACTCCACTTGGAAAAACTGAATACCTCTGGATTTATCTCATGGAGAAGTAAGGAAATAATCCTTGCATAATTGGGGGATTTAGTGCCATCTTTAATCTTAGAACCCCAATAATTATTAGGTTCTTAGTTCAGATTAGACTGAAATTTGACATGGTTGCCTGCAGCCTTTCTGACAGGTAAGCTAGTATTTTTCTTGACACTAGTGTTGTGCCAACAATCAATGGCATAATGACCTACTTTGCCACAATACCAGCACTCATATCTATTGTATCTTCTTTTAAGTACAGTCTTAACAACATTGCTATCAGCAGTCCTTAATTCTGTAGGTACAGTGGTCCTTTTATTGAGTGCTGAGGCTGGTGCATCAAACGCTGATGATTCTTGTAGAACATGGTGTGTTTGTTCATGGGCTGCCCTATTGGCATTTGCACTCTTGTCATTCTGATCACCATGCTTACAGTGACCATGTGTGATGTCATGGTCATACCTGTTAGTAGGTTGCATAACTTTTCTGAAAGGAATAGGGGGTTTGGAGGCACGTGGCTGAACTGGGGCTTTGCCTTTCCTTTTGGAACTAGC
This sequence comes from Platanthera guangdongensis, assembly GCA_039583875.1. NCBI lineage: Eukaryota > Viridiplantae > Streptophyta > Magnoliopsida > Asparagales > Orchidaceae > Platanthera > Platanthera guangdongensis. The sequence continues at coordinate 8,122,287 of CM077157.1, read as the reverse complement.
TGCCCTTGTTCTTCCCTTGAAGCCTAATCCTTTCTTACCCTCTTGTGCAATGAAGTTATCAATTAAGGGTAAGACTGACTTTGACTTTGAAAATTTAGCTAAAAGATCCCTCTCTCGTTGAAGTCTGATTTCTAGACTCTTGATATGATTATTCTTGAAGATAATAGTTTCCATCTGAATGATTGTAATCTTTTTCAGTTGGCTTACTTACTTCAATTTCAGATCCAACTATTTTGCTGATTCTGAAGCAGCTTTCTTGAAAGAGGCAATTTCCTTAGCCTACTTTTTGGCAAGGATTCTGCTTTTATTGAAAGCTTGCAATAGATCACCATATTTATTAATTAGTTGATCCACATCCCCTTCAGATTCAAAATCATCCCCATCACTTGATGTTGATGCTTCTGATTCTGGTCGAGTATAATAATCAGAAATTGAAGATATACTGTTTATATTACTAGGACCAGGCTGATCCTGGCACTGATCTTCCTCAGACATAGCCATGAACCCTCTATAATGATGCCCATCAATCCTATTTATAGAGTTCAGTATTTGCAAGAATTCAGTCTCTTCAAAATCCTCTTCAGTTGTGAACAGTCCAATATAGGCTTCAGCTTCAGCCTCTTCTCCTGAACCTGATGATGAGGAGTCAGCCCAACTTTTCTGCTTCTTTACAATAAAGGATCTCTCCTTCTTGCCCTTATTTTGATGCTTCTTCTTGTCATTAGATTCCTTTATTTTATCAGGGAAGTCGGCTATAACATGTCCAAACCTGTTGCAACAATAACAAATAATCTTAGAAGAAGTTATTTTGCTAGGTTTAGTGTCATACCTGTCTTTTTTAGAAGATTGTTTTTTTGGTAATAGTCATCCTTGGACTGTGAGGAGGATGGCTTGGTTCTCCACTATTTTTCTTCATGAATCTTTGGAATTGCCTTGTGATGACAACAAAGTCTTCATCAGAATTAGGGCTGTCTGGTGTGTTGTTGTCAGAATTATCTGAGTTAACTTTAGCAGCTTTCCTAGGAGGAGATGGAGACATCCTCCTATCCTTCTTTGTGGCTTCAACCTTGAAGGCCACAGATTTCTCTTTGTACTAAGACCTATTGCTTTTCTCCACCTCCTTTCTGGCCATAAGCTGCATCTCATATGATAGTAATTTTCCAAATAGGGTTGGAGGATAGGTGTCTGTAAGTCTGGTCACTTCCCTGATGACACATATCTTGGTATCCCAGTCCTTGGTTAGTGATCTGAGAAACTTATCATTGAGATCATATGTGCTGAAGACTCTTCCATATGACATTAGCTCATTAACTACTCTGAAAAACTTCTTGTAGCACTCAGTTATGCTGTCTGTTTTGGTTTGTCTAAAACTTTCATATTCTTGATTTAGCATAGACTTTCTATCCTCACTTACTTCTTTTGATCCCTCCATGTAGAGAATCAAAGTGTCCCACATCTCCTTGGAGGTTTTATAATGAACCAAGTTTTGGAAAGTTGAGTCATCTATAACACTAACTATTATGTTCTGGGCTCTCTTATCCATACTAGCTAAGATGATCTCATCCTTTATCATTTCAGAGTAACTTTTTGTAGTCCTGAGGTTGGCATCAAGAACTGAGATGTTCATAGGAATGAATGACCCTTCTTTAACTGTGATGTAGATTCTTGGGTCAGAAGCTTCCATGAATAATCTGACTCTCTCATTCCATATGTCAAAGATTTCCTTTCTATATATAGGTATTTTCATGGATCCAAGTTCCTTGTGATTTTCACCTGAACCCATTTTGGCTAACTGATAACTGTCTTGGAGATCAACTCAGACTGTTGAGTCTATGCTTGAGTAACCTGGCTTTGATACCACTTGAAAGAATTGGTTTCAAGATGTCCTAAACACCTAGAGGGGGGGGGGGGTGAATAGGTTCAATTCTTTTTATTTAGGCAGATAAATAATATCACTATTAGACAACCTATACAATAACTATCATAACACAGATTAAATCAAACACAACCAACACAACATACACACAGATTTATAGTGTAACACACTGAAACTCAAAAGAGCGACGGGTGGCATTTTGAGCCAAGTTTGGAACTTGGCAGGGGTAACACGGCCTGGGACATGGGCGTGTCCCAGGGCATGTCGTGCTCGTGTCGATGATCTGGCTGAGAGGTCGATGAATTTTGGAGTCGACGATCGCCGAGCAGCGAACACGACCTGAGTCACGGGCATGTCCCAGGCCGTGTACTTCTAGGGGTGAACTCGGGCCATGGCGGGGGTGATACACGAGTCAGAATACGGGCCGTGTCGGGTAGAAACGACCGTGTCAAAATGCGACACGGGCGTGTTGAGTACCCATGTCCCTTTCAGGCGTTTTTGGTCTTGTGTCGGTGGAGTGACACGACACACTACACGGCCGTGTACTGTATGACAAGGGCGTGTCATGTTTGACACGGGCGTGTCATGTTTGACATGGGCGTGTCGGGTACCCGTGTTCTTTTCAGGACGCGTTGGTTTCGACAGTAAATGGGGAACACGACCCTGGACATGGGCGTGTCACAAGCCGTGTTCGTCCCATATTTTGGATTTCAAGCCCGGATCGTAGCCGTCTATTTCCTTATTTTGGAATCCGATGGCTGGGGGTTATTCCTGCTAGGTTATACCCGAGAATATGGTTTTAAAGCCCTCATTTTACTTGGGTTATTCTCTTTCTAAAGCTTAGAGAGAGGGGAGAGCAAGGAAGAAGAAAGGAGGCTATATCCGGTCACCGACGGAGCTTCGGAGCTCCAAATCGCAAGCCGACTTCGGATCTACGGAGGCAAGGAGATTGCGGTGCTTTTCATCCGCATAGATTTCCATGGCGCCAAGGAAAAATGCTAGGGTAATGATTCTCTTCCTAGGACATGTGAAGTCCTCTTTTCCTTTGTATAGGAAGCCCGCTCTCGCGAGTTTGCGGTGAGTTGAGGCGTTCCTTCGGGTAGACATGAATAGTCCCCATTGTGTACATGTAGAGTCCATAATCGAGAACAGACATAGACATGATGTGTGAAGTCTACCCGGACAAGTTGGTCTAGATCGGTGATGTTGCATTGCGTGAATGGCCGGAGAAGACTCCGTGCGGATGTTTGTTTTTCGGGTTTTCTACGCTTGCAATAGGGAGCCTTGGGGATTAACTCCAAGGTGCACCCGGAAAACTGGGCAGATGCGTGATTCTGCCAACATGGTGGCCTGGGAGCCAACTTGCACATAACTGGGTTATGTGAAGTATGTGATCGGATTGGGACTCGGGGAAGTTTGACCCGTGCCCATGTCTTAAGGTGACAGGGTGGTGTGAGCATCGGGTTAGGCAGAACCGTACCCTCTCTATGTCGTTCGAAAAAGAGACCTAAAGTTACATGACAACTTACCATTGGCATAGATGGAGGGTCTTAGGTAGTGGCCAGAAAGACCAAATGCTCACAAGTTATTGTCATCCAAGGGGCGGTGGTGAGTCAACGGACTTTGACCGCGTTCACCAAGAATGTGCCCTGAGTGCACGAGGTGTGTGGTTGTGCGTGCCCACACCTGTGATGAAGTGTTTACTCACTATACTACTTGGTTATGCTAACAAAGTGCAGGGAAGGAGCATCGCCGCCCCGAGTTTGAGGGCGGGATCATTATAATTTGGTGAACATAGCTGACCGTTGCTTTTGTTTGCCACCGTGCGGTGGATTGTTGCTTGCAGGTGCTGCGGAGCTGAGCACTAAATAGCGGGCTAAAGCCCAAGTTGCTGAGCCGACCCTCGAAGGCCTAATTTGAGTGTTTACTTGCTTTATTCATGTGTGTCCGGCCTGTGTGCCGAGGTCTGAAAAACATGTATTTTGAGTAAACAATTGTAAGGCCTTAAGGCCATTATACTTGCGTATTGTACCTTCATTCCAGTTGGTTTGAGTAGTGGACATTCATGCTCGTGCTGGGTTCTTTGTTTTACAACCTGTTAAATTGTCTCCGCTAGAATGACTTTGTGTATGACATTGGATATTAGTTGGATGGTTTCCATTAAGTAACCTTCCGGTTTGTATGTGGTATATGGCGTCGGGCCCCGACCGGACATACTGCTATATGCTATGCGACAGACAGGGGGTGTTACAATTTGGTATCAGACTACTGGTTTCGGTCAGGCTTAAATGAATTTGTGGATGAATTCTTTTAAGCGGTGGTGAGCACATGTGCACGCGTCATCGTTATAATATCAAAAGAACCCATGAATGTCCACTTAGGAATGAAAATACACGTGTTTGAGGAACCTGCGTGTTCCTATAATTGCTTTTTGCAATTTTGTTTGGTCGCTTAACGGTGTTTTGTACAACCATAGGTGACCAGAAGTGGCGCTGGGCTGTCAGAACACCCAACTTCTGATGCTAGTAGCGCACCAAATGATGCTCCTACAATACCTCCCTCGGCCGAAACCATACGATTGGTGGCTAAAGCGGTGATGGAAATGATCAATGCGCAGTCTACAAGGCAGATTGTAACACCCCCATCCGTCGTATGACATATAACAGAAGGTCCACCTGGAACTCGACGCCATATACCACGGACAGTCGGAAGGGTTACGTATGAGTAGCCAAACTATCCAATTAAGACAACTCGTCCTAACATAGAGCATTCTAGCGGAAGCTTTAAAATAGTTGAAAGAACCCATAACTGTAATCCAAAAATCATGAATGTCCACAACCACTACAACTGGAATGAAATACAAATACACTGAAAGGTAACTGGCCTTATGGCCTTACAAGTGTTCACTTAATAATATAATGTTTTCCATACATCGGCTCGTAGGCCGGCCACACATGACATAATAAAGTACAACTATTCGCTTTGGCCTTCGAGGGCCAGCTCAGCAAAATGGGCTCCAACTTGCTATTTTACACTCGGCTCCGCAGCACCTGCAAGCAACATCCCACCGCACGGTGGCAAACAAAGCAACGGTCAGTCAAAGCCGACCAAATTATAACAACCTCGCCCCTAACTCGGGACGGCGGTGCTCCTTCCCAGCAATCCATTAGCCCAGCTAAACAATTAAGTATAAATATACTTTGCCACAAGTGTAGGCTCGCACAGCCAAAACACCTTGTGCACTCAGGGCACATTATTGGTGAATCCTGACACTTCAGCGTCTTCATCACCACCCCCAGGATGACAACAACATGAGCATTTTAGCCTTTTTGACCACTGTCTAAGGCTCCCGACTATGCCAACGGCCAGTCCCCTTTTCGGGTCTCTCGCACCGAACCACATAGTCCAGGTCCGATTCCACTTGCCCGTTGCTCACACCGCGTAGTTCACCTTAAGACGTACGCACGAGCCAAGCTTCTCTCGGATCCTAATATTCCAAACAATCACATAACCCAGTTATATTCAAGGCCGGTTCCCTGACCGCTAAGTTAGCAGAACAACAATTCCGCTTAGTTTTTCGGGTGCGCCTTGAAGTTAATCCCCAAGGATCCCTGCTGCAATCTACCGCGTAGAAATTCAAAAACCCAAAGCACGAAGTCTTCTCCGGCAAACCATAACAAATGCAACATCACCGATCTAGACCAACATATCTAGGTAGGCTTCACACACAATGCCTATGTCTGTACTTCGATTCCGGAATCTATTTGAAACACAAGGGGGACTATTCCCGTCAACCCTAAGGAACACCACACACTCATCGAACACTCGCGGGAGCGGGATTCCCTATGTAAAAGGAAGAGAGCTTTACATGCTCAAGAAGAGAATTGTTACCCTCTTAGTACGCTTTTGCACCATGGAAAACTATCCAGATAGAAGTCTTCGCAATTGTATTTCCTCCACGGATCCGCTATCGGTTCTCTAAACAGTGTTCCGATGCCCCGCCGATGGCCAGAATCCTCTTCCTTCTCCCTCCTTGCTCTAACCCCTTGGAAAGAGAATGCCTTGGAGAAAAATGAAGAACTAACCCCCATTTTCGGCCTTAACAGAACAAGAACACATTTGGGCCGTCAGATATTACTCAAAGAAAACGAACGACTCAGATCTGTACAAAAATCCTCAAACCTGGGCCGAACACGGCCTTGCACACGGCCGTGTCCCAGGCCGTGTGCCTCGATCTAGGCATGATCGTCGAACACATAAAAACCACACGGGCTAAGACATGTCCGTGTCTCAACCTGACACGTCCGTGTCGGGTCCTCGACACGACCGTGACCAGGGGCGTATCACGTAAAACCATCACGCCAACCATCACATCCCTGCTGAACATGGGTGAGGACACGGGTTTGAACACGCCCGTGTCACCCCTGACATGCCCGTGTCAAAACTGCGCACAACCCATGTTTCCTGTCGTCTCCTTCTCTGGACACAGCCGACCTGCACACAAAGAAAGACACGGCCTTGGACACGCCCGTGTCCTAGTCCGTGTACCCCTATACAGGCACCAAAATTTCTTTTGGACGCGATCAGCTCAAATACGATTTTCGGGGTGTTACACAGATGCAGCAGCGTGCCCCTGCGGTGGAGCAGGTACCGCTACAAGCAGTAGAACCAAGAAGAGTGGAGCAGGTAGTGGTGGAACCTTTGGTGTCGAGGAGAGCAACTGAAAGGCAGCTCAAGCACGTTATGAGCTTTAATCTTCTGGTGTTCTCAGGGTTGGGAACCCCATCCCAAGCTGAAGATTGGCTCTCCCAGGTGAAGAGAGTCTTGACAGCGATGAAGACAGAGGAGTGACAGATGACCACTATCGAGGCTATGGTGGGATGGTCTAGAGCTGCATCACTTGAGAGGAAGGCAACTCATGGATGTCTCGATTGAAGAGTTTTCGAGATTGTTCTTGTCAAGGTACCTCCCTTCGGCTCAGGGGATTGCTTTGGAGAATGAGTTCCTGAAATTATCGCAAGGAGAGAGTAGCGTGGATGAGTATCTCCATGAGTTTACTCGGTTGGGTCGGTATGCTAGCTCTACATTCGCGGATGAGGAGCGTAAGACCAACCGTTTCTACGAAGGTCTAAGAGATGACTTAAAGCTATTGCTCTCGAGGCCTATGACGCAGGGCTTCTTGACCCTGGTCAACACGGTCCGCTCTTTGGAAAAGGATCTAAAGAATGTACAAGCGAAAAAAAGCTTTGGTGATAAGAAGACTGAGTTCAAGGTGCTAGCTAACTCAAATTCTGGGTATCGTAAGTTCAACAAGAAGGCTAGGACTTCGGGCCCAGCCCCCTCTTCTGGTGCTTCTAGGGCGACTACGGGTCGGACCCCGGGACCATGTTTTACTTGTGGAAAGCCGGGGCACTTTGCCCGTGACTGCTGGAGCGGACGTCCCAAGTCCGAGAGGAAGCCAGGAGCAACTTATGAAGAGAAGGGCAAGACGGTGGAGTCAACCACGTCCCAATATGCTCTGGCTCAACCGAGAGTTTATAATTTTGGCCAACAGGAGGCCATTAAGCAAGCGGATGTGGTGACAAGTATGGTTTAATTTATAGCAAGTTAATTTTTAGATGCTTGTTATGCACGTGTTACATTACCATTGCTTATTTAGGATTTGTTTTGATTAGTGAGAATTCAGCGAGAGCACTCTTTGATACGGGAGCTTCACACTCCTTTTTGTCTGAAGGATTCATATCGCGCATCGGAGTACCTTCTTCGATGGCGAAGGACAAACTGGATGTGTTGTTGCCCAATGGGTGTTCGATGCGCGCGAATAGAATCTGTGGCATTAAAATTCATATCGGGATTCAAGAGTTCCATTGGCAAGCGTCGTTACTACCATTGGTGGAGTTCAATGTGATATTTGGCATAGACTGGCTCTCGGAGTAGCAAGCCTATATTGATTGCGGTCGCAAGGAAGTTAAGCTGGGAACAAGTCGTGAGACGTCTTTTACGGGCTTGAAAGGGTTGAGCAAGACTTTGATGTCTTCTCTTCAGGTGGTAAAGTCAGTTCATGCTGATATAGAGCTGTTCTTTACGCTAGTGGAGGTTGCAAAGCCTAAGCCTACGTTGGATAGTATTTCAGTGGTAGCTGAGTACCCTGATGTGTTCCCTGCTGATCTTCCTGGAGCCCCGCCTCAACGGGAGATAGATTTCACGATTGAGCTAGTGTCAGGTGCGAAACCTGTGTCGCGCTTGTAACGTTGCCCGGTAGCGTCGCCTAGAGCGGAGCCGTGACGCTGTCACGTTAGATCGGCTAGGGGCGTTACAATAAAAGTGCAGCTCAATTGGTGATGAGAGTTGAAAGAACTCCATAGTTAAGCGTGCTCGGGATGGAGTAGTACTGGGATGGGTGACCTCCTGGGAAGTCCCCGTAGTGCGGGCTTGACTATCGAGTTTACCTCATCAAAGGGAGGTTGTGGCTACCAACAACCCGCCTGTGGAGGGAGAGGGGTTGGGGTACTTGGGCTGCAGCCCGGTAGCATCGCCTAGAGCGGAGCCGTGACGCTGTCACGTTGGATCGGCTAGGGGCGTTACAATAAAAAGTGCACTTTTTATTGTAACGCCCCTAGCCGATCCAACGTGACAGCGTCACGGCTCCGCTCTAGGCGACGCTACCGGGCTACAGCCCAAGCACCCCAACCCCTTTCCCTCCACAGGCGGGTTGTTGGTGGCCACAGCCTCCCTTTGATGAGTGAACTCGACAGTTAAGCGTGCTCGGGCTGGAGTAGTACTGGGATGGGTGACCTTCTGGGAAGTCCCCGTAGTGCGGGCTTGACTATCGAGTTTACCTCATCAAAGGGAGGCTGTGGCCACCAACAACCCGCCTGTGGATGGAGAGGGGTTGGGGTGCTTGGGCTGCAGCCCGGTAGGGTCGCCTAGAGCGGAGCCGTGACGCTGTCATGTTGGATCGGCTAGGGGCCTTACAATAAAAAGTGCACTTTTTTCTGTAACGTCCCTAGCCGATCCAACGTGACAGCGTCACGGCTCCGCTCTAGGCGACGCTACCGGACTGCAGCCCAAGCACCCCAACCCCTCTCCCTCCACAGGCGGGTTGTTGGTGGCCACAGCCTCCCTTTGATGAGGTAAACTCGATAGTCAAGCCCGCACTACGGGGACTTCCCAGGAGGTCACCCATCCCAGTACTACTCCAGCCCGAGCACGCTTAACTATGGAGTTCTTTCAACTCTCATCACCAATTGAGCTGCAGCTCAATTGGTGATGAGAGTTGAAAGAACTCCATAGTTAAGCGTGCTCGGGCTGGAGTAGTACTGGGATGGGTGACCTCCTGGGAAGTCCCCGTAGTGCGGGCTTGACTATCGAGTTTACCTCATCAAAGGGAGGCTGTGGCCACCAACAACCCGCCTGTGGAGGGAGAGGGGTTGGGGTGCTTGGGCTGCAGCCTGGTAGCGTCGCCTAGAGCGGAGCCGTGACGCTGTCACGTTGGATCGGCTAGGGACGTTACAGCAGGTTGATCTCTCGGAGGGTGTGGTAGGTCTCACCTCGAGATGGATTCCGCTGTCAGGCTCTCACCTAGCTGGCAGGGCAGGTTGATCTCTCGGAGGGTGGGGTAGGTCTCACCTCGAGATGGATTCCGCTGTCAGGCTCTCACCTAGCTGGCAGGGCAGGTTGATCTCTCGTAGGGTGGGGTAGGTCTCACCTCGAGAAGGATTCTGCTGCTAGGCTCTCACCTAGCTGGCAGGCAGGTTGATCTCTCGGAGGGTGGGGTAGGTCTCATCTCGAGATGGATTCCGCTGCCAGGCTCTCACCTAGCTGGCAAGGCAGGTTGATCTCTCGGAGGGTGGGGTATGTCTCACCTCGAGATGGATTCCGCTGCCAGGCTCTCACCTAGCTGGCAGGGCAGGTTGATCTCTCGGATGGTGGGGTAGGTCTCGCTCCGATGATGATTACGCAGCCAGGCTCCCACTAACTGGCATACCAAGTTGACCCCTCCGGGAGGTGAAGTGTCCTTTACCCGGAGGAGGTCTCGCCACCTAGGCTCCCATAGCTGGCATGGCAGGTTGACCCTTCCGGGGGGTGAAGTGTCATTTACCCAGAGGAGGTCTCGCCACCCAGGCTCCCATAGCTGGCATGGCAGGTTGACCCCTCGGGGGGGTGAAGTGTCCTTTACCCGGAGGAGGTCTCGTCACTCAGGCTCCCATAGCTGGCATTGCAGGTTGACCCCACATGAAAGTTACACTCCACGAATATGTTGGATTGGATGTTTCTTTTCGAGCTTGTGCCAACCTCGAAAAGAGCGGGGATTGTGTACAACCCCGTATTCGCGAAGAGTGGACCCAAAATAAGGCAGGCGTGTTTTTAAGCTTTTTGGAGATTTTGCACTCTCGGTGGCCAATTTTGGCTCTAGCTTGGAAACATACTAGTAGGGGAGGAAAAATCGGCTTCCCCCAGTGGCCCTTTTTGGGGGGCCGGGGTCTCGCCCCTGCCCCCCTGCCCGCGGCTTGGTGGGGCAAGACCGACCAAGGCCGGGGGTCTTGCCCCTGCCCCCCTGCCCGCGGCTTGGTGGGGCGAGACCGGCCAAGGTCGGGGGTCTCTCCCCTGCCCGCGGCTTGGTGGGGCGAGACCGGCCAAGGCCGGGGGTCTCGCCCCTGCCCGCGGCTTGGTGGGGCGAGACCGGCCAAGGCCGGGGGTCTCGCCCCTGCCTGCGGCTTGGTGGGGCGAGACCGGCCAAGGCCGGGGGTCTCTCCCCTGCCCTCGTCGCCCCTGTGCTCGGCCCCTAGGTGGATGAGGGGCGGGGCGGTTTTTACCCCTTTACCCCCCGGCGTGGTTGTTTTCTATTGGCCCAAGGTGTATTTGACGTTGGGGTATTTCGGTCATTTTGGTCCACGGGATTTGGAAAACTATAAATAGACCGCCTGGGGTGCCTTTAGAGAGGAGATTTTTAGCTTCCTCCTCCCTTAGCTTCTTCTTGGTAGAGTAGAGAGAGCTCTCCAAGGCACCCTAGCTCAGGCATTGGCTAGGGAGGGGAAGTGCTCAGGTAGCCTTCCGAGTGTGAGGTGGTACCTCCGCGCTAGAGCCGAGGGTCTGTTTCTAGCTTCTTGATCTTTGGTCCGTGACGTTCCTCCGGGTGTAGTAGGTGTGAGGTCACCCCTTTCTAGGGACCCCGAAATCCACAGAGGTCAATTTTGGCTTCAACAATTGGATTGATGTCATGCAAGAGGAGCTGAATCAGTTCAGAAGGTGCAAGGTCTAGAAATTAGTTCCTAAACCAAAAGACCACAACATCATTGGAACAAAGTGGATCTTTAGGAACAAACTGGATGAGAATGAGATCATTGTGAAGAACAAAGCAAGACTTGTTGCAAAAGGATACATGCAAGAAGAGGGTATTGACTTTGATCAAACCTTTGCCCCAGTAGCAAGACTGGAAGCAATTAGGATGTTCCTTGCTTATGCAACACATCAAGGATTTAAGGTATTCCAAATAGATGTAAAGTCAGCATTCCTAAATGGAAATCTGAAAGAAGAAGTATATGTAGAGCAGCCCTCAGGTTTTGTAGATTCTCTCAAACCTGATTATGTTTATAGACTTAGGAAAGCATTGTATGGGTTGAAACAAGCCCCAAGGGCATGGTATGTGAAAGATATTGTACCTAATCACCTAGAGGGGGGGGGGGGGGTGAATAGGTGACTTAAAATCTTTTTAACTTTTTAGACAGAATTTAGATTACTACTCAGAGTTATTTCTACTTGTACACAGCAAACACACAGCAATCACAGATTATCACAGGCATACAGTAGACACACAGTTTTATAGTGGTTCCCCAATGTTTGGGTACATCCACTTTCCCCCTTCGCCTATCTAGCAGTGTACTAGATTCGGCCAAACTCCTCCACTATCTCAGATCCTCAGATCCTACACTCAGAACCCCAAAACAGGTTCCTACAACTCAGGCCCAAGGCCCTACAACTCAGCTTTTCCACAAAGCCTACACTCAGCCACAAAGGCCTACACTCAGCCACCAAGGCTTACACTCAGCCATCAAGGCCTACACTCAGAGATTCAACTCTCCTACACTCAGGCACACAGGCCCTACACTCAGCCTTTATAATTGCATGCTTACAATCTCAGATCCCTAAGGATCCTACAAGTTATAATGAATGCAAAAAGTATACTCAACAACTTAGAGAAAAGAGAGATAAGTTGTGAGTTTCTTGATGAGTTCTTGGAAGAACTCAACTGAAATCAATCTGACTTGGCTTTCTTCAAAGCTTCTTGAATATAGAACACAATAAGATTGATTCTCCTCTGCAGTTGATCCTTGATCTCTGCTACTTAAGATTCAGACCAACTCTGAACCCTTCTCTCAGCCTGGTTCCAATGGCTGACTTCTTGGATGGAGCTCTCTCTCTCTCCAACTTCTTAGATCTTCACTAGAATCTTCAAGGAATAGCTAGATCTTCTTCTTGTTAATGAACTTGATCAATGTTTCTTCTCTCTTTTCTGTAGACAGTATATGCCTATTTATAGGCCTTCTTCATGGTAACCGGCCGGTCCGGTTCATAACTGAATTCTGACAACTCTGACAGGTGCAGTATACCGGCTGGAAAGGCAGCTGTCAAGTCATCCAGTCAGTTCTTGAAAATTCTCTAACTGTCTGAAAGTGTCGAGACTATCTGTCTTTAAGTGTCGACACTTATAGACCAAGTGTCGACACAAGTTGTCTAAGTGTCGACACTAGCCTACAAGGTGTCGACACAACTCCTTGTGTTGTTGATTTTATATCTCGACACTGCTTCTTCTTCATGTGTCGACACTGATAATGTGTGTCGACACAAGTACTTGTACTTCAGTATATTGCTGAATTCTTGTAAGTGTCGACACATCTCCTTATGTCGACACATCTTCATGTGTTGAACTTGTTTTAGTGTCGACACATCTTCTTGGTGTCGACACTTGCCTTCAGTGTTGATACTTGCTGAGTGTCGACACAGCTCCTTGTATCGACACATCTTCTTCTGTTGAGACTTCAGCTGAGTGTCGACACATCCCCTTAGTGTCGACACTTGTACTTAGAATATTTTGTTGAACTTTGCTGATCTTTGCTAAGTGTCGACACAGCTCCTTGTGTCGACACTTTCTTCAAGTGTTGAGTCTTCAGCTGAGTGTCGACACTTACTGTCTTGTGTCGACACTTTCTTCAAGTGTTGACTCTTCTGCTGAGTGTCGACACATTGCTCTGAGTGTCGACACTTATACTTAGCTTTTGCTGACTTTTGCTGAGTGTCGACACAGTTCCAAGTGTCGACACTTTCTGATGTAGACACAGTTTCACTGGGTGTCGACACAACTGCTAAGTGTCGACACTGCTTCACTGCACTTTCTTCATTAAGTGTCGACACAGCTCCTTGTGTCGACACTTTCTGTCTGGTGTCGACTCAGCATTCCTGGTGTCGACACAATCACTCCAAGTGTCGACACTGCTTGTCTGGGTGTCGACACAACTCTTCTTAAGTGTCGACACTTTCTTCCTGGGTGTCGACACATGGACTTAGAAATTTTTTCAGCTTTCCTGCAAATACTTAACCTGCACAAGGTAACTCAAAAATATATCAAATACATTTTGATGTATATCATTGAGTTGGGTGAGGCTTCTTCAAATCAGGTACATTTAAACCAATGTACCCAACAATCTCCCCCTATTTGGAGAAGTCATAACCCTTAGTCAATGATATACACCATTCATAATAAAATTATAACATGATGTACAGCAGGAATATATAACAAGGCAAACATAAACATGTATCAATCAAACTTGTATACAAAGACATAATCTCAGAACAACAATGAAATAAATTTATCACACAGCAAATTTATTACACAACACATTGTTCTAATACTTTGTCATATTCATATTTCAAAAGTTTACAGAATATTTATCATCAACAGATTACATAGTAAACTAAAGAAAATTTCAATTCTATTTCTGTTCAGCCTCTTTGATCACTATCCCTTTTCCAGATTGTACTTTAGCTTGTACAGGGGCTTCAGTGTCTTCTGCAGCAGCAGCCTTTTTCCCTTTAAGATCCTTTTTCTTTAGCTCTTCAGCTTTGATCTTTTGCCTTTCAAAATAATGATAAGGCTTGGGAAAGTACTTGCTAGGCTCCTGGGCAGTAGGAGGTAGCTTTCCCATCTTGGCCTTTCTTCTATATTGGACTATAGCCTCCTGCCTTGTCTCATGTTTTCTCCATTCTGATTCAGAAAATCACTTGTTCCTGTCTTGCACATTATCTTTTGCAGCTTTCCAGGCAGTCAAAATAATGTTCCTAGAGGTGGGGCTCCACTGCTCAAAGTCTGGTCTTTGTTCAGCTTGTTCCCTGAACCTCTTCTTAGACAATCTGGCTTCTTGTTCAGCTTGCTCTTTCAAAATAGCTTCCTGCAAGGGCTCAGATACTGGCTGAACTACTTTGTCAAGAATGACCTTCTGATTTCCATTAGGTGGACTATACATGGATTGTATGTCAGCTTGAACCATATCAAAATCTGGTGGAGGATAGATCACTTGAGCTACTTCTGGTTGCTCACCTCCAAGATATGCAGGGTTGACTCCAGATTCTGCTACATCATTATCATCACATAGAGGAGGATAACCAAGAGTGGCTCTGATGGAATTAGAAATCCATTTTGCATGCTCAGAGCCGGCTTTGACTAATACCCTCTCCCCCTTTATGACTTCTTTTTTATATGATCCCTTAAATCATCTTTTTGAAATCTGATTTGGGCATTTAGATAATTAACTCCATCCCTGTAGAAAGGTTTTAGCCTTTGGAGTTCGTCAGTTATGATCTTCTGAGAGTCTTGTATGGCAGTCTAAACAGCAGTTAAGCTTTCTTGCAGTGCTTTATCAAAATCTGCCTTAGCAGCAGCAGTAGAAGTTGTCAGTCCAGCAGCTATGGTTTTCATTTCTGTGACAATTACATTATGATATTCTGTCAAATTATCATTCATCCTTATTTGATTCTTAAGAACATAGCCCTGCTTCAGTGCAATGTCATCTACTTGTTCCTTGATCTTTTCTTAATGAGTTGCTAAATAGACTACTGCATTCCCTCCCTTGTGGAAGAAGTCAGTCATCTCTTTCTTATTTTGATTCATCTCAAATCTAATAGACTTGATTTCTTGGGCTAAATCAAATTGGAGTGATTTATTCCCCTCATCCACATATGTCTCAATAGCTTTCCTGTGCTCATCTAGCTTGATTTGCATGGCAACCATCAGTGCACTGTAATCAAAAGTTGGGGCTGGCTGTAGTGCAGGCTGTGGTGCAATAGTTTGCAATGCCTTCTTATAAGTTTGGCTCCTTCTTCTGAAGACTTGAAACTTCTTTTTCTTAGCCCTTGCAGACTCCTCATCCTCAGATGCTGATGTACTTGCTATCTCTACCCTCTCCTTAGGGCTTGGAGGGAATTCCTTCTGCACTTCTGGTGTCTTCTCAGATTCTTGCCTTGCAGGTTCTTCCAGAATTTGCACTTGCTCCCCCTCAACTGGAGCATTCTCCCCCTCAGCAGCAGTACATTCCTTCTCAAGGTCTTGTTGATCCAGATTAAGAAATAAATCTTCCATTGTAAATTATTGTGGAGAATGAGCTGGAGAAATTCTTGGCTCATCTACCACTGGATCAGAAACTTCTTCAACTACAACAGAGGTGTCTTTTATTACAACATCTGGGACTTGACTTTCAGTCTGTGGTTGCTGATAAACAGCAGACAAATCAGTATCCTTTATATGGAAATCTAAAGCATTAAGCTCAGTGATTACCTCAAGGATGATGTTTGTAGCTTGCTCACTCTCTAGAGTAGTTGGCTCTTCTACAGCTAGAGGCTCCCCCTAGATTTTAGCAACATCTTGAGGAGCTGGAGATTTCACAGCAGTTCCTGTGTCTTCTTCATCAGGTGAGAAGACCACTTGTTCCTCAGAACTGCTACTTGACTCTTGAGCCACAGGGGCAGTTTTTCTCTTCTTCTTTAGAGGTGATACTTTCTCAGGAGTTATCTTCTCAGGGGTTGACATCTCTTTAGACAACACCCTATCCCATCTGGAGAAGATCCTCATGTCCATTTTTCTCATGTGGTTAATTTTTGTGCCAGCAGATTGACTCATTACCTCTGGAATACTTCTAGCAAGGTATAGACTTAAGATTCTGCCCAAGTTGGGCTTCTTCAAGCTCTCCTTGATCTTATCAAAGATCACTACAGACCAGTCAGTTTTCAGGCTGAAGATTATCCTGGTCATCATGTTGAACATATGGGCAGATACCCTGTCATGCCCTCTAGGTTTGCTCAATATCACTTTGCCAACAATTTCAGACAGGAATTTCCCCTTGCTGTTCATTCCTTTTCTATTAAACACAGATCCAATTTTCAGTTTTGAATCCAGACCACACCATGTCAATGCTTCTCTGGTCTTTGAAGTAGTAACTTCATCTTCTTCTTTAGTTCTTGGTAACTGTAGTACTTTCCTCAAACTTTTAGGTGACACCTTCACCTTTTCACCATGGACCCTGGACTTGATCTTGAATCCAGTATCGTCTAGGGTTGCTCCATTAAGGAATTCCAGAACTTCCTTCTTCCAGATCTTAGTTGGCTCAGAAACTAGAAATTCTAACCCTGAGTCTGCAACTAGGGTTATCACGGTCTTGATTTCTGGGTCTGCATCACCAAACGCGTCGCGCACCAGTTCATATCCCTCATTGACGTTCTCCTCGAGCTTTGGCGCCATTAGGGTTTGAAGAATTTGACTGGAGAGAAGAGAGGTGTCGACACACAAGTTTGGTCTCGAAACTTTTGAAAGCGTGTCGACAGACTAAGGCAAAATCCTATTTATACCTTTCTAAGTTTGAAGATGAAAAGGCGGGTCAGCTAACTTAAATTGTGTCGACACTGCGGATAAGTGTCGACACAGACTTATAATGTCTCGACACCTATGTGTCGACACAAGTTTTGTCGACAGATAATATGTGTCGACACTTGTTTATGTGTCGACACCACTCAACTCGACATTTAGTCGAGACTTTACTTAGATTATTCTGAGTAAACTCTAAGTGTCGACACCACCTTGGATGTGTCGACACCAACTTATCATGTGTCGACACTAATATTCTGAAGTGTCGACACTAACTTCCTAGATGTGTCGACACCTTTTCCCTGAAGTGTCGACACCACTTTTCTGTGTCGACACAGATATCTCTGTGTGTCGACACTATTTTACTTAGCCAATGCTATAAACTTATTATAAGTTTATCATACCTAGTTCAATTTTAAACCTATTGAACTTAGCTTCTTCTAAGGGCTTAGTATACATATCAGCTAGTTGATTATCTGTTCTAACATATTCCAGTAAAATATCTTCTTTTTCTACATGTTCTCTAAGAAAATGATATTTTATTTCAATATGTTTGGTTCTAATATGTGATACAGGATTATTAGCTATTGATATAGCACTAGTAGAATCACAAAAGAGTGGAGTTCTACTTACCTGAATTCCATAATCCTCAAGCTGATGTTGTATCCAGAGAAGTTGAGCACAACAACTTCCTGCAGCTACATATTCTGACTCTGCAGTGGAGATAGCCACACTTGTTTGCTTCTTGCTACTCCAAGAAATTAGTCTTCCACCTAGGAATTGACAGGTTCCAGTTGTGCTTTTTCTGTCTTCTTTGCATCCTGCAAAGTCTGCATCTGAATAACCTGTTAGTTCAAAATCCCCATTCCTAGGGTACCAGAGGCCTAGATAGGGAGTGCCCTTTAGATATCTCAATATCCTTTTGACTGCTGTCAAATGAGACTCCTTAGGGCAAGCTTGATACCTTGCACAGACACATGTAGCATACATGATATCTGGTCTACTTGCAGTCAAATAGAGTAAGGAGCCAACTATCCCTCTATATAAAGTCTCATCTACAGGTTTCCCTGCATCATCTTTGCTAAGAGATATACTTGACCCCATAGGAGTCTTCATGGTACTGGATGAATCCATACCATACTTCCTTATGAGTTCTAGGGTGAACTTGGACTGGCATATGGATAAACCATTCTCAGTCTGTCTAACTTGGAGACCCAAGAAGAACTTAAGTTCCCCCATACTACTCATCTCAAATTGTCCTTGCATTATTTTGCAAACTTTTTGCAAAGACTACTTTCAGTAGACTCAAATATTATGTCATCTACATATATTTGGACTAGTATTACTTTGCCTCTGGATTCCCTAAGGAATAGAGTCTTGTCTATTTTCCCCCTTGTGAACTTGTTCTCAATAAGGAAACTAGACATGGTTTCATACCAAGCCCTAGGGGCTTGCTTTAACCCATATAATGCTTTCCTAAGTCTATAGACATGATTAGGTTGAGTTGAATCAACAAAACCTGATGGTTGTTCCACATAGACTTCCTCTTTTAGATTACCATTTAAAAATGCTGACTTTACATCCATTTGGTAAACTTTAAATCCTTGAAAGGTTGCATAGGCCAGGAACATTCTTATGGCTTCCAGTCTGGCTACTGGAGCAAAGGTTTGATCAAAGTCAATACCTTCTTCCTGCCTATATCCTTTAGCAACCAATCTTGCTTTATTCTTAATGATGACTCCATGTTCATCCATCTTGGTCCTATAGATCCACTTGGTCCCAATTATGTTGTGGTCTTTAGGTTTAGGAACAAGTTCCCAGACCTTGCACCTCTTGAACTGATTCAGCTCTTCTTGCATTGCTTCAATCCAATGTGGATCTAGGATGGCTTCTTCAAACTTCTTTGGCTCAACTTGGGATAGAAAACTGGAGAAGAGTGCTGCATCCAGATTTTTGCTCCTTGTTTGTACCCCTTGTCTTGGATCACCAATGATTTGCTCTACTGGATGATCTCTAAGATGCCTATTGGCTGGAGGCATCCTGACTTCAGGTTGAACCTCTTCAGTTTCTTCATTTTGCTATACTCCTTGAACTTCTTCTGCATTAGGTACATGTATTACTCCCCCTGGACAACAGCCACTTTCTTCTACCTGCTGTCTTGCTGTAGGTCCTTCTATAGTGAGCTTGTCCATCTTTTTAGTTATACCGGAGGAGCTACAAATACTACTAGACAACTCATTGTTAATAAGTCTATTTTCATCAAAGACTACATATACTGAGTCCTCTATAACTTGAGTAGACAAGTTGTAGACTCTATAAGCCTTACTGTTGTTGTTGTACCCAACAAAAATTCCCTCTTGGGACTTGGCAACAAACTTAGTCAAGTAAGACTTTCCATTGTTAAGTATGAAACACTTACAACCAAAGATCCTGAAATAGGATAGGTTTGGTTTTCTGCCTTTCACAACCTCATAGGGGGTCTTGTTGAGGCTTTTAGTAATGGTAGCCCTATTAATAAAATGGCATGCAGTATTAACTGCCTCAGCCCAGAAATATTCTGGTAGTGATGTATCATTTAATAGGGTCCTACCAGCCTCAATCAAGGTTCTATTCTTCCTTTCAGCAATGTCATTTTGCTGAGGTGTTCTTGGTGAAGAAAACTCTTGAAATATCCCAAAGTCTTCACATAGTTTTGCCATACTATCAGACTGAAATTCAATACCATGGTCACTCCTTATTTTGACCACTGTACTATTTAGTTCATTCTGAATCTGTTTGACAAAGCTATAGAAGACACTAGGTGTTTCAGATTTCTGTCTAAGAAAGAACACCCAGGAAAACCTTGAGTAGTCATCTACAACTACAAAGGTATAGACCTTCCTACCTAGGCTGTGCACTGGCATAGGACCAAAGAGATCCATATGCAAGAGGTATAAACACCTCACAACATCTTTGTTGTTAATGCTACCAAAGGTGGATTTTATCTGCTTGTCCTTTTGACAAGCTGAGCATATTCCATCTTTAACACACTTAACTTGAGGACCATTCCTCACTAACTCTTTGCTAAAGAGTTTGTCAATTGTCTTGTAATTTAGATGGGCTAGCCTCTTATGCCATTTGACACAATGAGAGACTTTCTCATCAGCAACAAAACACACTTGAGAACCATTGGTCTCACACATAATGTCTAGGCAGTAGACATTCCTCTTTCTATAACCTGTCAAAATGATCTCTTGGTCATTTGACCTCCTGATATGACAACCATTTTTGACAAATGAGATGTCATATCCTACATCACTTAATTGACTTATACTAATTAGGTTGTGTTTCAAACCTTTAACATAAGCCACTTGAGTAATGGTAACTAAGTTACTAGAAATGTTACCAAACCCTTTGATGATTCCTTTTTCAGAACCACCAAAGGTGACTTTTGGACCATCTTTGATAGGTGTGTAGTCCCTTAGTAATCCCCTAGTTCCAGTCATATGTCTGGAACATCCACTGTCCAAGTACCATATTGGGGCATGGCCACTTGGACTCACCTGCAAAACAGATTAGTGAACCTTAGAACCCAAAGAATTCTTGGGTCCTTGGTACTTGTTAGTTTGCATCCTGACAAAGCTACCTGCTGTTTTTCCAACAGGCAGTTTGCTACTCATTTTGGCACTAGCATTGTGCCAACAGTCCATGGCAAAGTGGCCTACCTTGCCACAGCACCAACACTCAAACTTATTGTACCTTTGCTTAGGTACAGTCTTAGTTGTTCTATCCACAGCTGGCTTGTTGAGAGTTGGGGCTTTGCCCTTGGACTTGGACTTGACAGTCCTTGTAGGTTTAGTAAATCCCAGTCCAGCTTTACCTTTGTGATGAACAAATTCATCAATTAAAGGTAGAACTGACTTAGGTTTAGAAAACCTAGCAACTAGATCTCTCTCCTTCTGAAGACTAATCTCCAGACTCTTGATTTGATCATTCTTATATGTTATAGTCCCCATCTGAATCATAGTTATGTGCTTCAGTCTGGCTATCTCATTAAGTTTTTGATCAAATAACTTCTCATTATCAGTTGCAGCCATTTTGAGACTTGCAATCTCCTTAGCTTGACTCTTGGCCAAGGATTTGCATTTCTTAAATGCTGGCAACAGAACTTTATATTCATCTATCAATTGATGAATATCTTCTTCAGACTCAGATGCACTCTCATCATTTGATGATGATGAATCTGTTTCTGAACTTGCACAAGAAATTGAACTGGAAGAACAACTTTGTACCTTACTAGGTCCTGGCTGCTCCAGAATTTTGTCACTTTCTGTCAATGTCATTAGTTCTTGGCACTGACTGTCTTCTTGATCATATATGGAGTTCATGATCTGGATGAACTCTTCTTCTTCTTCTTCAGCAAACAGCCCTATATATGCCTCAGCATCTGACTCAGTTTCTGATGAATAAATATCTGACAGGGTCTTATCCTTTTTGGCTACAAAAGACTTTTCCTTCTTGCCTTTGAAATGAGTCTTTTTCTTATCACTAGACTCCTTCCTTTTCTCAGGATAATCTGCAACAACATGTCTTTGTCTATTACAGCAATAACATACAATTTTTGAAAGAGTTGCTTTGCTGGACTTAGTCTTTTTCCTGTCCTTCTTTGAAGACTTTTTATTCTGATAGTAGTCTTCTTTATCCTGTGAAGTAGAAGGCCTTGTCTTCCACTGTTTTTTCTTCAAGAACTTCTGAAAATGTCTTGTGAAGACAGCAAAGTCCTCATCACTTTCACTGCTTTCAGACTTTCTGCTTGCTGTCTCATCTGACTCAGTTTCAGCTTCCTTTGGAGGTGGTGAAGGTGACTTATTTCTGTACTTTCTGGGGGCTTCTGTTTTAAAGGCCACTGTCCTTTCTTTATGTTCACTTCTTGTAGATTTCTCCTCTTCTTTCCTCACTGTCAACTGCATTTCATAGGACAACAGTTTGCCAAACAGTGTTGGTGGAGGAATTTCTGCTAACTTTGCCATTTCCCTAATGGCACAGATCTTGGTGTCCCAATCTTTTGTAAGGGACCTTAAGAACTTATCATTAAGTTCATAATTACTGAACTCCCTGCCATAGGACATAAGCTCATTCACAATCCTATATAACTTTTTATAGCATTCAGTTATGCTATCAGATCTTCCTTGCCTAAAGCTTTCATATTCTTGATTTAACAAGGATTTTCTGTCTTGCCTCACTTCTTCAGAACCCTCCATATACACTATCAAGGTATCCCACATCTCTTTAGATGTCTTGCAGTGTATCAAATTCTAAAAGGTAGCATCATCTATAGCACTTACAATGATGTTCTGAGCCCTCTTGTCCATTGTGGCTAGAACTATTTCATCCTTTGTCATTTTAGAGAAATCTTTAGGTGTTCTCTGATTGGCATCTAAGACTGAAATCTTCATGGGCACATATGACCCTTCTTTTACTGTGATATAAATCCTAGGGTCTGAGGCTTCCATAAAAAGTCTCACCCTTTCCTTCCATATACCAAATATCTCTTTTCTGCATATGGGTAACTTCATGGATCCCAATTCCTTATGAGTCTCAGTGGAACCCATGGTTCTTGATTTTCTTGATTCTGTAATGTACTTAGACTGAATCTGCCAACAGGATCTACTCAGACTGTTAAGTCCCTTTTTTGAGTAACCTCCCTCTGATACCACTTGAAAGATATTGTACCTAATCACCTAGAGGGGGGGGGGGTGAATAGGTGACTTAAATCTTTTTAACTTTTTAGACAGAATTCAGATTACTACTCAGAGTTATTTCTACTTGTACACAACAAACACACAACAATCACAGATTATCACATGCACACAGTAGACACACAGTTTTATAGTGGTTCCCCAATGTTTGGGTACATCCACTTTCCCCCTTCGCCTATCTAGCAGTGTACTAGATTCGGCCAAACTCCTCCACTATCTCAGATCCTCAGATCTTACACTCAGAACCCCAAAACAGGTTCCTACAACTCAGGCCCAAGGCCCTACAACTCAGCTTTTCCACAAAGCCTACACTCAGCCACAAAGGCCTACACTCAGCCACCAAGGCTTACACTCAGCCACCAAGGCCTACACTCAGAGATTCAACTCTCCTACACTCAGGCACACAGGCCCTACACTCAGTCTTTATAATTGCAGGTTTACAATCTCAGATCCCTAAGGATCCTACAAGTTATAATGAATACAAAAAGTATACTCAACAACTTAGAGAAAAAAGAGATAGGTTGTGAGTTTCTTGATGAGTTCTTGGAAAAACTCAGCTGAAATCAATCTGACTTGGCTTTCTTCAAAGCTTCTTGAATGTAGAACACAATAAGATTGATTCCCCTCTGCAGTTGATCCTTGATCTCTGCTACTTAAGATTCAGACCAACTCTGAACCCTTCTCTCAGCCTGGTTCCAATGGCTGACTTCTTGGATGGAGCTCTCTCTCTCCAACTTCTTAGATCTTCACTAGAATCTTCAAGGAATAGCTAGATCTTCTTCTTGTTAATGAACTTGATCAATGTTTCTTCTCTCTTTTCTGTAGACAGTATACGCCTATTTATAGGCCTTCTTCATGGTAACCGGCTGGTCCGGTTCATAACTGAATTTTGACAACTCTGACAGGTGCAGTAGACCGGCTGGAAAGGCAGCTGTCAAGTCATCCAGTCAGTTCTTGAAAATTCTCTAACTATCTGAAAGTGTCGAGACTATCTGTCTTTAAGTGTCGACACTTATAGACCAAGTGTTGACACAAGTTATCTAAGTGTCGACACTAGCCTACAAGGTGTCGACACAACTCCTTGTGTTGTTGATTTTATATCTCGACACTGCTTCTTCTTCATGTGTCGACACTGATAATGTGTGTCGACACAAGTAATTGTACTTCAGTATATTGCTGAATTCTTGTAAGTGTCGACACATCTCCTTGTGTCGACACATCTTCATGTGTTGAACTTGTTTTAGTGTCGACACATCTTCTTGGTGTCGACACTTGCCTTCAGTGTTGATACTTGATGAGTGTCGACACAGCTCCTTGTGTCGACACATCTTCTTCTGTTGAGACTTCAGCTGAGTGTCGACACTTGTACTTAGAATATTTTGTTGAACTTTGCTGATCTTTGCTAAGTGTCGACACAGCTCCTTGTGTCGACACTTTCTTCAAGTGTTGAGTCTTCAGCTGAGTGTCGACACTTACTGT
This sequence comes from Platanthera guangdongensis, assembly GCA_039583875.1. NCBI lineage: Eukaryota > Viridiplantae > Streptophyta > Magnoliopsida > Asparagales > Orchidaceae > Platanthera > Platanthera guangdongensis. The sequence goes on along the minus strand of CM077157.1, from coordinate 8,098,283 downwards.
CTTGTGTCGACACTTTCTTCAAGTGTTGACTCTTCTGCTGAGTGTCGACACATTGCTCTGAGTGTCGACACTTATACTTAGCTTTTGCTGACTTTTGCTGAGTGTCGACACAGCTCCATGTGTCGACACTTTCTGATGTAGACACAGTTTCACTGGGTGTCGACACAACTGCTAAGTGTCGACACTGCTTCACTGCACTTTCTTCATTGAGTGTCGACACAGCTCCTTGTGTCGACACTTTCTGTCTGGTGTCGACTCAGCATCCCTGGTGTCGACACAATCACTCCAAGTGTCGACACTGCTTGTCTGGGTATCGACACAAGTCTTCTTAAGTGTCGACACTTTCTTCCTGGGTGTCGACACATGGACTTAGAAAGTTTTTCAGCTTTCCTGCAAATACTTAACCTGCACAAGGTAACTCAAAAATATATCAAATACATTTTGATGTATATCATTGAGTTGGGTGAGGCTTCTTCAAATCAGGTACATTTAAACCAATGTACCCAACAGTATGAAACCCTATCTAATTTCCTCATTGAGAACAAATTCTCAAGGGGGGAAATAGACAAGACTCTATTACTTAGGGAATCCAAAGGAAAGATAATCCTAGTCCAAATATATGTTGATGACATAATATTTGGGTCTACAGAAAGTAATCTTTGCAGAAAGTTTGCAAAACTTATGTAAGGAAAATTTGAAATGAGCAGTATGTGAGAACTTAAGTTCTTCTTGGGTCTCCAAGTAAGACAGACTGACGATGGCTTGTCCATTTGCCAGTCTAAGTTCACCCTGGAGTTAATAAAGAAATATGGTATGGAATCATCCACTACCATGAGAACTCCTATGGGGATAAGTATGTCTCTAAGCAAAGATGATGCAGGGAAACCTGTAGATGAAACTTTGTATAGAGGGATAGTTGGCTCCCTTCTATATCTGACTGCTAGTAGACCAGATATCATGTATGCTACATGTGTCTGTGCTAGGTACCAATCATGCCCTATAGAATCTCATCTGACTGCAGTCAAAAGGATTTTGAGATATCTTACGGGCACACCTTATCTAGGCCTTTGGTACCCTAGGAATGGAGATTTTCTACTGACAGGCTATTCAGATGCAGATTTTGCAGGTTGCAAGGAAGATAGAAAAAGTACTACAGGCACCTGTCAATTTCTAGGAGGAAGACTGGTGTCTTGGAGCAGTAAGAAGTAGACTAGTGTGGCAATATCCACAGCTGAGTCTGAATATGTGGCAGCAGGAAGTTGCTGTGCATAGCTGTTGTGGATTCAGCACCAGCTAGTAGACTATGGTATTCAGGTAAGTAGAACACCTTTGTTTTGTGATTCTACAAGTGCAATTTCTATTGCTAATAATCTTGTTTCACATAGTAGGACTAAGCACATAGAAATTAGATACCACTTTCTTAGAGAACATGTAGAGAAAGAGGACATCTCTCTAGAATTTGTTAAAACTGATTATCAAATTGCAGATATGTTTACTAAGCCTCTGGATGAAACTAAATTCAATAAGTTTAAAATTGAATTAGGAATGTTGAACATAGATTAGTTTAACAATATCAGCTAAGTAAAATAGTGTCGACACAAGGAGTTGTCTGTGTCGACACATAGAAGTGGTGTCGACATTCCAGAGAAATGATGTCGACACATCTAGAAAATTGGTGTCGATACTTCAGAGAAATAGTGTCGACACATCCAGGAGTGGTGTCGACACATCCAGAGTTGGTGTCGACACTTAGGTTCAACACAGATTTCGTCGAGTGGAGTATCGACTAATCGTCGAGCGCAAATGTTTAAGTGTCGACACATAGAAGTCAACACTTATATCGAGACATTAGAAGTCTGTGTCGACACTTTTCAACAGTGTCGACACATTTAGAGGATTATAACGTGCATTTTCAACTTCGTTTTTAGAAAGGTATAAATAGGTCCACAACATTGTCTGTCGACACGCTCTCCATAGTTTTGAGACCAAACCTTTGTGTCGACAACTCTCTCATCTAAATTCAATATTTCTCTCAACCCTAATGGCGCCAAAGCTTGAAGACAATGTCAATGAAGGATATGAGCTGGTCCACAACGCATTTGATGGAGCGGAATCTGAAATTAAAGGTATAGTAACCCTAATTGCTGAGAATGGGTTGGAGTTTCTAGTTTCTGAACCAACAAAGATTTGGAAGAAGGAAATCCTAGAATTCTATGGCGCTGCAACTTTAGATTCAACTGGATTAAAGATCAAATCAATAGTTCAAGGAGATAAAGTCAAACTTACTTTGAAGAGCTTAAGAAAAACTCTTCAACTACCAAGAACTCAAGAAGAGGAAGAAGTACCCTCATTAAAGACTAGGAAAGCACTTCAATGGTGTGAATTGGATCCCACCTTGAAGATTGGAGCTGCAATGAACAGAAAAGGAATGAATCAGCAAGACAAATTTCTATCAGAAATAGTTGGCAAAGTCATCCTCTGCAAGCCAGGGGACATGATAGGATTTTTGCCTACATGTTCATCCTGATGACAAGGATCATCTACACATTAAACACTGATTGGTCAGCAGTGATTTTTGAAAAGATTAAGGAAGGTATTAAGAAGCCCAATCTGGGTAGAATTGTGAGTTTGTACTTAGCTGAAACTATTCCAGAAGTAATGGAATGAGCAGCTGGTTCTAAAATTAATCATATGAGGAAAATGGACATTAGGATTATCTCAATATGAGATAGGGTATTAACTAAGTACATGCCTGATGAGGAAAGGCATGAGGTTCCTGAGAAATCTACAGCTCAAGAGATCCCTGCACAAGACCCTGCAGATGGAGCACAAGTGCAGGGGGAGCCCCATGTTGAGGAAGAGCCTACTTACTTGGACAGTGAAATGGCAACACAAACAATTCTTGAGGTAATCAGTGAAGTAAATCAATCAATTTTCAATATTAAGGATAAAATGCTAACTGAATCTTTGATTGATGTTAACCAGCCAACACAACTAAACACTCAAGCACAAGATGTTATCTTGGAAGATACTTCTGCTGTTACTGATGCTCCAGAGATAAGAGAATCTCCAGTGCCTTCTCAACAAGAGTTTACCTTAGAAGAGCTATTTCCTGATTTAGTACAAGCTAATATTGAGGGGGAGCATGCTGGTTTTGAGGGGGAGAAAACTGCTTTTGAGGGAGAGCAAGTTGACCTTGAGGGGGAGCAAGTAGGGTCTCAAGGGGAGAATGCCAGGACTGAGGAGGAGCAGATAAGAACTGAAGAGTAGCAAAGGACTCAGGGGGAGCTACCTAAGACTGCACAGGAATTGCCTTCTAGTCCAAAGGATAGAGTAAATATAGCCAGTACCTCTGATTCTGAGGATGCTGCTGAGGTTCAAGCTAAGAAAATGAAGCTTATGGTATTTAAAAGGAGAATCCAAAGCTACAAGAAGGCACAACAAACTATTGCTCCACTGCCTGCCCCAATAATTGATTACAGTTCATTGTTAGTATCTTTACAAGTGAAGTTGGATGAGCAAAGGATTGTCATGGAGAAGTATCTGGATGAAACTCATAAAGATTTACAACTCTCCTTGGCTATAGATATAAAATCTATAAGGTTTGAAGTTAATCAGCATAAGAAGGAGATGACTGATTGTTTCCACAAGGGTGGAAATGCTGTGGTTTTCCTAGCCACACACCAAGAGAAAATCAAGACATAAGTTGATGATATAGCTCTTAAGCAAGGCTATGTACTAGAGAATCAACTTAGGATGAATGATAATCTGACAGAATCACATAATGTGATTGTCACTGAAATGAAGAACATTGCTAATGCACAAACTGCAGCAATGACTACAGCCCAAGCAGAGTTTGATAAGCACTTTCAGGAAGGAATAGCTGCTGTAAAAATAGCTATTCAGGACTCTCAAAAGACTATTTCTGGATAGCTCCTGAAGTTAAAGGCATTCTATAAAGATGTTATCAATTATATGGATGAACAAGTCAGATTTCAGAAGGATGATCTTAGAGATCATGTTGCTAAAGAAGTCATAAAGGGGGAGAGAGTATTAGTCAAAGCTGGATCTGACCATGCTAAATGGATTTCCAATAGCATCAGAGCTACACTTGGATATCCACCCCTGTGTGATTATGACAATGTAGCTGAATCTGGAGCGCATCCTGCATATTTTGGAGGTGAACAAGCTGAAGTTGCCCAAGTTATCTATCCTCCAGCCGATTTTGAGATGATACATCAAGAAGTACAGTCTATCTACAGTCCTCCTGAGGGTAATAAAAATATTATTCTTGGGAAAGTTGATAAGCCAGTGTCAGAGGAAGTTTTGAAGGAGCAAGAAGCTCTATTATCTAAGAAAAGATTAAGAGAACAAGCTGAGTTAAAGCCTGATTTTGAACAGTAGAGTCCTACATCCAGGAACATCATACTAACTGCTTGGAAGGCTGTCAAGGATAAAACCCATGATAGGGGTAAATGGTATTCTGAACAAGAATGACACAAACATGAAGCCAGACAAGAGGTCATTGTACAATATAGAAGAAAGGCTAAAGCTGGGAAGCTACCTCCTAATGCTCAGGAGCCTAGCAAATATTTCCCTAAGCCTTTTCATTATTTTGAAAGACAGAGAATAAGGGTTGAAGAACTAAAGAAGAAAGATCTTAAGGGAAAGAAGCCTGCTGAAGATACTGATGCTCCTGTGCAAGCAAAGATCAAATCAGGTCAAGGAATTGTCATCAAGGAGCCAGAGCAGCTTTATATTAGTTTACTTGATTTTGTAACATTGTAAAGCTTAGTGTTTAAAAATTATGTAAACGTTTTAGTAAAGAAACTTTTGAAGTTTGAACAAAACATGATTAATGCTTATTCTGTGTTAGCATTATTATTTTTCTGTGATGATATATTCCATATGTTTTGTTTAGTAATTACCCTGTCATATAATGTTGTTATACATCACAATGTGTATTTGTTATGAATGGTGTATATCATTGACTAAGGGTTATGACTTCTCCAAATAGGGGGAGATTGTTGGGTATATTGGAAAATGTGTACTAGATTTGAAGAAGCCTCACCCTACTCAATGATATGCACCAAGGTGTATTTGATGTTATTTTGAGTTTATGTGTGCAGGTTAAGAAAATGCAAGAATGCAGGAAAAGTTTCTAAGTTCATGTGTCGACACCTAGTGAAGCTGTGTCGACACTTATGAAGACTTGTGTCAACACTTGGAGTTAATTGTGTCGACACCAGAGAAGGCTGTGTCGACACCAGAAGAAACTGTGTCGACATGCAGATGCAGCGTCGACACACAGTGAAGTATTGTCGACATCAACTATGTCGACACCAAGAGGCAGTGTCGACACACAAGAATACTTAGTCGACATCAATTGTGTCGACACCAAGAGGCAGTGTCGACACACTGAAGACTTTGTCAACATCAACTATGTCGACACACAAGAATTGTGTCGACACACTGCAAAGTGTTCATCAAAGTTAAAGTAAAGAAGGCTTGTGTCGACACACAGAATCAGTGTCGACACATTCAACAGAAGGCTGTGTCGAGAAGCATAAACAACAACAAAGGAGATGTGTCGACACCACCAATGCTTGTGTCGACACTTAGTCCACTTGTGTCGACACTTAGTCTACATGTGTCGACACATGATGAAGTTCTGTCTCGACACTTTCAGACAGAGACAGTATTTCAAAAAGTGACTGGATGACTTGACAGCTGTCATTTCAACCGGTCTACTGCAACTGTCAAAGCTATCAAAAGTTTGTTAGAAACTGGATCAGCCCGTTACCATGGAGGAAGACTATATAAAGGCTTTCTCCTTCAACAAGAGAAGAATACAATTAAGAAAGAGGAACATACACAGATAACTAACAATAAGAAGAGGACCTTCGACAGAAGATCTAAGAAATTGGAGAGAGAGAGCTCCATCTAAGAAGTGCAGTTGCTGAACCAGGCTGCCAAGAAAGATTCAGATTGAGAACTGAATCTCAAGTCAGAAGCTGATTGAAGATCATCTTCTCAAGAGTTCAACCCTACTGAGTTCAGATTTAAGAAGCTTTGAAGAAAGCTAAGAGAGGTTGTGCTTTGTCATCAGTTTCTTCCAAGAACTGATCAAGAAACCATCCATCCCTTCTCTCTCTACCTAGGTGGTGGTAAAACTCTTTGTAAACACTATTTTCTGTAGGATCTATTCTAGATCTGAGCTGTAAGCCTATTTTATAAAGCTGAGTGTAGGAGAATATTTTATCTGAGTGGTATGCCTTGTTGAAGGCTGAGGTAGGGCTGTAAGCCTGAGTTGTAGGAGATTGATATCTCTGAGTTGTAGGCCTTGTGTAGGCTGAGGTAGGGCAGATTGTCTGAGTTGTAGGAGCCTTGCTTGGGGTTCTGAGTTGTAAGATTTGAGGATCTGAGGTGAAGTGCAGAAGTTAGGCCGAATCTAGTACACTGCTAGATAGGCGAAGGGGGAAAGTGGATGTACCCAGACCTTGGGGAACCACTTTAAAAACTGTGTGCACTCTGTGATTGTATGTTTCTGTGAATACTGTGCTGTGTATGCTGTAGAATTTGCAGTTTATTATTAGTTAACTATACAACTTTTCTGCCTCAAAAGAAAAACAGGAATTACACCTATTCAACCCCCCCTCTCTAGGTGGTTAGGCACTAATTCTTTCACTTCACATCGCGGTACATCTTTGTGCTTCCGGGTGAATCGAGTACTTGGTATGATGCGCCTCGTACAACAATTCCACCCGCAAATTTCTCACGTTCGGGACACACAGACGACAATCCTTCCAAAGCAATCCATCCTCAACAACGAATTGGGAATTTGACCCATCCAAGGCCTCTATCATGAGTTACTTCATGCGGACATCCACATCCAAAGCATGCTGAATCCGATCAGCCAGGTCACACTGAACTTCAGTCCAGTTCAATAGCGCTTCAACACTTGACTGCTTGTCTATGCAAGAGATCTCCAATGCCTCCAACTCCTGAACCAACCACTCGTCATGGATCGACAGCCAATTGGCTTGAGCTAGGGCCCTGCGACTCAATGCGTCCGTAACCGCATTGCCTTTACTAGGCACGTAGTGGATCTTGAATGTGTAGTCCCCTAGGAATTCCATTTATCTACGCTGTCGCATGTTTAGATCTTTCTGATCCAATGAATACTTCAGGCTCTTGTGGTCGGCGTAGATATCAATCTTCATACTGTACAAGTAATGCCTCCATAGCTTCAAGGAAAAAATCACGGTCGCGAACTCCAATTCATGGACCAGATAATTCCTCTTGTGCACTTTCAGCTGTCTCGAGCCATATGTTATCACACTTTCGTGCTGCAGTAGAACACAACCCAATCCACTGCCCGAAACATCGCTGTAGATCTCAAAACCTTTGGTCCCACTCGGCGAACTCAGCACAGGAGCCGTGGTCAACCGACACTTAACCTCCTCAAAAGCTTGTGTGCACTCCGGCGTCCAAACGAACTTCTGCTCTTTCCTTGTCAAAGTCGTGAGGGTTAACGATATCCGCGAGAAGTTCTCCATGAAGCGCCTATAATAGCCGGCAAGCCCCAAAAAACTCCGAACTTCCGCTACCGTAGACAGCACAGGCCACTCTTGTATCACAACAATCTTCGCTGGATCCACTGCAATTCCCTCTCCACTGACTATGTGACCGAGGAACGCCACTGAAGACAGCCAAAACTCGTATTTGGAGAACTTGGCGTATAGTTGATTCCTTCTCAGCGTCTTCAACACCAAATGAAGATTCTTGAAGTGATCCTCCTCACATTGCGAGTACACCAATATATCGTCGATGAAGACGATCACAAAATGGTCCAAGTACTCCTTGAAAGTCATGTTCATCAAATCCATGAACACCAACGGTGCATTAGTCAGCCCAAACGGCATGACCGTAAACTCGTAATGCACGTATCTCGTATTGAATGCTGTCTTAGGGATATCACTCTCCCTTATTCTCAGCTGATAGTAACCGGACTTAAGATCCAATTTTGAGTACACCGTCAACCCGACTAACTGATCAAATAGATCATCAATCCTTGGGATCGGGTACTTGTTCTTTTTCGTTAGATTGCTCAGCTCTCGATAATCAATACAAAGTCTCAAGCTTCTGTCCTTCTTCTTAACAAATAGGACCGGTGTGCTCCAAGGCGAAGAACTTGGACGCACATAGCCTTGCTCCAACAACTCTTGCAGTTGAACCTTCAGCTCCGACATTTCCTTAGGCGCTAGCCGATATGGAGAGTGCTGTAAGGCCCCTAGCCGATCCAACGTGACAGCGTCACGGCTCCGCTCTAGGCGACCCTACCGGGCTGCAGCCCAAGCACCCCAACCCCTCTCCCTCCACAGGCGGGTTGTTGGTGGCCGCAGCCTCCCTTTGATGAGCGAACTCGACAGTGAAGCTGGGCCGTACGGGGACTTCCCAGGAGGTCACCCATCCCAGTACTACTCTCGCCCAAGCACGCTTAACTATGGAGTTCTTTCAACTCTCATCACCAATTGAGCTGCAGCTCAATCGGTGATGAGAGTTGAAAGAACTCCATAAGTTAAGCGTGCTCGGGCTGGAGAAATCCTGGGATGGGTGACCTCCTGGGAAGTCCCCGTAGTGCGGGCTTGACTATCGAGTTTACCTCATCAAAGGGAGGCTGCGGCCACCAACAACCCGCCGGTGGGCTGGAGAGGGGTTGGGGTGCATGGCCTGCAGGCTTGAATGTGAAAGGCTGACTACCAGTGGTGGGCCCGGGTCTGGACCCTGGTAGGCCGGCGGTTCCAGCTGGGTCCCATGTTGATGGGCCTGGACCGTTACAAAAAGTGCACTTTTTGTAACGGTCCAGGCCCATCTCATGGGAACCCGCTGGCACCGCCGGCCTACCAGGGTCCAGACCCGGGCCCACCACTGGTAGTCAGCCTTTCACATTCAAGCCTGCAGGCCAATTGGTGATGAGAGTTGAAAGAACTCCATAGTTAAGCGTGTTCGGGCTGGAGTAGTACTGGGATGGGTGACCTCCTGGGAAGTCCCCGTAGTGCGGGATTGACTATCGAGTTTACCTCATCAAAGGGAGGCTGTGGCCACCAACAACCCGCCTGTGGAGGGAGAGGGGTTGGGGTGCTTGGGCTGCAGCCCGGTAGCGTCGCCTAGAGCGGAGCCGTGACGCTGTCACGTTGGATCGGCTAGGGACGTTACAGAAAAAAGTGCACTTTTTATTGTAAGGCCCCTAGCCGATCCAACATGACAGCGTCACGGCTCTGCTCTAGGCGACCCTACCGGGCTGCAGCCCAAGCACCCCAACCCCTCTCCATCCACAGGCGGGTTGTTGGTGGCCACAGCCTCCCTTTCATGAGGTAAACTCGATAGTCAAGCATGCACTACGGGGACTTTCCAGGAGGTCACCCATCCCAGAATTTCTCCAGCCCGAGCACGCTTAACTATGGAGTTCTTTCAACTCTCATCACCAATTGAGCTGCAGCTCAATTGGTGATGAGAGTTGAAAGAACTCCATAGTTAAGCGTGCTCGGGCTGGAGAAATTCTGGGATGGGTGACCTCCTGGGAAGTCCCCGTAGTGCATGCTTGACTATCGAGTTTACCTCATGAAAGGGAGGCTGTGGCCACCAACAACCCGCCTGTGGATGGAGAGGGGTTGGGGTGCTTGGGCTGCAGCCCGGTAGGGTCGCCTAGAGCAGAGCCGTGACGCTGTCATGTTGGATCGGCTAGGGGCCTTACACCTGCCCTGCCAGCTAGGTGAGAGCGTGACAGCGGAATCCATCTCGAGGTGAGACCTACCCCACCCTCCGAGAGATCAACCTGCCCTGCCAGCTAGGTGAGAGCCTGACAGCGGAATCCATCTCGAGGTGAGACCTACCCCACCCTCTGAGAGATCAACCTGCCCTGCAAGCTAGGTGAGAGCCTGGCAGCGGAATCCATCTCGAGGTGAGACCAACCCCACCCTCCGAGAGATCAACCTGCCCTCCCAGCTAGGTGAGAGACTGACAGCGGAATCCATCTCGAGGTGAGACCTACCCCACCCTCCGAGAGATCAACCTGCCCTGCCAGCTAGGTGAGAGCCTGACAGCGGAATCCATCTCGAGGTGAGACCTTCCCCACCCTCCGAGAGATCAACCTGCCCCGCCAGCTAGGTGAGAGCCTGACAGCGGAATCCATCTCGAGGTGAGACCTATCCCACCGTCCGAGAGATCAACCTGCCCTACCAGCTAGGTGAGAGCCTGGCAGCGGAATCCATCTCGAGGTGAGACCTTCCCCACCCTCCGAGAGATCAACCTGCCCCGCCAGCTAGGTGAGATCCTGGCAGCAGAATCCATCTCGAGGTGAGACCTACCCCACCCTCTGAGAGATCAACCTACCCTGCCAGCTAGGGGAGAGCCTGGTAGTGGAATCCATCTCGAGGTTAGACCTACCCCACCATCCGAGAGATCAACCTGCCCTGCCAACAAGGTGAGAGCTTGGCAGCGGAATCCATCTCAAGGTGAGACCTACACCACCCTCTGAGAGATCAACCTGCCCTGCCAGCTAGGTGTGAGCCTGGCAGCGGAATCCATCTCGAGGTGAGACCTACCCCACCCTCTAAGAGATCAACTTTCCCTGCCAGGTAGGTGAGAGCCTGGTAGCGGAATCCATCTCGAGGTGATACCTACCCCACCCTCCGAGAGATCAACCTGCCCTGCCAGCTAGGTGAGAGCCTGACAGCAGAATCCATCTCGAGGTGAGACCTACCCCACCCTCCGAGAGATCAACCTGCCCTGCCAGCTAGGTGAGAGCCTGGCAGCGGAATCCATCTCGAGGTGAGACCTACCCCACCCTCCGAGAGATCAACTTGCCCTGCCAGCTAGGTGAGAGCCTGACAGCGGAGTCCATCTCGAGGTGAGACCTACCCCACCCTCTAAGAGATCAACCTGCCCCGCCAGCTAGGTGAGAGCCTGACAGCGGAATCCATCTCGAGGTGAGACCTACCCCACCCTCCGAGAGATCAACCTACCCTGCCAGCTAGGTGAGAGCCTAGTAGTGGAATCCATATCGAGGTGAGACCTACCCCACCCTCCGAGTGATCAACCTGTCCTGCCAGCTAGGTGAGAGCCTGGCAATGGAATCCATCTTGAGGTGAGACCTACCCCACCCTCCGAGAGATCAACCTGCCCTGCCAGCTAGGTGTGAGCCTAGCAGCGGAATCCATCTCGAGGTGAGACCTACCCCACCATCCGAGAGATCAACCTGCCCTGCCAGCTAGGTGAGAGCCTGGCAGCGGAATCCATCTCGAGGTGAGACCTTCCCCACCCTCCGAGATATCAACCTGCCCTACCAGCTAGGTGAGAGCCTGACAACGGAATCCATCTCAAGGTGAGACCTACCCCACCCTCCGAGAGATCAACCTGCCCTGCTAGCTAGGTGAGAGCCTGGCAGCAGAATCCATCTCGAGGTGAGACCTTCCCCACCCTCCGAGAGATCAACCTGCCCCGCTAGCTAGGTGAGAGCCTGACAGCGGAATCCATCTCGAGGTGAGACCTACCCCACCATCCGAGAGATAAACCTGCCCTGCCAGCTAGGTAAGAAGCTGGCAGCGGAATCCATCTCGAGGTGAGACCTACCCCACTCTCCGAGAGATCAACCTGCCCTGCCAACTAGGTGAGAGCCTGACAGCGGAATCCATCTCGAGGTGAGACCTACCCCACCCTCTGAGAGATCAACCTGCCCTGCCAACTAGGTGTGAGCCTGATAGTGGAATCCATCTCGAGATGAGACCTACCCCACCCTCCGAGAGATCAACCTGCCCTGCCAGCTAGGTAAGAGCCTGACAGCGGAATCCTTTTCAAGGTGAGACCTACCCCACCCTCCGAGAGATCAACCTGCCCTGCCAGCTCGGTGAGAGCCTGGCAGTGGAATCCATCTCGAGGTGAGACCTACCCCACCCTCTGAGAGATCAACCTGCCCTGCCAGCTAGATGAGAGCCTGCCAGCAGAATCCATTTCGAGGTGAGACCTACCCCACCCTCTGAGAGATCAACCTGCCCCGCCAGCTAGGTGAGAGCCTGATAGCAGAATCCATCTCGAGGTGAGACCTACCCCACCCTCCGAGAGATCAACCTCCCTGCCAGCTAGGTGAGAGCCTGGCAGCGGAATCCATCTCGAGGTGAGACCTACCCCACCCTCTGAGAGATCAACCTGCCCTGCCAGCTAGGTGAGAGCCTGACAGCGAAATCCATCTCGAGGTGAGACCTACCCCACCCTCCGAGAGATAAACCTACCCTGCCAGCTAGGTGTGAGCCTGGCAGCGAAATCCATCTCGAGGTGAGACCTACCCCACCCTCCGAGAGATCAACCTGCCCTGCCAGCTAGGCGAGAGCCTGGCAGCGGAATCCATCTCGAGGTGAGACCTACCCCACCCTCCGAGAGATCAACCTGCCTTGCCAGCTAGGTGAGAGCCTGACAGCGGAATCCATCTCGAGGTGTGACCTACCCCACCCTCCGAGAGATCAACCTGCCCTGCCAGCTAGGTGAGAGCCTGGCAGTGGAATCCATCTCGAGGTGAGAGCTACCCCACGCTCTGAGAGATCAACCTGCCCTGCCAACTACCTGAGAGCCTGGCAGCGGAATCCATCTCAAGGTGAGACCTACCCCACCCTCTGAGAGATCAACCTTCCCCGCCAGCTAGGTGAGAGCCTGACAGCGGAATCCATCTCAAGGTGAGACCTCTAGGCATCCACGAGAGGTACCACCGACCCTGCCCAGCTAGTGAGAGCCTGGGCAGTGGGACCGTCTTGGAGCAAAAGGACTAGACATATCAATCAAACCTTACCAAATCCTACATCCTCAAACGGGGAAAAATATGAGTTACATGACCCCCCCCCCCCGACTCAGTTGGTCGGGGGTTGGACTCATCACAATATAAGATACATACATGACTCTGCCGTAGCAAGGCCTCCTCAGGGGGTCTGGGCCCGGTGGTTGTCATCTGCCTCCTTCTCCTTGCACACTTCCATCTTGCTCAAGCTCTCCATGACCTTCTCCATCTCCTCTGCCTTGGCCAACCAAGAGATGGTGTTGACGGCCGTGACGTAGCACTGCCTCGCCATCCTGGAGTCTCCCTTGACTCTGACCTGGATCCCTTCGGAGCTGAACTTGAGGCATTGATGGAAGGAAGATGGCACGCAACGGAAGGCATTGATGAGGGGCCTTCCGAAGATGGCGTTGTAGCTGCTTGGAGCGTCAACAATGACGAACTGACAGTTCCTTGAAGCCCCTCCCAAATTTACTTGGAGTCCGACTCCACCTTCCACTTCCTTCCTCTCCCCTGAAAATCCAAACAGGGGTCCGTCCGAGGCCAACACCCTCCTTGGTTCTACCTTTATCTCATCAAACGCCTTCCTGAAAATGATGTTGACGGAGCTCCCGTTGTCAACCAAGATCCGGGAGACGGTGTCGCCTTCGATGGCTGTCTGGATGACCAACGCATCGCAGAACGGATCCTCATGATCCGGCAGGTCCTTCACCGAGAAGGTGATCTTCTCCTTCTAGGGAGGTGACTGGGAGGTTGAGGCGACGCTCCTTCGGTACATGACATGGAGGCTTGCCTTTCGAGTGGCCTCAACCCCCACTCCACTGTGGATCACCGCTATACCGCCTCGGGGTCCGACATCGACCCGGTCCTCACACATATCATCCCCTCCTTCTCTGGGCAAAACCTCTTCAACCCGCACTGGTGCCTGTGGATGGGCAGGGCCTCTCGCCCCCTCACCTCCATGAACTCGGGGCAGGTAGCTGTGGCATGCCCCTCCACCTGGTGGAAGTCACAGTACGGAAAATCTACCCTGACCCTTCTCCTTCCCTGGCGGTTCCTCCACTCCCTTCCATCAATCTCCATTGCTTGTTGTGGTGGGGGTAGGAGCTGCCTAGGGGCTTGCCTCTGGAAGTTGAATGTCCCTTGGCCCCCATGGAAGTTTCCCCCATATTGAACGTAACCTCTTCTCGGGCCCTATACGGGTCCTCCTTGCTGCCTCCAACCTGGCTCTGGACCATCCTGAGCTCTCCGCTCATCTCTCCTTCTTCCTTCCTGAGGTCTCGAGCCACTTTGCTCCTTGGCCTCCATCTCTGTTAGCTTTTCCAACTTCTTAACAAATGACGGGTTGGCTGTCTCCATGACAATCTCCTCTACCGCCCTTTCCATCAGCTCCTCGAAGGAAAGGGGGGCCTTCCGGGTCAAGATCATCTTGAAGAAGCCCTCCTTTAGCCCAACGGTGAAGGCCATCTGGAGAGCATACCCTGGCATCTCCTGGACCTCCAGGATCTCTTCTTGGAACCTGTCAATGTAACGGGCCAGTGACTTCTCGGCCCCCTGCCTAATCAGGAAGATGGACTCAGGACTCCTCTTCCTCTTCTTGGAGGTGGAGAAGCGAAGCTGAAAGCTCCGGCTCAAGTCCTCGAACCCATAGATCGACCTTGGTGGGAGTTGATGAAACCAATCCCTTGCCTTCTCCTTCAACGTGGTTGCAAAGAGGCGACACTTGAAGGCGTCCGTCATTGGCCTGATGGAGACGGCAACCTCGAACCACTACAGATGCTGAACGGGGTCATCCTTCCCGGTATAGTAAGCCATGTCTGGCTCTCTGAACCCCTCGGGAACGGGAGCTGAGATGATCAGCTCACTAAAGGGTGACCCCCTAAGGGGTGGTCTCACCACTTTCACTCGCGTGAGTTGCTCGCCGGGGAGGTTGGCACTCGCCGGGCTGGAGAATAGCTCCCGGCCGGTGAGGTCTCGCTCGACCACATCTCCCATCCTCTCCTTCCCTGGCTTTCTTCCTAGTACACTTCCTTCTCCCCCCGCTGGGGTCATCTCGCCTAGACCCCTGGGAGTCTACTCGTCGAGATGGGGAGCTAGCTCTTGGGGGGTCGGGGTGGAGCTGCCACCCTGAGGAGCAATGCTTCGCAGCATCTCCATGATGCCTTGGATGGAGGACATGAACTCTTGCCTCCCAACAAAAGGTCCTGGGCTAGGGAGCTCGCCGAGATCATCACTACCTCCTTGACCTCCTGTCATGACACTCTCCCGAGATCTTCTGTGCTGGTCACTCTCCACGCTCACCGCACAAAAGTGTTGAAGCCAAAATTGACCTCTGTGGAGTTCGGGGTCCCTAGAAAGGGGTGACCTCACACCTACTACACCCGGAGGAACGTCACGGACCAAAGATTAAGAAGCTAGAAACAGACCCTCGGCTCTAGCGCGGAGGTCCCACCTCACACCCGGAAGGCTACCTGAGCACTTCCCCTCCCTAGCTAATGACTGAGCTAGGGTGCCTTGGAGAGCTCTCTCTACTCTACCAAGAAGAAGCTAAGGGAGGAGGAAGCTAAAAATCTCCTCTCCAAAGGCACCCAAGGGGGTCTATTTATAGTTTTCCAAATCCCATGGACCAAAATGACCGAAATACCCCTACGCAAAATACATCTTGGGCCAATAGAAAACAGCCACGCTGGGGGGTAAAGGGGTAAAAACCGCCCCGCCCCTCATCCACCTAGGGACCGAGCACAGTGGCGACGAGGGCAGTGGCGAGACCCCCGGCCTTGGCCGGTCTCGCCCCACCAAGCCGCGGGCAGGGGCGAGACACCCGGCCTTGGCCTGTCTCGCCCCACCAAGCCGCGGGCAGGGGTGAGACCCCCGGCCTTGGCCGGTCTCCCCCCACCAAGCCGCGGGCAGGGGAGAGACCCCCGGCCTTGGCCGGTCTCACCCCACCAAGCCGCGGGCAGGGGCGAGACCCCCGACCTTGGCCGGTCTCGCCCCACCAAGCCGCGGGCAGGGGCGAGACCCCCGGCCTTGGCCGATCTCGCCCCACCAAGCCGCGGGCAGGGGGGCAGGGGCGAGACCTCGACCCCCCCTAAAAGGGCCACTGGGGGAGACCGATTGGCCACCGAGAGTGCAAAATCTCCAAAAAGCTTAAAAACACGCCTGCCTTGTTTTGGTCCCACTCTTCGCGAATACGGGGTTGTACACCAATGTGGATCTAGAACTACTTCTTCAAATTTCTTTGGTTCCACTTGGGATAGAAAGCTGGAGCACAGAACTGTGTTCAGATTCCTGCTCCTTGTTTGTACTCCTTGTCTTGGATCACCAATTATCTGATTTGCTGGATGATCCTTTAAGTGTCTACAAGCTGGAGGTAGTCTATCTTCAGGTTGTACACCTCCAGTCTCTTCATTATGCTGCACCTCTTGGTTTTCATCAGCATTTGGAGAGTCTTGTACTCCCCCTGGACAGCATCCATCATTTTCCACTTCCTGATTTGCAGTTGAATCTTCTGTAATGGTAAGCTTGTCCATTCTCTCATTTATACCTGTAGAACTGCAAGCACTACTTGACAACTCACAGTTAATCAGTCTTGTTTCATCAAAGACTACATGTACAGACTCTTCTACAACTTGAGTAATCAAGTTGTAGACCTATTAGCCTTACTATTGTTGCTATACCCAACAAATATCCCATCTTGGGATTTGGCAGCAAACTTGGTTAGATAAGACTTTCCATTATTAAGGACATAACACTTGCAACCAAAGATCCTGAAATAGGATAGGTTTGGTTTTCTGCCCTTCATAATCTCATAGGGGGTCTTCTTGTGGCTTTTGGTGATAGTAGCCCTATTGATTACATGACATGCAATGTTTACTGCCTCAGCCCAAAAATATTCTGGGAGAGAAGTGTCACTCAATAAAGTTCTACCAGCCTCTATCAGTATTCTATTTTTCCTCTCAACAATTCCATTTTGCTGTGGTGTTCTAGGCGAAGAAAATTCTTGAAAAATCCCAAATTCTTCACACAGTCTTGTCATACTCTCAGACTGAAATTCAGTGCCTTGGTCACTTCTAATTTTGACCACTGTACTGTCCAGTTCATTCTGAATTTGTTTGACAAAACTATATAAAACACTTGAAGTTCTAGATTTTTGTCTCAGAAAGAACACCCATGAATATCTAGAATAGTCATCTACCACCACAAAAGTGTAGACCTTCCTACCTAGACTATGAACTGGCATAGGACCAAATAGATCCATATGCAAGAGGTATAGACACCTCACTGAATCCTTGTTTTCAAGGCTATGAAAGGTGGATTTATTCTGCTTGCCTTTTTGACAAGCTGAGCATATCCCATCCTTTATACACTTAACTTGAGGACTATTCCTCACTAACTCTTTGCTAAAGAGTTGGCCAATAGTCTTGTAGTTAAGATGGTCCAGCCTCTTGTGCCATTTAACACAATGAGAGACTCACTCATCAGCTACAAGACAAATAGGAGAAACATTATTCTCACACTCAAAGTTAAGACAGTACACATTTCTTTTTCTATATCCTGTCAATATGAGCTTTTGATCACTTGAACTTTTGATATGACAACCATTCTTAACAAATGAGATGTCATATCCTAAATCACTCAGCTGACTTATGCTTATAAGGTTGTGTTTCAAACCCTTCACATAGGCCACTTGAGTTATAGTAATCTGGTTACTAGAAATGTTACCAAAGCCTTTAATGATTCCTTTTTCAGAACCACCAAAGGTTACTTTAGGGACATCCATGATAGGTGAGTAGTCCTTTAGAAGTCCCCTAGTTCCAGTCATGTGCCTGGAACATCCACTGTCCAAGTACCATATAGGGGCATTGCTACTTAGACTCACCTGCAACACAAATTACTTAACCTTAGAACCCAAATGAGTTTTGGGTCCTTGGTACATGTTAGCCTGAAATTTAACAAATCTGCCTGCAGGTCTTCTAACAGGCAGATTGCTACTCTCCTTAACACTGGAATTGTGCCAACAATCTAAGGCAAAGTGGCCTACCTTGCCACAACACCGACACTCAAACTTGTTATACCTTTGTTTAGGTACAACCTTTGCTGAATTATTTACAGCAGGTTTCTTGTTTTGTGCTGAGCCTTTGCCTTTCTTATTGGACTTAGCAGTCCATGCAGTTCTCTTAAACCCTAATCCAGCTTTACCCTTTTGAGATAGAAACTCATCAATCAAGGGTAATACAGATTTTGGTTTAGAAAAACTAGCTACAAGCTCTTTCTCTTTCTGAAGTCTAATCTCCAGATTCTTAATCTGATCATTTTTGAATGTGATAATACCCATCTGAATAACAGTAATGTTTTTCAGTCTGGCTATCTCATTCAACTTCTGATCCAGCAACTTCTCTGAATTAGATGCAGCCATCTTAAGATCTGCAATTTCCTTGGCGAGAGTTTTGGCCAGGTTTTTGCTTTTCTTCAGTGCCTGCAATAAGTCTCCATATTCATCTATCAACTGATGAATATCACCTTCAGACTCAGACCCATCCACATCACTTGATGCAGATGTTGCTGACTCTGACCCAGTATTAGAATCTGAATTTCTAAAAAGACATTGTACCTTACTAGGACTAGACTGATCCTGACACTTGTCTTCTTCTGACACAGCCATCAGTCCCTTGCACTGATGGTCTTCTTGTTCATATATTGAGTTCAACACCTGGAGAAACTCTTCGTCTTCATCTGCTGCATATAGACCAATGTAGGCCTCAGCTTCAGATTCTGACATTGAAGTAGATTGGTCTCTCAAGCTATTCTCCTTCTTAGCAACAAAAGATTTCTCCTTCTTGCTCTGGTGTTGACTCTTCTTTTTATGTGCAGTCTCTTTTCTTTTATCTGGACACTCAGCCACAACATGTCCATGCCTATTACAACAGTAGCAAACTATCTTTGATGTTGTAGATTTTCTTGGCTTAGACCTGCTCTTGTCCTTCTTGGATGACTTCCTCTTTTGATAATAGTCATCTTTAGGCTGAGATGTGGAAAGCCTAGACTTCCACTGCTTCTTCTTCAGAAATCTCTGGAACTGTCTTGTAAATGCTGCAAAATCTTCATCTGAGTCACTGCTGTCTGAATTCTGGTTGTCTGAATTATCTGAAGCAGTTTCAACAACAATCTTATGAGGTGATGGAGACATCCTCCTATTTTTCTTAGTGGCTTCAACCTTGAAGGCCACAGACTTTTCTCTATGCTCACCTTTTGCACTTTTCTCTTCCTCTTTTCTTGCCATCAGCTGCATCTCATATGATAGCAGTTTTCCAAACAAGGTTGGTGGAGAGATATCTGCAAGTTTGGCCACTTCCCTAATGGCACAAATCTTAGTGTCCCAATCCTTTGTCAAAGATCTTAGGAATTTATCACTCAGTTCATAAGTACTGAAGATTATCCTATAAGACATCAGCTCATTTACTATTATATAGAATTTTTTATAACACTCAATTATACTGTCAGACTTTCCTTGTCTGAAACTTTCATATTCCTGGTTCAGCATATATTTTCTATCTTGTCTGACTTCTTCAGAACCCTCCATGTAAACTATCAAAGTATCCCACATTTCTTTGGAGGTCTTGTAGTGAATCAAATTCTGGAAAGTTGCATCATCAATGACACTTACTATAATGTTCTGGGCTCTTTTATCCATAGTGGCCAAGATGATCTCATCCTTGGTCATCTCTGAATAATCTTTGGGAATTCTTTGGTTTGCATCTAGAACTGAAATCTTCATTGGAACATAAGGACCTTACTTCACTGTAATGTAGATCCTTGGATCAGAAGCCTCCATAAACAACCTGACCCTTTCTTTCCAGATGCCAAATATCTCCTTTCTGCATATGGGTAATTTCATAGAACCTAGCTCCTTATGATTTTCCCCTGAACCCATTTTCTTGATCTTGAATCTGCCTTAAGGATCTGACTCAGACTGTTAAGTCCTTCTTTGAGCAACCTCCCTCTGATACCACTTGAAAGAATTAGTGCCTAACCACCTAGAGGGGGGGGGGGGGGTGAATAGGTGTAATTCCTATTTTTCTTTTAAGGCAGAAAAGATGTATAGTTAAATAATAATAAACTGCAAATTCTACAGCATATACAACACAGTATTCACAGAAACATACAATCATAAAGTGCACACAGTTTTTATAGTGGTTCCCCAAGGTCTGGGTACATCCACTTTCCCCCTTCGCCTATTTAGCAGTGTACTAGATTCGGCCTAACTTCTGCACTTCACCTCAGATGCTCAGATCTTACAACTCAGAACCCCAAGCAAGGCTCCTACAACTCAGGTAATCTGCCCTACCTCAGCCTACACAAGGCCTACAACTCAGAGATATCAATCTCCTAAAACTTAGGCTTACAGCCCTACCTCAGCCTTCAACAAGGCCTACCACTTAGAGAAAATGTTCTCCTACACTCAGCCTTTATAAAATAGGCTTACAGCTCAGATCTAGAATAGATCCTACAGAAAATAGTGTTTACAAAGAGTTTTACCACCACCTAGGTAGAGAGAAAAGGGATGGATGGTTTCTTGAACAGTTCTTGGAAGAAACTGATGACAGAGCACAACCTCTCTTAGCTTTCTTCAAAGCTTCTTGAAGCTAAACTCAGTAGGGTTGAACTCTTGAGAAGATGATCTTCAATCAGCTTCTGACTTGAGATTCAGATCTCAATCTGAATCTTTCTTGGGAGCCTGGTTCAGTAACTGCACTTCTTAGATGGAGCTCTCTCTCTCCAACTTCTTAGATCTTCTGTCGAAGGTCCTCTTCTTGTTGTTAGTTATTTGTGTATGTTCTTCTTTCTTAATTGTGTTCTTCTCTTGTTGAAGGAGAAAGCATTTATATAGTCTTCCTCCATGGTAACCGGCTGATCCGGTTTCTAACAAACTTTTGATAGCTTTGATAGTTGTAGTAGACCGGTTGAAATGGCAGCTGTCAAGTCATCCAGTCACTTCTTGAAATACTGTCTCTGTCTGAAAGTGTCGAGACTGAACTTCATCATGTGTCGACACATGTAGACTAAATGTCGACACAAGTGGACTAAGTGTCGACACAAGCATTGGTGGTGTCGACACATCTCCTTTGTTGTTGTTTATGCTTCTCGACACAGCCTTCTGTTGAATGTGTCGACACTGATTCTGTGTGTCGACACAAGCCTTCTTTACTTTAACTTTGATGAACACTTTGCAGTGTGTCGACACAATTCCTGTGTGTCGACACAGTTGATGTCGACAAAGTCTTCAGTGTGTCGACACTGCCTCTTGGTGTCGACACAATTGATGTCGACTAAGTATTCCTGTGTGTCGATACTGCCTCTTGGTGTCGACACAGTTTATGTCGACAATACTTTACTGTGTGTCGACACTGCCTCTGCATGTTGACACAGTTTCTTCTGGTGTCGACACAACCTTCTCTGGTGTCGACACAATTAACTCCAAGTGTTGACACAAGTCTTCATAAGTGTCGACACAGCTTCACTAGGTGTCGACACATGGACTTAAAAACTTTTCCTGCATTCTTGCATTTTCTTAACCTGCACACATAAACTCAAAATAACATCAAATACACCTTGATGCATATCATTAAGTAGGGTGAGGCTTCTTCAAATCTGGTACACATTTTCCAATGTACCTAACATGAAGAAATTGTTCTGGTGGCCAGGACTTAAGAAGGATGTGGCATTGTATGTGGCGAAGTGTCAGACATGCGCCTTGGTGAAGGCGGAATGACAAAAGCCAGGAGGATTCTTGAAGTCCTTGCCTATTCCGAAGTGGAAGCTTGACGACATTACCATGGACTTTGTGCACGGGATGCCAAGGTCGCAAAAGGGAACGACGCCATTTGGGTGGTCGTAGATCGTCTAACGAAGGTGTCGTACTTCATTCCGCATAGGAAGGATGATTTCGTGGAGAAACTGGCGAAGTTATATGTGGATAACATAGTACGGCTTCACGGTGTGCCCCACAACATCGTGAGTGACCGAGATGGGTGGTTCACGTCCAATGATTGGAGGCTTGTGCAGTAGATGTTGGGAACAAAACTGAGTTTCAACATAACCTTTCATCCGCAAGCAGATGGGCAGACCGAGAGGGTCAATAGGATGATGGAAGACATGCTTCACATGTGCGTTCTGGATTTTGGGAAGCAGTGGGAAGACCCCCTATACTTGGTGGAATTTGCGTACAACAATAGCTACTAGGCGAGCATTCAAATGGCGCCCTTCGAAGCCCTTTATGGTAGAAGATGTCGCAAGCCATTGTCTTGGTTGGAAACGGGTGAGTCAAAGTTGTATAAGTGCCAAGAGGTGGAAGATGCAATGTCGTTGGTTCGAATGATTCGAGAGAGGTTACTATTTGCTCAGTACCGCCAGGCTAAGTGCTATAATGCCAAGCATAGGAACGTGTAGTTCGCTTTTGGCGATTGGGTGTACTTGAAGATTAAGACGTTCAAGGGTGTCTTACGGGTGCGGAGATTGAAGAAGCTAAGCCCGAGGTACCTTGGACCGTTTGAGGTTCTGGAGCGGATTGGCGAAGCAGCTTATCGATTGAGCCTATCAGTGGAGCTTAGTGGTCTACACAATGTATTCCACATATCGGTGCTGTGGAAGGCGGTGCAAGAGCCTACATAAGTGATTGCGGTCGATCAAGTGCGGGTCTATGTTGGGGTGACGATGAAGGTCAAGCCCATACGTATTGAGGACTCAGAAGTCAAGCGGCTACTCAACAAAGAGATCAGGATGGTCAAGGTCCGTTGGGACAATTGCGGTCGGGAAGAGATCTCTTGGGAGCGAGAGCAGACCATGCTTGAGGAGTACCCGGAGTTATTCCGCTCAGGTACCGTTTAAGTTTTGTGCTTATCTTTCCTTTATGTAATTTCGGGACGAAATTCTTTTAAGAGCGAGAGAGTTATAATGCCCCGAAACGCAAAAGAGCGACGGGTGGCGTTTTGAGCCAAGTTTGGAAGTTGGCAGGGGTAACACGGCCTGGGAGACGGGCGTGTCGTGCTCGGGTCAACGATCTAGCCGAGAGGTCGACAAATTTTGGAGTCGACGATCACCGAGCAGCGAACATGACCTGAGACACGGGCGTGTCCCAGGCCGTGTCCTTCTCGGGGTGAAGTCGGGCCGTGGTGGGGGTGATACACGGGTCAGCACATGGACCGTGTCGGGTATACACAGGCATGTCAAAATGCGACATGGGCGTGTCGAGTACCCGTGTCCCTTTCGGGGGTTTTCGATATTGTGTCGATGGAGTGACACGACACACTACACGGCCATATATTGTATGACACGGGCGTGTTATATTTTACACAGGCGTGTTGGGTACCCGTGTTCTTTTCGGGACGCGTCGGTTTTGACGGCGAATGGGGAACACGACCCTAGACATGGGCATGTCACAGGCCATGTTCGACTTAGATTTTGGATTTCAAGCCCAGATCGTAGCCGTCCGTTTCCTTATTTTGGGATCCGACGACTGGGGGTTATTCCTGCTGGGTTATACCCGGGAATAGGGTTTCAAAGCCCTCATTTTACTTGGGTTATTCTCTTTTTAAAGCTTAGAGAGAGGGGAGAGAAAGGAAGAAGAAAAGAGGTTAGATCCGGTCACCGGCGGAGCTTCAGAGCTCCAAATCGCAAGCCGACTTCGGATCTACGGAGGCAACGAGATTGCGGTGCTTTTCATCCGCATAGATTTCCTTGGCACCAAGGAAAAATGCTAGGGTAATGATTCTCTTCCTAGGGTATGTGAAGTTCTCTTTTCCTTTGCATAGGAAGCCCGCTCTCGCGAGTTTCTGGTGAGTTGAGGCGTTCCTTCAGGTAGACATGAATAGTCCCCGTTGTGTACATGTAGATTCCGTAATCGAGAACGGACATAGGCATGATGTGTGAAGCCTACCCAGACAAGTTGGTCTGGATTGGTGATGTTGCATTTCATGAATGGCCGGAGAAGACTCTGTGCGGATGTTTGTTTTTAGGGTTTTTTACGCGGTAGATTGCAATAGGGAGCCTTGGTGATTAACTCCAAGGTGCACCCGGAAAATTGGGCAGATACGTGATTCTGCCAACATGGTGGGCTGGGAGCTAACTTGCACATAACTGGGTTATGTGAAGTGTGCGATCGGATTGGGACTCGAGGAAGTTTGACCCGCGCCCATGTCTTAAGGTGACAGGGTGGTGTGAGCAACAGGTTAGGCGGAACCGTACCCGCACTATGTCATTCGGAAAGGAGACCTAAAGTTACATGGCAACTTACCGTTGGTATAGATGGAGGGTCTTAGGCAGTGGCCAAAAAGACCAAATGCTCACGAGTTATTGTCGTCTAAGGGGCGGTGGTGAGTTAGTGGACTTTGACCGTGTTCACCGAGAATGTGCCCCGAGTGCACGGGGTGTGTGGCCGTGTGTGCTCACGCTTGTGATGAAGTGTTTATTCACTATACTACTTGGTTATGCTAACAAAGTGCAGGGAAGGAGAATCGCCGCCCCGAGTTTGGGGGCGGGATCATTATAATTTGGTCAGTATAACTATCCGTTGCTTTTGTTTGCCACCGTGCGGTGGATTTTTGCTTGCAGGTGTTGCGGAGCCGAGCGCTAAATAGCGAGCTAAAGCCCAAGTTGTTGAGCCGGCCCTCGAAGGCCTAATTTGAGTGTTTACTTGCTTTATTCATGTGTGACCGACCTGCGTTTCGAGGTTTGAAAAACATGTAATTTGTGTAAACAATTGTAAGGCTTAAGGCCATTGTACTTGTGTATTGTACCTTCATTCCTGTTGGTTTGAGTAGTGGACATTCATGCTCGTGCTGGGTCCTTTGTTTTGCAACCTGTTAAATTGCTTCCGCTAGAATGACTCTGTGTAGGACGTTGAATATTTGTTGGATGGTTTCCAATGAGTAACCTTCCTGTCTGTCTATGGTATATGGCGTCGGGCCCCGGCCGGACCTACTGCTATATGCTATGCGACGGATATGGGGTGTTACATATAGTGGTTCCCAAATAAATGGGTACATCCACTTTCCTCCATAGCCTATCTAGCAGTATACT
Organism: Platanthera guangdongensis; assembly: GCA_039583875.1. Classification (NCBI taxonomy): domain Eukaryota; kingdom Viridiplantae; phylum Streptophyta; class Magnoliopsida; order Asparagales; family Orchidaceae; genus Platanthera; species Platanthera guangdongensis. The sequence goes on along the minus strand of CM077157.1, from coordinate 8,073,385 downwards.
AGATTCGGCCTAACTCCCTTCTTCCTTCTCAGATCTTCAGATCTTACAACTCAGAACCCTGAAAAGTTCCTACAGCTTAGACTTTAGAAAGTCCTACAACTCAGATTCTATCAAGAATCCTACCTCAGAGTGGGTCCACACTCCTACCACTCAGGCAATCAAGCCCTACCTCAGCCTCTTCCACCAGGCTTATAGCTTAGAAAAATCAATCTCCTACCTCAGGCTAACAGCCCTACCTCAGCCTTTATAGATATAGGCTTACAACTCAGATTTCAAAAATCCTACCTCAGATCTATAAAAGATCTTATAAAATATGATTTAGAGAATGTTTATTTCTTCACCCAAGAGAAAGATGAATGGATGAAGAGTTCTTGATCAGTTCTGGAGTAAACTAACAACTTAATATCCAACCTGTCTTTGCTTCTTCAAAACTTCTAGAAATAAAGGGGCAAGAGGAAGGCATTGACTATGGTCAGACATTTGCTCCTATTGCAAGGCTTGAGGCTATAAGAATCTTCCATGCATATGCTACATTCAAAAAGTTCAAAGTCTACCAAATGGATGTCAAAAGCGCATTTCTGAATGTAGAACTCAAAGAAGAAGTATATGTGGAGCAACTACCATGTTTTATCTCTCCAACATATCCCTCCTATATCTTTAGATTGCATAAAGCTCTCTATGGTTTAAAGCAAGCTCCAAGAGCTTGGTATGAGACTTTAGCTAGCTTCTTGTTAGAGCATAAATTTTCTAGAGGCATTGTAGATAGGACTCTTTTTATTAAGCATCATAAAGATAAAATCTTATTAGTACAAATTTATGTAGATGATATTATCTTTGGCTCAACTGATCCCAAACTATGCAAAAGGTTTTCTGACCTTATGCATTCAAAGTTTGAGATGAGTATCATGAGTGAACTTTTGTATTTCCTTGGTCTCCAAGTGAAGCAATCATCTGATGGTATCTTCATCTCCCAATTTAAATATGCTAAGGAGCTTATTAAAAGATTTGAAATGTGTGATGCCTCAGCAGTGAAGACACCCATGGCTGCAAATGCTATGATAGATTCTGATGAGCATGGAAAATTTGTTGATCAGAAGTTATATAAGGCCATTGTTGGGTCCCTGTTATATCTCACAGCAAGTAAGCCAAACATCATGTTTGCTACATGCATTTGTGCTAGGTTCCAAGTGAACCCTAAAGAATCTCACTATATTTTGCTAAAAAGGATTTTGAGATATATAAAAGGTTGTCCAAATCTAGGACTTATATATCCATCAGAGTCAAAATTTGACTTAACTGGATTTTCAGATGCTGACTATGCTGGATGTAGAGTGGACAGAAAAATCACAACAGGAACATGCTTGTTCCTTGGTGATAGGCTAGTGTCCTGGTTCTGTAAAAATCAAACCTCTGTGTCCACATCAACTGCAGAAGCAGAAAACATAGCTGCTGGTAGTTGTTGCTCACAGGTTTTGTGGATACAAAACCAACTACTGGATTATGGATACAACTTAAATAATTCAACTATATATTGTGATAGTACTAGTGTTATATCCATAACACAAAATCCAGTGCCTCATAGAGGACCAAACATATAGAAATAAGACATCATTTCATTAAAGATTGTGTAGACAAAAAGAAAATTAATCTTGTCTTTATTTCCACTGATTTACAAAGAGCAGACATCTTCACCAAGCCATTGGATGAGAAGAAACATCTATTTTTCTTAAATCAGTTAGGAATGATCAATGGAGATGAGTTAATTTAAATTTTGTCTGTGGTCGACGATTTGTTGACAGTTCGTCGAGCGGAGATCGACAATCTGTGAACTCATCGTGAATAGTTCGTCGAACGGAGTTCGACGCTCACTTCTTAGTGAAATAGTTTTCGTCATACAGAGATCGACGATCCCTACTTTAGTGACTATATTGTCGAACGGTGATCAACGATTTATTCGTCTTCTTCAGACTGAGATCGACGAACTCATTTTCTATTAAAATAATTCGTCAAACTCAGATCGAAGATCTTTTCTTTTTCATTGGACGGAGATCATCTTTTCGTCTTCTAAAGACCTTATAATCTAAGTTTTAGATGAAATCCATCCCACGCTTTCAATTTCCTTTGCACTTGATCTATTGTTTTTCCTTACAGGAGATCTCATGGTGATTTTGGCGGCGAACCTCTCCGGGATGAAGTTTGACACTGGGTTTGATATAGACGTGAACTCCTTCAAGCATACAGACCAAATCTTTGAAGATATTTTGAAGTTGTTCGATGAGCCGCAACTTCTCAAAGTGATGACTACCAGGATGAAGCTGCCTGTTGCAGAGATAAAAGAATGGGTTTTCTCGTCATCTTCTCCAGACGGACAAACCCTAGTCGGCACCATTACTGGACAGGAGGTGATTCTAACTCCTGATATTCTTTCTGAGATATTTGGTATTATTAATGGAAATGATGATATAGAACTGGATAGTGATGAGTTTGGTGAAATGCCTATACGGATGGGTCATTCCTAGGGAAACCCTAGTAAGTTATTGAAAAAGAACTTGTTTATTGAGTACAAGTTTCTGGCCGACATAGTAGGTAAGGTGCTGCTTGGGAAGCACACCGCCCATGACTATATTACTAGGCACCAATTCCTTCTGATGAGTGCCCTGGTAAATAAGATATTAGTGAATTGGGGTAACATTTTGTTTAATTTGATTAAGAAGAATAATAATAAAAGAGAAGTCTGCTTTGGGAGGATTCTGGGCATTTTCCTCCAAGAGAAATGTCCTTAACTATTGGTCTCTCCAATAGTTTTCATCAATGCTTCCAAGAGACTGACCTCATCTCTCTTTGGAAAATGGGAGAGGGCCATCTCAAAGTTCTCCAGGGCCTCCTCTTCCTTAAGGACTTTAGAGGACACAAGGACTATAGTAGTCACTCATCAACCTACTGAACATGCACTAGAGATTCTTCCTTCTCCTTTGGTTTCAGATTCTACCATACTTCCTTGTCCACCTCATACCTCTCTACCTCAATCTCCTCTACCTCACCACCCTCAGGAGATTAGATTCACCACTTCTGTATCTACACAAATGTCTCCCACCTTCAATCTACTCACAACACCAACACCATCCCCATCACCAATACAATCACCAATACATACTTCTCCATAATCTCTACTTGCTGATAACACTCCTATGGATATCACATCCACCATCATCCCTCAAATTCTACCTTCTCCTCCCTCCACTTCCTTAAATGTCTGTACTTCTTATGGTATCACCACTTCTTCTCTCCCATCTTCCTCATCTGATCCATCTACCATCATCTCTCTTCTCACTCCAACCATCAAATCTCTCATAGAGGATGCCATTGCACCTCTAATTCTTTCCATCAATTCCTTATCTACTCAGATTGCTTCTTTCTCTGGCCCTTCTTCACTTAGGGGCCTGACATCAGGTCTTCCTAATACCAGGCAGGGGAGATGTTATATGAAGAAGTTCCCCCTCCTCCAGCAGTAGCAACAACAGTAGAAGCAACAGTTCTTGTAGATACAGTTATTTCAGATACTGAGATACCAGATGCACAAGAAACAGTGCTAGCAGAAATTTTGGCTATAGATTCAGAGACAGATGATTCTGTTTATTCTTTGGATGTTCTTTCTATTGGAGAAGTTACCATCTCTCCTTCAGGTGAACTGACTGCTATTCTAGATTCTTTTGATTTGACTCACAACAACATTATTTCATTTGTCTCCAATCAGTTCTACACAGATATTGTCTGTTATACTGCTCCAGTGAGCACATAAATTTTACAGCTTATTCAGAGCAGCTTTACACCTCCAGAGCCTGAGCTTGCTCCACCTCCAGAGGCTGAGTCTGTTAAAATTACTGAGAATGAGTCTTCTGAGCCCAAGGCTCTCTTTCCTCCACTACCTGATATGGATAAAATTCAAGATGAAGAAATGGTTAAAGATAAGCAGAATGTTGAAGAAAAGCAATCTATAGAGGAAATTCTAGCTCTAGCTCAAGGAGTATCTCTTTCAAAAGAGCAACTTAAGACTAGTTTTGCAGTAACAGAGCCATCTGTTGTACCATCCCCTCCCAAAGACATTTCTTCTTCAGAGGCCAAGCTCCAACATACAAGATGGATGACAGTCCTCTTCCTGATCTGGATGAGATCATTATGGCAGATATAGAGGAACAAAAATTGTTAATTTCTGAAAATGTTGCAGAGACAGTTGCTCCAGTAGTTCTACAAGCTCCAGCATAGCCTTAGGCTGAAAAGCAAATTTCAAAAGATATTCTAAAAGCTCTTGATGATCTATATGATAACCCTCAAGGATCTTCTACGGATGATGAGGACTCTGAGGATGATTCTGATAATGACAGTTTCAAGAGATCTAAATCAAAGAAGAGGAAGGATCCTGGAAAAGATGCTCCCAAGCCCAATCCAAACAATGATATTCCTTATTACATCTTATATAACATTCCTTTGACTCCAACAAATCCTCGTTGGATGAAGTTATCAAGGAACCAGATAAAAGCTTAGAAGAATAAGAAGAGGTCTGGATCTTCTCCAGTGAAGAGATTCTGGAAAGATCCACCTCCTCCTCCTACTCCTCCTCCTCCTGCTCCAGGTGCCTCAGGAAACATTGCTTCCAGGTCTACCTCCTCCCAGCAACCTAAGCCTTATGCCCCTCACAGTCAAGGAAGATCTTCTAGATATTATTCCAGAGGTGGATACTCTAGTGGGAAAGGAAGTCAGCACCAAGACAGATTTGCTGGAAAACACAGTGAATACAGACCTCCAAGTTTTTATTATGCTGGAAAATCTGAAAAGAATTATCCTTCAACAAATTTTCAGCAACAGTCTGTTATTTTCAGGAAGCCACAAAGGACTGCTCAGGATGCTCCATTTCCAGGTTATGAACCTGAGTTAGATCGCAACTTCAAAATGGCTAGATTCTAAGAATTGGTTGGCTTATCTCAGATAAACAAAGCTAAAGCAGAAGGATCTGATCCATCATAATTCACTACAATGTCTACGTACAGACGAAAAGAACTTGACAAATTTAAGGTAGATAAACATCTCTTTGATCCTAATGCTTACATGCAGGTACACCCAGAAGCTGTTTTTCCAAGAGCTTCTATTGTAACAATTCTGGGATTTCAAGACCTAAAGATGCCCTAGCGAGAAGCAGAAGATCCTCTTAGGAAGGTGTATTTTCTAAATCTTCTTCTTCTGCTCCTTCAGACATGCCCTAAAAAAATTTTATTCTCTGTGTATATTTGTTTTATTTGCTGAATTGTTTTTCATTCTGTCAGATATTTAATTTCATGTTGAATGATTGTATTTTCATTACTTATGCATTGTATATAGTGACCTCACCCAAATAGGGGAAGATTGTTGGAACTCCACCTATGTTTAGGATTTGGGCTAAGGTTCACTATTATGGTTGCATAGATTCCCTCCGTGTATAGTTTAGGGTCATAGGTTTTCATTAGATTATAAGGTAGGTCAACAAGTCATATTGATCAGACCAAGCCCTTAAAAGACTTAGCAGATTGCAGAAACCAGAACAAGGTAGAAATTTCATGTTGAAGAAGTCGTTCGACGAACTCTAATCTTCTATCAGACTTTGAGTTCGACGATCCTCTATCTTTGTTCGACGATCATGGATCCCAGTATGGAAAGCTGTATTTCAGTTCAAAGCTCTCAGGGCTCAGCTTGATGAAAGAGAGGTTCAGTTCGACGATCTTGGAGCACAGTATGGAAAGCTGTATTTCAGTTCAAAGCTCTCCAGGCTTAGCTCGACGAAAGAGAGGTTGAGTTCGATGATCCAGGATCTCAGATCGACGAAAAATTGCCAGTTCAACATCTCTATTCTCTGCAGTTATTTCAAATTGATTAGACTTATTTTATTACTTATATTGCTCTGAGTAATTAATGCTTAGATTCTCAGAATATAGCTGTTCATATGGCAGCACCAATTACTGGTTTTCACAGAGTCATTATATAACTAATTCTTGGGACAGTTAAGGAATTACTTTATTGCTCTTCCAGACGTTGTCCAAGTTCCAAAATAGTAGCAGTCAATCAATGCAACCAAATTAAAATTCAAATACCTATTTGCTGCAGATGATATAGTCAAATTTAAAAAAAACACAGGATACACAAGAAATTATTCAAGAGAAAGAGTTCTACACTGTCTTCATCAAGTGTTCTTCTAGTAAGCTTTCAAGAGACAATCAACTTCATCTGTCTACAACTTTCTGGAGAACTTTTTCAAGAAGTCCTATACACCCTGCAAAGCTCTCAATCTTCCTGAACGGAACTTCATCTCAGGGGGAGCTTTGACACCATCATGGATCCACAAGTCTTCTTAGTTGTTTTGAGAAAAGAGAAGACAATATATAGTTTTCATCTCTTTCACCCCACTGTACAAAGGATTCTAACTCCCTTCAAAAGTTAAACACTTGGTTGCAAGTCTCCTGATCAAAAGACTTGATTTGGTTTTTGGGCACCTGATCAAAAGATTGAAGGGTTTACTGATCTACCTGAATCAGATCTTGTGGTGAGAAAACACCTAAGTAAAAATATAATTGGTGGCAGAGCACCTGATCAAACACCTGAGTGGATTCCTACCAGGGTGGTAGAAGAGTAGATGTACCCAAGTTTAGGGGAACCACTATAAAATTCTTGTGTCATCTGTGATGCTCTCTTATTTTCATTGTGTGCTGCTTGCTGAATAGTTTAATTTTATTTATGCACTAACTGATTACACATATAAGTATTACTATTTTAATTACACAATAAAAATCTAATAAGATTTTAAATACTCTATTCACCCCCTCTAGAGTTAAATAGATCTAACCCCTCAGGTGGTATCTTTCATACCATCCTTCATATTGCACATGTTGCACCGGGTCATCCCTGTCCATGTAGTAAGACATATCCGGCTCTCGAAACCCGTCAGGAACTGGGGTGAGATTATCAACTCACTGAAAGGGCTTCCACCCACAACCTGGCGAGTGGGCACGTCTCGCGGCCTTGCTTCGTTGACCCTGTCAGCACTAGCCTGCCCCAAAAAAAGTTCCCGCATGGCGATATCACTCTCTCCGCTCTCCGCCGGGATCTCCTACATGGACACTGTCCGAGAGCTTTCTTGCCCAATGAAGGGGCCACAACCACTAGAATAGGAGGCATAGCCCACTTGCTTCTCGCGGCGAAAGCCAAATGGATGGTTTGTAAGACTTCCCGCCTAAAGTCATCCAGCATCCCCATCATCACCCCACTCGTCTGGGGTGGAAAACTTCCCGAGCTAGCTCCCTCATCCTCACCTCTGGCCATAAGACTTAGCCCAAGATTTTCTTATGTCAGCTACAATCCACGCTCACTGTACCAGAGATATTGGAACCAAAAATTGGCCCCAATGAGAGTCCGGATACTAGGGTGTAGCTAACACCTAATTCTCCTGAACTGAGACCCTTGACCAACTGCTAGGAACTAATGAACCGACCCTGGCGGTAGCACGGAGGTCCCTCCACTAACTCGGAAGATCTCAGAGAGCTTCCCCTCCTTAGCCAGTGCTGAGCTAAGAGTACCTCAGAAAGCGCTGTGAGACTTGAGAAAATTAGAAAGCTTGCCTTCTGAGGTACCCCACAGATCTATTTATAGATTCCAAGTATCTGGTCTGCCAATAGCATAACTCCGCTATTTCAAGAGGCTATTTGCAACCCAACTAGGTCTGCCAACAGTGTAACTCCGTTGTTCTAAGGAGCTAAATGCAGACCTCTAAGGGCATCTAGGTAATCTTACCCCTGGACCATACTGGGCGGAAACCCTCTCGCAGACCTCCGTGGGCTTTCCGCTCACCCAGGCGGAAGCCTTTCCGCCTATATGGTAAAAGGCCTTTGAATTATCTGGCTGAGTACGAGTTTACCCACCCCACTCGCCTGCTCTTGGGCGGAAGCCTTCCCACCTACTTCACTTGCCTGACTTGACCAACCTGGGTGTTGGGTACATTGGTTTAAATGTACCTGATTTGAAGAAGCCTCACCCAACTCAATGATATACATCAAAATGTATTTGATATATTTTTGAGTTACCTTGTGCAGGTTAAGTATTTGCAGGAAAGATGAAAAAGTTTCTAAGTCCATGTGTCGACACCCAGGAGGAAAGTGTCGACACTTAAGAAGACTTGTGTCGACACCCAGGCAAGCAGTGTCGACACTTGGAGTCATTGTGTCGACACACAGGAGGAAAGTGTCGACACTTAAGAAGACTTGTGTCGACACCCAGACAAGCAGTGTCGACACTTGGAGTGATTGTGTCGACACCAGGGATGCTGAGTCGACACCAGATAGAAAGTGTCGACACAAGGAGCTGTGTCGACACTCAATGAAGAAAGTGCAGTGAAGCAGTGTCGACACTTAGTAGTTATGTCGACACCCAGTGAAACTGTTTCTACATCAGAAAGTGTCGACACTTGGAGCTGTGTCGACACTCAGCAAAAGTCAGCAAAAGCTAAGTATAAGTGTCGACACTCAGAGCAATGTGTCGACACTCAGCAGAAGAGTCAACACTTGAAGAAAGTGTTGACACAAGACAGTATGTGTCGACACTCAGCTGGAGACTCAACACTTGAAGAAAGTGTCGACACAAGGAGCTGTGTCGACACTTAGCAAAGATCAGCAAAGTTCAACAAAATATTCTAAGTACAAGTGTCGACACTAAGGGGATGTGTCGACACTCAGCTGAAGTCTCAACAGAAGAAGAATGTGTCGACACAAGGAGCTGTGTCGACACTCAGCAAGTATCAACACTGAAGGCAAGTGTCGACACCAAGAAGATGTGTCGACACTAAAATAAGTTCAACACATGAAGATGTGTCGACACAAGGAGATGTGTCGACACTTACAAGAATTCAGCAATATACTGAAGTACAAGTACTTGTGTCGACACACATTATCAGTGTCGACACATGAAGAAGAAGTAGTGTCGAGATATAAAATCAACAACACAAGGAGTTGTGTCGACATCTTGTAGGCTAGTGTCGACACTTAGACAACTTGTGTCGACACTTGGTCTATAAGTGTCGACACTTAAAGACAGATAGTCTCGACACTTTCAGACAGTTAGAGAATTTTCAAAAACTGACTGGATGACTTGACAGCTGCCTTTCCAGCCGGTCTACTGCACCTGTCAGAGTTATCAAAAATCAGTTATGAACCGGACCAGCCGGTTACCATGAAGAAGGCCTATAAATAGGCTTATACTGTCTACAGAAACTAATTGACAAGATTGATCAGATTGACAAGTTGTTCAAGTAATTGAAAAGAAAAGAAGATCTAGCTATTCCTTGAAGATTCTAGTGAAGATCTAAGAAGTTGGAAAGAGAGAGAGAGCTCCATCCAAGAAGTCAGCCGCTGGAACCAGGCTGAGAAGAAGGGTTCAGATTTGGTCTGAATCTTAAGTAGCAGAGATCAAGGATCAACTGCAGAGGGGAATCAATCTTATTGTGTTTTACATTCAAGAAGCTTTGAAGAAAGCCAAGTCAGATTGATTTCAGCTGAGTTCTTCTAAGAACTCATCGAGAAACTCATAACTTATCTCTCTTTTCTCTAAGTTGTTGAGTATACTTTTTGTATTCATTATAACTTGTAGGATCCTTAGGGATCTGAGATTGTAAGCCTGCAATTATAAAGGTTGAGTGTAGGGCCTGTGTGCCTGAGTGTAGGAGAGTTGAATCTCTGAGTGTAGGCCTTGGTGGCTGAGTGTAAGCCTTGGTGGCTGAGTGTAGGCCTTGGTGGCTGAGTGTAGGCTTTGAGAAAAAGCTGAGTTGTAGGGCCTTGGGCCTGAGTTGTAGGAACCTGTTTTGGGGTTCTGAGTGTAAGATCTGAGGATCTGAGATAGTGGAGGAGTTTGGCCGAATCTAGTACACTGCTAGATAGGCGAAGGGGGAAAGTGGATGTACCCAAATATTGGAGAACCACTAAAAAACTGTGTGTCTACTGTGTGCCTGTGATAATCTGTGATTGTTGTGTGTTTGCTGTGTACAAGTAGAAATAACTCTGAGTAGTAATCTGAATTCTGTCTAAAAAGTTAAAAAGATTTAAGTCACATATTCACCACCCCCCTCTAGGTGATTAGGTACAATATCTTTCAAGTGGTATCAGAGGGAGGTTACTCGAAAAAGGGACTTAACAGTCTGAGTAGATCCTATTGGCAGATTCAGTCTAAGTACATTATAGAATCAAGAAAATCAAGAACCATGGGTTCCACTGAGACTCATAAAGAATTGGGATCCATGAAGTTACCCATATGCATAAAAGAGATATTTGGTATATGGAAGGAAAGGGTGAGACTTTTTATGGAAGTCTCAGACCCTAGGATTTATATCACAGTAAAAGAAGGGCCATATGTGCCCATGAAGGTTTCAGTCTTGGATTCCAATCAGAGAACACCTAAAGATTTCTCTGAAATAACAAAGGATGAAATAGTTCTAGCCACAATGGACAAGAGGGCTCAGAACATCATTGTAAGTGCTATAGATGATGCTATCTTTTAGAATTTGATACACAGCAAGACATCTAAAGAGATGTGGGATACCTTGATAGTGTATATGGAGGGTTCTGAAGAAGTGAGGCAAGACAGAAAATCCTTGTTAAATCAAGAATATGAAAGCTTTAGGCAAGGAAGATCTGATAGCATAACTGAATGCTATAAAAAGTTCTATAGGATTGTGAATGAGCTTATGTCCTATGGCAGGGAGTTCAGTAATTATGAACTTAATGATAAGTTCTTAAGGTCCCTTATAAAAGATTGGGACACCAAGATCTGTGCCATTAGGGAAATGACAAAGTTAGCAGAAATTCCTCCACCAACACTGTTTGGCAAACTGTTATCCTATGAAATGCAGTTGACAGTGAGGAAAGAAGAGGAGAAATCTACAAGAAGTGAACATAAAGAAAGGACAGTGGCCTTTAAAACAGAAGCCCCCAGAAAGTACAGAAATAAGTCACCTTCACCACCTCCAAAGGTAGCTGAAACTGAGTCAGATGAGACAGCAAGCAAAAAGTCTGAAAGCAGTGAAAGTGATGAGGACTTTGCTGCTTTCACAAGACATTTTTAGAAGTTCTTGAAGAAGAAAAGTGGAAGACAAGGCCTTCTACTTCACAGGGTAAAGAAGACTATTATCAGAATAAAAAGTCTTCAAAGAAGGACAGGAAAAAGACTAAGTCCAGCAAAGCAACTCTTTCAGAAATTGTATGATATTGCTGTAATAGACAAGGACATGTTGTTGCAGATTGTCCTGAGAAAAGGAAGGAGTCTAATGATAAGAAAAAGACTCATTTCAAAGGCAAGAAGGAAAAGTCTTTTGTTGCCAAAAAGGATAAGACCCTGTCAGATATTTCTTCATCAGAAACTGAGTCAGATGCTGAGGCATATATAGGGCTGTTTGCTGAAGAAGAAGAAGAGTTCATCCAGATCATGAACTCCATATATGATCAAGAAGACAGTCAGTGCCAAGGACTAATGACATTGACAGAAAGTGACAAAATCCTGGAGCAGCCAGGACCTAGTAAGGTATAAAGTTGTTCTTCCAGTTCAATTTCTTGTGCAAGTTCAGAAACAGATTCATCATCATCAAATGATGAGAGTGCATCTGAGTCTAAAGAAGATATTCATCAATTGATAGATGAATATAAAGTTATGTTGCAAGCATTTAAGAAATGCAAATCCTTGGCCAAGAGTCAAGCTAAGGAGATTGCAAGTCTCAAAATGGCTGCAACTGATAATGAGAAGTTATTTGATCAAAAACTTAATGAGATAGCCAGACTAAAGCACATAACTGTGATTCAGATGGGGACTATAACATATAAGAATGATCAAATCAAGAGTCTGGAGATTAGTCTTCAGAAGGAGAGAGATCTAGTTGCTAGGTTTTCTAAACCTAAGTCAGTTCTACCTTTAATTGATGAATTTGTTCATCACAAGGTAAAGCTGGACTGGGATTTACTAAACCTGCAAGGACTGTCAAGTCCAAGTCCAAGGGCAAAGCCCCAACTCTCAACAAGCCAGCTGTGGATAGAACAGCTAAGACTGTACCTAAGTAAAGGTACAATAAGTTTGAGTGTTGGTGTTGTGGCAAGGTAGGCCACTTTGCCATGGACTGTTGGCACAATGCTAGTGCCAAAGTGAGTAGCAAACTGCCTGTTGGAAAACCAGCAGGTAGCTTTGTCAGGATGCAAACTAATAAGTACCAAGGACCCAAGAATTCTTTGGGTTCTAAGGTTCACTAATCTGTTTTGCAGGTGAGTCCAAGTGGCCATGCCCCAAAATGGTACTTGGACAGTGGATGTTTCAGACATATGACTGGAACTAGGGGATTACTAAGGGACTACACACCTATCAAAGATGGTCCAAAAGTCACCTTTGGTGGTTCTGAAAAAGGAATCATCAAAGGGTTTGGTAACATTTCTAGTAACTTAGTTACCATTACTCAAGTGGCTTATGTTAAAGGTTTGAAACACAACCTAATTAGTATAAGTCAATTAAGTGATGTAGGATATGACATCTCATTTGTTAAGGATGGTTGTCATATCAAGAGGTCAAATGATCAAGAGATCATTTTGACAGGTTATAGAAAGAGGAATGTCTACTGCCTAGACATTATGTGTGAGACCAATGGTTCTCAAGTGTGTCTTGTTGCTGACGAGAAAGTCTCTCATTGTGTCAAATGGCACAAGAGGCTAGCCTATCTAAATTACAAGACAATTGGCAAACTCTTTAGCAAAGAGTTAGTGAGGAATGGTCCTCAAGTTAAGTGTGTTAAAGATGGAATATGCTCAGCTTGTCAAAAGGGCAAGCAGACAAGATCCACCTTTAGTAGCATTAACAACAAAGATGCTGTGAGGTGTTTATCCCTCTTGCATATGGATCTCTTTGGTCCTATGCCAGTGCACAGCCTAGGTAGGAAGGTCTATACCTTTGTAGTTGTAGATGACTACTCAAGGTTTTCCTGGGTGTTCTTTCTTAGACAGAAATCTGAAACACCTAGTGTCTTCTATAGCTTTGTCAAACAAATTCATAATGAACTTGACAGTACAGTGGTCAAGATAAGAAGTGACCATGGTACTGAATTTCAGTCTGATAGTATGGCAAAACTATATGAAGGCTTTGGGATATTTCAAGAGTTTTCTTCACCAAGAACACCTCAGCAAAATGACATTGCTGAGAGGAAGAATAGAACCTTGATTGAGGCTGGTAGGACCCTATTAAGTGATACATCACTACCAGAATATTTCTGGGCTGAGGCAGTTAATACTGCATGCCATGTTATTAATAGGGCTACCATTACTAAAAGCCTCAACAAGACCCCCTATGAGGTTGTGAAAGGCAGAAAACCAAATCTATCCTATTTCAGGATCTTTGGTTGTAAGTGCTTCATACTTAACAATGGAAAGTCTTACTTGACTAAGTTTGCTGCCAAGTCCCAAGAGGGAATTTTTGTTGGGTACAACAACAACAGTAAGGCTTATAGAGTCTACAACTTGTCTACTCAAGTTGTAGAGGAGTCAGTACATGTAGTCTTTGATGAAACTAGACTTATTAACAATGAGTTGTCTAGTAGTATTTGCAGCTCCTCGGGTATAGCTAAAAAGATGGACAAGCTCACTATAGAAGAAGGACCTACAACAAGACAGCAGGTAGAAGAAAGTGGTTGTTGTCCAGGGGGAGTACTACATGTACCTAATGCAGAAGAAGTTCAAGGAGTACAGCAAAATGAAGAAACTGAAGAGGTTCAACCTGAAGTCAGGATGCCTCCAGCCAATAGGCATCTTAGAGATCATCCAGTAGAGCAAATCATTGGTGATCCAAGACAAGGGGTACAAATAAGGAGCAGAAATCAGAATGCAGTGCTCTTCTCCAGTTTTCTATCCCATGTTGAGCCAAAGAAGTTTGAAGAAGCCATCCTAGATCCACATTGGATTGAAGCAATGCAAGAAGAGCTGAATCAGTTCAAGAGGTGCAAGGTCTGGGAACTTGTTCCTAAACCTAAAGACCACAACATAATTGGGACCAAGTGGATCTATAGGAACAAGATGGATGAACATGGAGTCATCATTAAGAATAAAGCAAGATTGGTTGCTAAAGGATATAGGTAGGAAGAAGGTATTGACTTTGATCAAACCTTTGCTCCAGTAGCTAGACTGGAAGCCATAAGAATGTTCCTGGCCTATGCAACCTTTCAAGGATTTAAAGTTTACAAAATGGATGTAAAGTCAGCATTTTTAAATAGTAATCTAAAAGAGGAAGTCTATGTGGAATAACCATCAGGTTTTGTTGATTCAACTCAACCTAATCATGTCTATAGACTTAGGAAAGCATTATATGGGTTAAAGCATGCCCCTAGTGCTTGGTATGAAACCCTGTCTAGTTTCCTCTTTGAGAACAAGTTCACAAGGGGGAAAATAGACAAGAATCTATTCCTTAGGGAATCCAGAGGCAAAGTTATACTAGTCCAAATATATGTAGATGACATAATATTTGGGTCTACTGAAAGTAGTCTTTGCAAAAAGTTTGCAAAACTAATACAAGGACAATTTGAGATGAGTAGTATGGGGGAACTTAAGTTCTTCTTGGGTATCCAAGTTAGACAGACTGAGAATGGTTTATCCATATGCCAGTCTAAGTTCACCCTAGAACTCATAAGGAAGTATGGTATGGATTCATCTAGTACCATGAAGACTCCTATGGGGTCAAGTATATCTCTTAGCAAAGATGATGCAGGGAAACCTGTAGATGAGACTTTGTATAGAGGGATAGTTGGCTCCTTACTCTATTTGACTGCAAGTAGACCAGATATCATGTATGCTACATGTGTTTGTGCAAGGTATCAAGCTTGCCCTAAGGAGTCTCATTTGACAGCAGTCAAAAGGATATTGAGATATCTAAAGGGCACTCCCTATCTAAGGCCTCTGGTACCCTAGGAATGGGGATTTTGAACTAACAGGTTATTCAGATGCAGACTTTGCAGGATGCAAAGAAGACAGAAAAAGCACAACTGGAACCTGTCAATTCCTAGGTGGAAGACTAATTTCATGGAGTAGCAAGAAGCAAACAAGTGTGGCTATCTCCACTGCAGAGTCAGAATATGTGGCTGCTGGAAGTTGCTATGCTCAACTTCTCTGGATACAACATCAGCTTGAGGACTATGAAATTCAGGTAAGTAGAACTCCACTCTTTTGTGATTCTACTAGTGCTATATCAATAGCTAATAATCCTGTATCACATAGTAGAACCAAACATATTGAAATAAAATATCATTTTCTTAGAGAACATGTAGAAAAAGAAGATATTTTACTGGAATATGTTAGAACAGATAATCAACTAGCTGATATGTATACTAAGCCCTTAGAAGAAGCTAAGTTCAATAGGTTTAAAATTGAACTAGGTATGATAAACTTAGAATAAGTTTATAGCATTGGCTAAGTAAAATAGTGTCGACACACAGAGATATCTGTGTCGACACAGAAAAGTGGTGTCGACACTTCAGGGAAAAGGTGACGACACATCTAGGAAGTTAGTGTCGACACTTCAGAATATTAGTGTCGACACATGATAAGTTGGTGTCGACACATCCAAGGTGTCGACACATAAACAAGTGTCGACACATATTATCTGTCGACTAAACTTGTGTCAACACATAGGTGTCGAGACATTATAAGTCTGTGTCGACACTTATCCGCAGTGTCGACACAATTTAAGTTAGCTGACCCGCCTTTTCATCTTCAAACTTAGAAAGGTATAAATAGGATTTTGCCTTAGTCTGTCGACACGCTTTCAAAAGTTTCGAGACCAAACTTGGGTGTCAACACCTCTCTTCTCTCCAGTCAAATTCTTCAAACCCTAATGGCGCCAAAGCTCGAGGAGAACGTCAATGAGGGATATGAACTGGTGCGCGACGCGTTTGGTGATGCAAACCCAGAAATCAAGACCGTGATAACCCTAGTTGCAGACTCAGGGTTAGAATTTCTAGTTTCTGAGCCCATAAAGATCTGGAAGAAGGAAGTACTGGAATTCCTGAATGGCGCTCAAGTAGACGAATCTGGATTCAAGATCAAATCCAGGGTCCATGGTGAAAAGGTGAAAGTATCACCTGAGAGTTTGAGGAAGATCCTAAACCTGACAAGGACAAAAGAAGAAGATGAAGTTACTACTTCAAAGACCAGAGAAGCTCTAACTTGGTGTGGACTAGATTCTAAAATGAAAATTGGATCAGTTTTCAATAGAAAAGGAATGAACTGCCAGGGAAAATTTCTGTCTGAAATTGTTGGCAAAGTAATTTTAAGCAAACCTGGAGGGCATGACAGGGTATCTGCCCATATGTTCAGCATTATGACCAGGATAATCTTCAGCCTGAAAACTGACTGGTCTGTAGTGATCTTTGAAAAGATCAAGGAGAGCTTGAAGAAGCCCAACTTGGGCAGAATCTTAAGTCTACACCTTGCTAGAAGTATTCCAAAGGTAATGAGTCAATCTGCTGGCACAAAAATTAACCATATGAGGAAAATGGACATGAGGATCTTCTCCAGATGGGACAGTGTGTTGTCTAAAGAGATGCCAACCCCTGAGAAGATAACTCCTGAAAAAGTATCACCTCTAAAGAAGAAGAGAAAAACTGCCCCTATGGCTCAAGAGTCAACTAGCAGTTCTGAGGAACAAGTGGTCTTCTCACCTGATGAAGAAGACACAGGAACTGCTGTGAAATCTCCAGCTCCTCAAGATGTTGCTGAAATCCAGGGGGAGCCTCTAGCTGTAGAAGAGCCAACTACTCTAGAGAGTGAGCAAGCTACAAACATCATCCTTGAGGTAATCACTGAGCTTAATGCTTTAGATTTACATATAGAGGATACTGATTTGTCTGATGTTTATCAGCAACCACAGACTGAAAGTCAAGTCCCAGATGTTGTAATAAAAGACACCTCTGTTGTAGTTGAAGAAGTTTCTGATCCAGTGGTAGATGAGCCAAGAATTTCTCCAGCTCATTCTCCACAAGAATTTACAATGGAAGATTTATTTCTAAATCTAGATCAGGCAGACCTTGAGAATGACAAAGATGCAGCTGCTGAGGGGGAGAATGCTCCAATTGAGGGGGAGCAAGTAGTAATTGTTGAAGAGCCTGCAAGGCAAGAGACTGAGAAGCCCCAAGCTGTTGAGGAACTACAAAAGGAAAGGGTAGATATAGCCAGCACCTCAGCTTCTGAAGATGAGGAGGCTGCAAGGGCTAAGAAAAAGAAGTTTCAAGTCTTCAGAAGAAGGAGCCAAACTTATAAGAAGGCATTGCAAACTATTGCACCACAGCCTGCACTACAGCCAGCCCCAACTTTTGATTACAGTGCACTGATGGTTGCCATGCAAATCAAGCTAGATGAGCACAAGAAAGCTATTGAGACATATGTGGATGAGGGGAATAAATCACTCCAATTTGATTTAGCCCAAGAAATCAAGTCTATTAGATTCGAGATGAATCAAAATAAGAAAGAGATGACTGACTGCTTCCACAAGGGAGGGAATGCAGTAGTCTATTTAGCAACTCATCAAGAAAAGATCAAGGAACAAGTAGATGACATTACATTGAAGCAGGGTTATGTTCTTGAGAATCAGATCAGGATGAATGACAATCTGACAGAATCTCACAATGCAATTGTCACAGAAATGAAAAACATTGCTGCTGGCCTGACAACTTCAACTGCTACTGCTAAGGCAGATTTTGATAAAGTATTCCAAGAGAAAATAACTGCTATTAAGACTGCAATTCTAGACTCTCAAAAGTTGATAACTGACAAACTCCAAAGGCTAAAACCTTTCTATAGGGATGGAGTTAATTATCTGAATGCCTAGATCCGATTTCAAAAAGATGATTTAAGGGATCACATGGAAAGAGAAGTCATAAAGGGGGAGAGGGTCTTAGTCAAAGCTGGCTCTGACCATGCAAAATGGGTTTCAAATTCTATCAGAGCAACTCTTGGATATCCTCCTCTATGTGATGATAATGATGTAGCAGAATCTGGAGTTAACCCTGCATATCTTGGAGGTGAGCAACCAGAAGTAGCTCAAGTAATTTATCCTCCACCAGATTTTGATATGGTTCAAGCTGACATACAATCCATGTATAGTCCACCTGATGGAAATCAGAAGGTCATTCTTGACAAAGTAGTTCAGCCAGTATCTGAGGCCTTGCAGGAAGCTATTTTGAAAGAACAAGCTGAACAAGAAGCTAGATTGTCTAAGAAGAGGTTCAGGGAGCAAGCTGAACAAAGACCTGACTTTGAGCAGTGGAGCCCCACCTCTAGGAACATTATTTTGACTGCCTGGAAAGCTGCAAAAGATAATGTGCAAGACATGAACAAGTGGTTTTCTGAATCAGAATGGAGAAAACATGAGACAAGGCAGGATGCTATAGTCCAATATAGAAGAAAGGCCAAGATGGGAAAGCTACCTCCTACTGCCCATGAGCCTAGCAAGTACTTTCCCAAGCCTTATCATTATTTTGAAAGACAAAAGATCAAAGCTGAAGAGCTAAAGAAAAATGATCTTAAAGGGAAAAAGGCTGGTGCTGCAGAAGATACTGAAGCCCCTGTACAAGCTAAAGTACAATCTGGAAAAGGGATAGTGATCAAAGAGGCTGAACAAAAATAGCATAGAAATTTTCTTAAGTTTACTATGTAATCTGTTGATGATAAACATTCTGTAAACTTTTGAAAAATGAATATAACAAGTATTAGAACAATGTGTTGTGTGATAAATTTGCTGTGTGTTAAATATATTTCATAGTTGTTCTGAGATTATGTCTTTGTATACATGTTTGATTGATACATGTTTATGTTTGCCCTATTATATATTCCTGCTGTACATCATGTTATAATTTTATTATGAATGGTGTATATCATTGACTAAGGGTTATGACTTCTCCAAATAGGGGGAGATTGTTGGGTATATTGGTTTAAATGTACCTGATTTGAAGAAGCCTCACCCAACTCAATGATATACATCAAAATGTATTTGATATATTTTTGAGTTACCTTGTGCAGGTTAAGTATTTGCAGGAAAGATGAAAAAGTTTCTAAGTCCATGTGTCGACACCCAGGAGGAAAGTGTCGACACTTAAGAAGACTTGTGTCGACACCCAAGCAAGCAGTGTCGACACTTGGAGTCATTGTGTCGACACCCAAGAGGAAAGTGTCGACACTTAAGAAGACTTGTGTCGACACCCAGACAAGCAGTGTCGACACTTGGAGTGATTGTGTCGACACCAGAGATGCTGAGTCGACACCAGACAGAAAGTGTCGACACAAGGAGCTGTGTCGACACTCAATGAAGAAAGTGCAGTGAAGCAGTGTCGACACTTAGCAGTTGTGTCGACACCCAATGAAACTGTGTCTACATCAGAAAGTGTCGACACTTGGAGCTGTGTCGACACTCAGCAAAAGTCAGCAAAAGCTAAGTATAAGTGTCGACACTCAGAGCAATGTGTCGACACTCAGCAGAAGAGTCAACACTTGAAGAAAGTGTCGACACAAGACAGTATGTGTCGACACTCAGCTGGAGACTCAACACTTGAAGAAAGTGTCGACACAAGGAGCTGTGTCGACACTTAGCAAAGATCAGCAAAGTTCAACAAAATATTCTAAGTACAAGTGTCGACACTAAGAAGATGTGTCGACACTCAGCTGAAGTCTCAACAGAAGAAGAATGTGTCGACACAAGGAGCTGTGTCGACACTCAGCAAGTATCAACACTGAAGGCAAGTGTCGACACCAAGAAGATGTGTCGACACTAAAACATGTTCAACACATGAAGATGTGTCGACACAAGGAGATGTGTCGACACTTACAAGAATTCAGCAATATACTGAAGTACAAGTACTTGTGTCGACACACATTATCAGTGTCGACACATGAAGAAGAAGCAGTGTCGAGATATAAAATCAACAACATAAGGAGTTGTGTCGACACCTTGTAGGCTAGTGTCGACACTTAGACAACTTGTGTCGACACTTGGTCTATAAGTGTCGACACTTAAAGACAGATAGTCTCGACACTTTCAGACAGTTAGAGAATTTTCAAGAACTGACTAGATGACTTGACAGCTGTCTTTCCAGCCGGTCTACTATACCTGTCAGAGTTGTCAGAAATCAGTTATGAACCGGACCAGCCGGTTACTATGAAGAAGGACTATAAATAGGCTTATACTGTCTACAGAAACTAATTGACAAGATTGACCAGATTGACAAGTTGTTCAAGTAATTGAAAAGAAAAGAAGATCTAGCTATTCCTTGAAGATTCTAGTGAAGATCTAAGAAGTTGGAGAGAGAGAGCTCCATCCAAGAAGTCAGCCGCTGGAACCAGGCTGAGAAGAAGGGTTCAGATTTGGTCTGAATCTTAAGTAGCAGAGATCAAGGATCAACTGCAGAGGGGAATCAATCTTATTGTGTTCTACATTCAAGAAGATTTGAAGAAAGCCAAGTCAGATTGATTTCAGCTGAGTTCTTCCAAGAACTCATCGAGATACTCATAACTTATCTCTCTTTTCTCTAAGTTGTTGAGTATACTTTTTGTATTCATTATAACTTGTAGGATCCTTAGGGATCTGAGATTGTAAGCCTACAAATATAAAGGCTGAGTGTAGGGCCTGTGTGCCTGAGTGTAGGAGAGTTGAATCTCTGAGTGTAGGCCTTGGTGGCTGAGTGTAAGCCTTGGTGGCTGAGTGTAGGCCTTGGTGGCTGAGTGTAGGCTTTGGGAAAAAGCTGAGTTGTAGGGCCTTGGACCTGAGTTGTAGGAACCTGTTTTGGGGTTCTGAGTGTAAGATCTGAGGATCTGAGATAGTGGAGGAGTTTGACCGAATCTAGTACACTGCTAGATAGGCGAAGGGGGAAAGTGGATGTACCCAAACATTGGGGAACCACTATAAAACTGTGTGTCTACTGTGTGCCTATGATAATCTGTGATTGCTGTGTGTTTGCTGTGTACAAGTAGAAATAACTCTGAGTAGTAATCTGAATTCTGTCTAAAAAGTTAAAAAGATTTAAGTCACCTATTCACCCCCCCTCTAGGTGATTAGGTACAATATCTTTCACTGGGCCCAAGGTCCCACTCAGCGAATACGGGGTTCTACACGTATCGACTCTACAATGTGAATCTGCCTTTCAAGAGCTAAAGTACCAGCTTACCTCGGCTCCCATCCTTTCCCTTCGTACTGGAAAGGATGGATCCCAGCTCTACACTAACGCATCTTATTAGGGGATGGGTGTTGTACTGATGTAGTACAGACACATGATAACTTATGCTTCCCGCCTGCTGAAGAAGCACGAACAAAACTACCCTGTACATGATTTAGAGATGGGAGCGGTAATTTTTGCCTTAAAGATCTAGCGACATTAGCTCTATGAAGTATACTATGAAATTTTCTCCGACCACAAAAATCTCAAGTACGTGGACACACAAAAAGAGTTAAACATGCGACAGAGACGATGAGTGAAATTTCTTTCTGATTATCAGTACACGATGCACTATCACCCATGGAAGGCAAATGTAGTAACATATACTCTTACCAGGAGAGATATCACATCGGGGGCAGAACCCATGTTGTTGGAACCGGCTTTCCGGTCCCTCCTAAAGTTCGAAACTGGATGCAGCCCACACGTACTCTCCCCGCACTACCCTCCTGACGAGAGTTGAAAGCCTGGAAACAAACCGAGGGGGCTCAGCTCGGAGGTCCCACCTCTTACCCGGAAGAACTGAAGGTCTTCCCCTCCCTAGCCAATGCTGAGCTAGGTGCCTGCGAGGAAGATAGTGGAAAGGTTCAACAACCATCCCAGACACCTTATCGGTCTATTTATAGGCCTCTGAATCTGATATGCAAATATCACTTCTGAATTAACCTGAAATGACCAAAACACCCTGGGCTGGGTCTGCCAATAGGCAAACTCCGCTGTTCTGGAGGGCTATACGCAGGCCTTCAGGGGTAGACATGTAAAATTACCTGGGGCATAAAGGTAAATTCCCCCTTGGGGGTAAAAAAGGTAAAGACATCTCTTTTCACATGTGGCGAGTGGGGAAAGCACTATGAGGCGAGACGACCCTTCCGTCCATCTCGCCAGCCTCTCGCCCGGTGGGCCATCTCGCCCGGTGGGCCATCTCTCCCCCCTAGGAGGTCTCGCCTAAAAGGAGGTCTCGCCTACCTCTGTGGGCTGTCCACACCTCTCGCCTCTTGTAGGTGGGCCTCCTCCCCTCTCGCCAATCCTCCTTCCTTGCTTGCTTAGGTCACCCCTCGCGAGCCTAAGGTTGTACACAATCCCCGCTCTTTTCGAGGTTGCCCTAACCTCAGAAAGATAGTCCAACCGTGGCTCGCGATGCTAGGATTCCTTAATTTGAATCTTTGGTGGGTCCCCCCTATGGGGCCTATAAATATGAGATCCCAGTCTTTATTTGGGACCCTTTAGCCTTCATTTCTTCCTCCTTCAAAATGTCTCACAACCAAAGCTTTCGCGAGCGCCGCGCGATGGTGCGAAAGCGAAACAAAGCCGACACGGACGCCCTATTCCCGGATCTGGGGTGCACTCCTCCCTTAACCTCTCCGCCCTCTCGCCTAACAAAGATGAAAGCCGTCTGCCCCCTCTCTCGGCAGGCGCGACCTCCTCTGACCCTTCCACAGACAACCCATTCGCTTCTTCCGGAGAGAAGCAGGTAATTTCATTACTCTTTCCCTTCTTTGGTCTCGCCTGCTGACTACGCTTTTTCAGGGAAGTTCTGTTGATTCACCTGTGCCTGCCAACCCTCCTGATAATGTAAACCAAGCTTATCAGCGCACTGACTCGCCCAAGGAATCCTCCCCACCCCCCTCGCGGAGGTAAAACCTCTCGCGAGTTGTGGGGAACCCTCACATCCCCAGTAAGATCTTCTCCCTTCTCGCCTTTCCGTTGATTCGCCTCCTTTTATCTGATTCGCGCGAGCTCATCCTTGCTTGTGATTTCTCACTCTTTCCGCAGACATTCAATTTGATTCTGATACTGAAGAAGCTCCTGCGTCTCCCCCTCTCGCCTCTTCCTCATCCTGGCGAGATCGAGGACTACTTGGGTGATCCCATGGACCCCCTGGAGTTGAAGCGGAGGACAACCAGGATGTTCCGTAAATATACACACATAATCCGCGAGATGGAGCTGGAGAAGCAAGCCTCTGACCGGCGCATTGAGTGGATAGAAGCAGATTACCACCGCCTTTCTGCCAAGATGGAAGTGGATGGGGTACTAGACGGGACCGACCCCCAGGCCATCTTAAACGAGATGGATGAACATCTTCGTCTCGCGCGCCGCGGCGTGATCGCTGCTCGCGCCTTTCATCTTCCTGGCCGTCCTCCATGCGCGGGAGGTAAAGATGGCCGCTGGCAGTGGGTGCGGAACTAAACTGCCGCTGTCCCGTCTCGCCCTCTCCAGGTCCTCCCTGCATATATCAATTTATCTGTTTGATTACGGGCGCATTGTATAAAACTTACTTGGGCGAGATGTCCCCTTCTGCAGGATGATCTATTTTAAACTTTTGGTACTGTATTAGTCATATCATGCCGTCTTTTCATCATTATCATGATTACCCATTTTTTATTATTATATATTTTTGATTGGTTGCTGTGATGATGACTTTTGGCTCGAAAAGATGGTCGTGGCGCCCCCGTCTCTTGGGTTCTAGGGAATGAATGAGAGAGAGAGAGAGAGAGAGAGAGAGAGAGAGAGAGAGAGAGAGAGACGAAACGTCGGGGGGTCTCCTCATTTCCCGCCGCCTGACTTTCCCGCTTAATCCCCTCTCTCCCTTATCCCTTATAAATATCTCCAACCCAGGCCTCTCTGCTTTTGTTACCCTAAACCGTTTCCTCGATCGCGGCTCTCATCTCTCTCCTCATCACGCGTACTTCTCTCCCTGAACCGTCCTCTCGTTCTTTGGTTGCCTTCTCGCCCGCCATGGGAAAGAAAAAGGTGGAAGAGGGCGAGGGGCACAGTCGTTGCGGAAAGCGGTTCGTGGACCACGACTTCCCTCTCGGCAGGCTGCCAGAGGAAGAACACGCTCACTTCGCCGGCGAGTACCTCACCGACGGTTACCTGTCTTGCCCGCCAAAAGTTGGCGAATGTATCAACACCTTCTATCCCAACGAGGTGGCCTTCCCCATCTCGCACTTCGAGGCGGGGCTGCGGCTTCCCCTCTGTCCGGAGGTCAAGCTAGTGCTGAAGTACTTTGGGGTCGTCTCGGACCAATTCAACCCTAACACCATCTCCATGCTGGTCTCCTTCGCCTGTTACCTGCGGCGAGAGCTCATCGAGTTTAGTTTAACTGCCTTCCACAAGTTGTTTGTCTACCACGCAAAGGATGACGACATATCTTACTTCACAGGCCAAGGCCTGAAGGTGTGCGAAACGCCGAATAAGAACCACCACTGGCTGACTCGATTTGTATTCATCCGCAGGGATCTAGGAGGTATCCCTCTCGCCCCCGTGTCTCCTGCCGAGTGTTATTATGACACCCCCAAGGTGGGGGGGTGCCGAGAAAGATCTCTGCGATTTCTTCGCAGGGAAAAATTTCGAGGTCCAATACCTGCAGCGAGACCTCGACTCGCTTCCCGCCGTCTTCCCCGGTGAAGGTACTCTTCTATTTCCCTCTTTATCCTTATAAATTCTCACCCCACGCTCACTGTCATCTTATCTAGGAGAGAGAACCATCCCCGTCCATCCCCCCTACCAAAGTAACCGAGCTCTCGCCTTGGCGAGTATGGCGGCGGAGGCTGCGAAGGACACGCTGACACCTGCCCCCAAGAAGAGGCCCGCGAGTGAGGGCACTTCTCGCCTCAGCTCCAAGAAGTGGAAACAGTCTGTGTCCTTCAAAAAGGAAAAATCTGCTAAGGAAAGAAAAGAGCCAGCGGGGTCCCTGTACCCCATCTCTCTATCGTCTCCTTCACCTCCCCGGCTACCCGTCTCGCCCGTCCGCGAGACGATCTCTTCAGAGCCAGCTCCCCCCAGCAATGTTCAGCCTTCTCAGCTCCCTCCTGGAAAGACTGGCTCATCCAGCTGCCCGACTCCCGCCTCGCACCCTAACTACAATATGGGGCCTGTGGCGGATGACGACGCCGGCGAACTGGTCCTTTTATGGGACAAAGACGCCAACCGCGTGTCGGTGTCTACCCTTCTCCCTTCCTGGAAAGAGCAGGACACCCCCACCAGTCATGCCTTCTCCTTAGGGTTTGGGCTGTATGGCGGCCTTGGTTTCGAGCCCGCAGATAACGAGGCATCGCGGGATCTCATTCTAAAAAGTGCCCACTCTCAGTTTCGCTCCCTGGAGCTCGCGCACCGAGTCTCGCGCCGCCTCGTGTTCAATAACAGGAAGTGGAAAGAGGCGGAGGCCGGTCTCGCCGCGGAGCGGGAGAAATCCCTCGACCTGGAGAAGCGATTGGCTGTTGCTGACAACCTCCTCGCACAGAGCCAGGGTGGCGTGGTAAATTTTCTCTCCCTCGCTTCGCCAGTCTTACTGCTTTTTATAGTCCCTTACTCGCTCTCCTCCCGCAGGATGCCGAGACGACCAACAGGATGCGCTCGCGCATTGAAGAGTTGGAGGGGGAGAACAAGAAGTTGAAAGCCGAAAATTTCTGCCTTCGGAACAGCGCGACACCCCCCTTGGACCAATTTCCTGTCCCTTCCCGCTACTCAGTAGACGAGGTGGACGCCATCTGCCGAGACTCCAACATCAAGACGGCGGAGGTTGTTCTTAAAATGATGAAGGAGCTGGGGGTGGTGCGCGAGGATGCCGAGACGGTAACTGTCCGCGACCTGGTTCGTCGCTTGTACGGCGAGACGGACGGCAGCTCTTCTTCTGACAACGAATAACTCATCATCAACTGTCGTGGCTTCTCATCTTTTTTCTTTTCTTGTCTAGTATTCGTAATTTTGATAAACAATTCTTCGGAAAAGGAAAGCGAGATGTTCTCGTCCCAAGGATATTTTGTTAAAGCCTTTTACATATTAATCGTTGCTTCCTTCTCTGGCCGTTTTGTTTAATAGCTCGTCAAATGCGCGCAAAAGTTTTTTAGATGCTATTTAATCACTGCGTTTATCTTCCGCCGTCTCGCTTGATAGTTAGCCAAGAGCGCGAGACACACTTTGGATGCTATCCGCGAGATCAACTGGCCGTTAGAGCTCGTCTCGCCGCAAGATTTTCCTACGTTAAAGTCCCTGGAGACCAGCCGTCTCGCTTGGCAGGTTCCGCCTTTTACGGCTTTTAGGTACCTTGAATAAGGAAGGTCCCCCCGCCAGCCGCGAGACCACCCATGACGAGTGCCGGCCAGGGACCCTCTTCCCCGGCCTGACTCCTGGCCCCTCTCTTTTTTAGGGATTTTCCACCAACCTTCTGATGAATATGGACCATTCCCTTCGCGAGCTCTTACCCTGACATCAAGTGAGCCTACCGCACTGCCAGCTAGATGAGAGCCTGGTAGGCAGGTCTGCTCGGGGTCTCCTCTCAGGACCATCTCCAACCACCGAGTGAGCCTACAACCATGCCAGCTAGATGAGAGCCTGGTCAGCGGGTCTGCTCGGGGTCTCCTCTCCGAACCATTTCCAACCACCGAGTGAGCCTACAGCCCTGCCAGCTAGATGAGAGCTTGGTCAGCAGGTCTGCTCGGGGTCTCCTCTCCGAACCCTCTCCAACCACCGAGTGAGCCTACAGCCCTGCCAGCTAGATGAGAGCCTGGTCAGCGGGTATGCTCGGGGTCTCCTCTCCGAACCATCTTCAACCACCGAGTGAGCCTACAGCCCTGCCAGATAGATGAGAGCCTGGTCAGCGGGTATGCTCGGGGTCTCCTCTCCGAACCATCTTCAACCACCGAGTGAGCCTACAGCCCTGCCAGCTAGATGAGAGCCTGGTCAGCGGGTCTGCTCGGGGTCTTCCTCTCCGAACCATCTCCAACCACCGAGTGAGCCTACAGCCCTGCCAGCTAGATGAGAGCCTGGTCAGTGGGTCTGCTCAGGGTCTCCTCTCCAAACCACCTCCAACCACCGAGTGATTCTACAGCCCTGCCAGCTAGATGAGAGCCTGGTAAGCGGGTCTGCTCGGGGTCTCCTCTCCAAATCACCTCCAACCACCGAGTGAGCCTACAACCCTGCCAGCTAGATGAGAGCGTGGTCAGCGGGTCTGCTCGGGGTCTCCTCTCTGAACCATCTCCAACCACCGAGTGAGCCTACAACCCTGCCAGCTAGATGAGAGCCTGGTCAGCGGGTCTGCTCGGGGTCTCCTCTCCGAACCATCTCCAACCACCGAGTGAGCCTACAACCCTGCCAGCTAGATGAGAGCCTGGTCAGCAGGTTTGCTCGGGGTCTCCTCTCCAAACCACCTCCAACCACCGAGTGAGCCTACAACCCTGCTAGCTAGATGAGAGCCTGGTCAGCTGGTCTGCTCGGGGTCTCCTCTCCAGACCATCTCCAACCACCGAGTGATCCTACAACCCTGCCAGCTAGATGAGAGCCTGGTCAGCGGGTCTGCTCGGGGTCTCCTCTCCGAACCATCTCCAACCACCGAGTGAGCCTACAGCCCTGCCAACTAGATGAGAGCCTGGTCAGCGGGTCTGCTCGGGGTCTCCTCTCCGAACCATCTCCAACCACCGAGTGAGCCTACAACCCTGCCAGCTAGATGAGAGCCTGGTCAGCGGGTCTGCTCGGGGTCTCCTCTCCAAACCACCTCCAACCACCAAGTGAGCCTACAGCCCTGCCAGCTAGATAAGAGCCTGGTCAGCGGGTCTGCTCGGGGTCTCCTCTCCAAACCATCTCCAACCACCGAGTGAGCCTACAGCCCTGCCAGCTAGATGAGAGCCTGGTCAGTGGGTCTGCTCGGGGTCTCCTCTCCGAACCATCTCACCCTTGGTGCCCTAAAAAGGTCACTCACTCTTTCATCACATTAAAAGAGCACATCAAAATGGTCAGCGTTGTATAATAATAAAAAGTGCAATGGGCAGAAGGTGCTACGGGTAAAATCTCTTTAAATCATCACCGCTTCGGGCATGCTCGAGGGGTACCCCGTCCACATCCTGGAGGCGGTACCCTCCTGAATTTAAGACTTCTTTTACTACAAAAGGACCCTCCCAATTGGGATTAAGCTTCCCCACGGAGGCCCTCTACCTGCGGCATCTACCTTTTTGAGGACCAAATCTCCCTTCTCGAACTGCCTGACCCTTATATGCTTGTCGAAGTACTTTGCCATCCGGCTCTTGACCTCCTCCTGCCGGACCATCGCCAAATCCCTGAGCTCCTCCACGAGATCCAATGAGAGTCTCTGTTCTTCTTTGTTCTCTGCTCTCCACTCTTCAGCTCCTTCCCTCGCGACTGCTACTCGCGGTGATGTGACCTCAAACTCGATAGGTATGACAGCCTCTGAGCCATGAGAGAGCTTAAACGGGGTTTCCCCCGTGGCGGTGTTCGGTGTGGTCCTCAAGGCCCACAGTACTGAAGGTAGCTGCTCTACCCAACTCCCCCTCAAATTCTCCACTTTTTTCTTCAATAGATTGACAATGACCTTATTAGCTGCTTCCACCTGTACATTACTCCGTGGATGATGAACAGAGGCAAAGCGGAGATCTATTCCCAAACGAATGCAAAAATCCACGAATTCTCTACTTGTGAACTGTGGTCTGTTATCTGTCACAATGGCTAGGGGCAACCCATGCCGGCAGATGATCTCCCCCCATACGAAATTCTTGACCACCTGCGATGTTACCTTAGCCAACGCCTTCACCTCCAGCCATTTCAAAAAGTAGTCCACCATGACTAGTAGGAACCTCCTCTGGCCACTCGCTTGAGGAAAAGGGCCCACCAGATCTAGCCCCCATATATCGAAAGGCCAGGGAGCTGTGATTGTCCATAATCTCTGGGCCGGAAGGAGCTGGAGGGGGGAGAACTCCTGGCATTTCTGACACCTTTTCGCGAACTCCTCCGCATCTTTCCTGAGGGTAGGCCAGAAGTACCCCTGCCGCAGCACCCTCCCTTCTAATGTCCGGCTCCTCGAGTGACTCCCACATTCGCCCGAGTGAATCTCTTGTAAAACCTTGGGAACCTCCTCCTTCTGACACACATCTGGCCAGCAATCCTGACAGCGTCTTGCGATATAAAACCCCATCCCTCAGCAGGTAGTACACCGATTTGTATCTGGTATGCCTCTTGTCGAGTTCTCTCACGGGTAACTGTCCCGACGTTAAAAAGGCGATGAAGGGGTCCATCTAAGACCTTTGCTGGCATATCTCCATGAGTTCCCCTTCTTCTATAGACGGTCTGAAGAGCTCCTTCATTGTTCTCCCGGCCCGAGGGCCGTGCTTTGCGAGTTGATCAGCCTGGGTGCTCTCCTCCATCGGAATGTGTTGGATTGAAAAGTTTCGGAATTGTCCTATGATGCTCTTGACCTTTCTTAGATATAACTGGAGGGTGTGCTCCCTTGCCTCGAACTCCCCTTTGATCTAGCCTGCCACCACCATGGAGTCTGTCGAGGCCTCAATGTCTTGTATGCCCAGCTCCCGGGCTAACCTGAGTCCCGCAATGACTGCCTCATATTCTGCCTGATTGTTGGTAATCGTGAAATGAATCTTCAAGGCCTGCTCAATCCGGGTACCCTCCGGGCTGATCAAGACCATCCCTCCTCCAAAGGAATTTCTTCCCGACGCCCCATCTACTAACATCTTCCAGGTTGCTCGAGGGGACACCTCCGTTCCCTGGACCTCAACTACATAGTCCACCAGGAAATCGGCTACCGCCTGTGCCTTTATGGCGAGCCGAGGAACGAAAGCGAGGTCGAATTCACTGAGCTCTATTGACCATTTAGCTAGCCTCCCTGAATGTTATACCCCCTCCAAGATGCGACGGAGGGGGTGATCTGTTACCACCTGAATAGAATGAGCCTGAAAATACGGCCTGAGCTTTCAGGCTGAGATGATGAGGGCAAATGCTAACTTCTCAAGAATGGGGTACCCGAGCTTCGCTTTCTTCAAGACCCTGCTTACGTAATAGATCGGAAATTGCTTCTTCCCTTCTTCTCGCACAAAAACCGAGCTCACTGCCCCCGTCCCTACCCCCATGTATAAAAACAAGACCTCCCCTTCCCTTGGCCCCTGGAGTAAGGGCGTCTGGGTGAGCTGTTGTTTTATAGCCTGGAAAGCCTTCTCACATTCCGGGGTCCACTCGAACCTCTTGCCCCCTCGCAACGTCCGAAAGAAGGGCGAGCATCTCTCTCTGGCTCGAGAGAGAAACCTGCTTAGCCCCGCCAACTTGCCTGTGAGACGCTGAACTTCCTTAGCACTCCTAGGGGGCTCCAACTCCAGGATTGATCTTACTTTTTCGGGGTTGGGTTCCACTCCTAGATGGAGTGAGAAGATGTCATAGGAACCTTCCCCTGCTGGCTCCAAAAACACATTTCAGGGGGTTGAATCTCATTTTATACTTCCTTAGGGTTTCAAAGGTCTCCTACAGATATAGGACATGAGCTTCGAGGTTCTTGCTTTTGATCATCAAGTCATCAACGTATACCTCGAGGTTCTTCCCTCTCTGTTCTCGGAAGATCCGATCCATCATTCTTTGATAGGTTGCTCCCGCATTTTTCAAACCGAAAGGCATCATATTAAAACAAAGCATCCATCCTCCGTGACGAAGGTGACGTCCTTAACGTCCGGAGGATGCATGCGTATTTGATGATATCTAGAAAATGCGTCCAAGAAACTCATAAAAGGGAAACCGACGGCTGAGTCAACTAGTGCGTCGATTCGAGGTAGCGGGTAACAATCCTTGGGGCATGCTTTATTTAAAAGAGAAAAATCCACACACATTCTCCACCTACCCTCCCCTTTCTTGACCATTACAACATTGCTCACCCACCCCAGATACTTACAGGCGGACACAAACCCTGCCTCAAGTAATTTTTCCACTTCCACTCTAATAGGTCCGGCCATCTTGGAGGCGATGACCCTCTTCCTCTACTGTATGGGGCGGGTGTTGGGGTCGAGATTGAGGCGATGACAAGCGACGTCGGCATCGACCCCTGGCATGTCCGCGGCGCTCCACGCGAAGACGTCAATATTCTTCTGCACGCAGGCCTTGATCCTCTCACGGTCTTCAGGGCTGAGCTCGCTGCTAATCTTTATCTTCTCCTTTCTGCCATCCTTGGTATGAATCTCTACCTCGAGGACCTCCACGGCCGCCTTCAGTCTCGATGGCTCTTCCTCCCCCTCCTGCTCTGCCTGCGTGTCCTGCTCCTTGGCTTCGCCTTCCACGTTGGCCATCATCATCTCCTCTCCCAGTTGTTCCATCTCCCCCTTGTTTGCGTCCTCCTCTCCCTGTCGCGAGACCCTTCTTTTTTCTGGCCGGGCCCCCTCCCCGGGCGACCCTCCTGCTTCTTCCATATTCCTCTTCTCTCTCCTCCCTTCCTCTTCTCTTGGCCCCTTTTCCTCTGCCGCCTCCGTCTCTTCTCCCTCCCTTTCAGCCATTTCCAGCTTCTCCGCCATGTCCCTATTCCTCGCTACTTCTCCCTCTCCTTCAGCTCCTTCCTCCTCCCTTCCCTCTTCTACCATCCCCATCTCCCTGAACTCCTCTCCCGCCATTTCTGTCTCCCCCGCAATGCCTCCAACCACCACTACTTCTCTTTCTCCTCCAGCACCTTCTTCTCCTCTCCCTTCTTCGCCTCCCAGTTCCTGTTGTAATTGCCCCATCCTCTTTTCCAACTTCTCCGCGTCTCCCTGCCAGGAGATGGTGTTTACTGCCGTCATGTAGCATTCCCTTGCGGCCTTTGGATCCCCCCGTACCCTGATTTGGGTACCTCCTGAATTCAACTTCAAGCACTGGTGAAACGATGATGGAACGCATCTGAAAGCGCTAATCAAGGGGCGCCCAAAGATTGCGTTGTAACTACTGGGGGCGTCCACTATGACAAAGCAGAAATTTCGGGATAGCCCTCCCAGGGTCACGTGAAGTCCCACTCCCCCCTCGACTTCTTTCCTCTCCCCTGAGAACCCAAACAGTCGTCCATCCGCCACCAGCACCCTCCGGGCCTCCACCCTCATCGCATTGAATGCTTTTTTGAAAATCACATTCACCGAACTCCCATTGTCTACCAGGATCCGTGACACCGTGAAATTCTCGATGGCGGTCCGTATCACCAGCGCGTCACAAAAGGGGTCTTCATGGTCCGACATGTCTTTCCTTGAAAAGGTAATCTTTTCATCTGGTGGAGGGGATTGCGACGTCGAGGCGACGCTTCAACGGTACATAGTGTGAAGGCTCGCCTTTCGGGCCGCCTCTATCCCCACCCCCCATTGATCACTCCAATTCCTCCGCGATCTCCTTCATCCGTCCGATCCACACATCGATCCTCTTCTCCTGTAGCTGTTACTTCCTCTATCCGTACCGGCCTTTGTGGTTTCGCCCGATCCTCGGGTTCTCCTCATTTCCAAGAAATCTGGGCAGGTAGCCGTTGTGTGGCCTTCCTCCTGCGGGTTTCTCCTTCTCCATGCTCCTGCTCTTCTTCCCCTCTCCCGACCTCTACCTCTGCCTCGGCCGATGGCCATAGCCTGCTGCGGAGGGGGCAAGGGCGGTCTATGACAATATCCCCACCCCTGCTGGTGAAACCTTCCCGGTCCTCCTTGTTGATTCCTCCCCCCTTGGGGAAATCCTCTACCTTGCCCTGGGGCAGGGCCTCCGTGTTGCCTCCAACCTAGCTTTTGATACGCCGGCGCCCTTGGCTCCTCTCTCCTCCTTGCCTCCTGTTGTCTCCCACCTGACTCCCTTGACTCCACCTCACTGAGCCTTGCCAATTTCTTTGCGAAGGCTGGGTTCGCCGCCTCCATCGCTATTTCCTTCGCCGCCTTCTCCATCAAGCCCTCAAAAGATAGCATCGCCTTCCGGGTGAGGCTCATCTTGAAGAACCCTTCCCGTAGTCCCACAGTAAAGGCCATCGGGAGGGCAAATCCTGGCACCTCCTGTATATCCAAAATCTCTTCTTGGAACCTATCCACGTACTGAGCCAGCGACTCATCCGCCTTCTGCTTAATCAAAAAGATCGACTCCGGGTTCCTTTTCCTCTTCTTAGATGTGGAGAACCGCAGTTGGAAGCTCCTACTTAGGTCCTTGAAGCAGTATATCGAGCCTGTCGGGAGCTGATGGAACTAGTCCCTAGCTTTGTCCTTTAGAGTGATCGCAAAAAGGCAACACTTAAACGTGTCCGTCATGGGCCTGATCGAAACTGCGTCCTCGAACCACTGCAAGTGATGGAGGGGATCATCCTTCCCCACATAGTAGTTCATCTCGGGTTCTCAGAAGCCCTCTGGGACGGGAGCTAACAGGATTGGCTCGCAAAAAGGGGACCCTCTCGCCGCCGGTCTCGCCGCCCCCACTCACGCGATGATGTCTCCTGGCAAGATGGTACTCGCCGGACTTGGGAACAGCTCCCTTC
Source organism: Platanthera guangdongensis (assembly GCA_039583875.1). Lineage (NCBI taxonomy): Eukaryota > Viridiplantae > Streptophyta > Magnoliopsida > Asparagales > Orchidaceae > Platanthera > Platanthera guangdongensis. The sequence continues at coordinate 8,039,873 of CM077157.1, read as the reverse complement.
CCGCCATGTCTCTCCCGCTTCCTTCCACCATCACCTCCTTTCCCGGCCTTCTCCCCGGGGCATCTTCTCCTACTAGCGCCGAGACGAGTTCTTCCTGCATTGCGAGAGCCGACACTTGAGGCAGTGGAGTTGAACAATCTCCCGGTCGCGAGATCCCTTGCAGCAAATCCATGATCCCCTTGATTGAAGCCATGAACTCTTCTCTTCCGACAAATCCTCCCGGGTTGTCCGACCCCTCACCTTCTCCTTCTCCCTGACCTCCCGCCATGTGGTTGCTCAAGGTTCTTCCCTGAGGGTTGCGTTCCACGCTCACCGCACCAAAAATGTTGGAACCAGCTTTCCGGTCCCTCCTAAAGTTCGAAACTGGATGCAACCCACACGTACTCTCCCTGCGCTACCATCCTGACGAGAGTCGAAAGCCTGGAAACAGACCGAGGGGGCTCAGCTCGGAGGTCCCACCTCTTACCCGGAAGAACTGAAGGTCTTCCCCTCCCTAGCCAATGCTGAGCTAGGTGCCTGCGAGGAAGATAGTGGAAAGGTTCAACAACCATCCCAGGCACCTTATCAGTCTATTTATAGGCCTCTGAATCTGATCTGAAAATATCACTTCTGAATTAACCTGAAATGACAAAAACACCCTGGGCTGGGTCTACCAATAGCTAAACTCCGCTGTTCTGGAGGGCTATACGCAGGCCTTCAGGGGTAGACATGTAAAATTACCTGGGGCATAAAGGTAAAATCCCCCTTGGGGGTAAAAAAGGTAAAGACATCTCTTTTCACATGTGGCGAGTGGGGAAAGCACTGTGAGACGAGACGACCCTTCCGTCCGTCTCGCCAGCCTCTCGCCCGGTGGGCCATCTCGCCCCCTAGGAGGTCTCGCCTAAAAGGAGGTCTCGCCTACCTCTGTGGGCTGTCCACACCTCTCGCCTCTTGTAGGTGGGCCTCCTCCCCTCTCGTCAATCCTCCTTCCTTGCTTGCTTAGGTCACCCCTCGCGAGCCCAAGGTTGTACACATGTTATGGCTATGGAGTTGGTACGAATGTTGGAGGATATGCAGATATTACTTGGTGTCCAAGGCAGATCCCAAACTTTATGAGAAGTATTTTGCATAGATGAGCACTACCAGTGACATATAGGATCACATTAGGGATAGGCAAAGACAAGATGCTAAATTGGAGCCAATATTCAGGGCTTTGGAGGCAGGCATGGCTGAGGATTACATGTTGAAGGATGGCTTACTATGTTTCAGAGGCATAGTATATATACCAACAACAAGCCAGATTCGGGAAGATATTTTGACTGAAGTACACAGTAGTAGGTACTCAGTGCACCCTGTGATCACGAAGATGACAGTCGATCTGAAGAGGACCATGTACTAGCCGGGTATGAAGAAGGAGATCCACTACTTTGTGATGTATTGCAAGACTTGCCAACTTGTGAAGGCTGAATGCAAGAGCCCGACAGGATTGTTGCAGCCACTACCGGTGTCAGAGTGGAAGTTTGATGATATCGCAATGGAATTCATACATAGACTCCCTCATTCCCATATGGGAATTGATGCAATATGGATGATCGTTGATAGACTGACAAATATTTCCCGATTTATTCCAGTTAGGAAGGATGCTCCGGTCAGTGATTTAGTACGAGGATTGTGGAGCAGTTTGTCCGCTATCATGGCGTTCCTAGGATGATCATATCATATTGGGATGGTCGGTTTACATCCAAGGAGTGGAGAGCAGTCCATGCTTACCTGGGATCTCGTTTGACTTTTAACACTTCATTCTACCCCCAGACGGATGGGCAAATAGAGCGTACCAACCGAATTTTGGAGGATCTCTTACGCTTATGTATTCTGGACCGCGGGGAGTCGTAGAAAAGACCGTTTCCGCTTATTGAATTTTCTTATAACAACAGTCATCGGTCCAGTATAGGCATGGAACCATATGAGGCATTGTACAGACGGAGGTGCATGACTCTACTATCTTGGAAAATTAATGGCCCAGGCGGTGCATGACTCTACCGGATCCAAGGAGGTGCATGACTCTACAATCTCGACCCAAACACAATCTTTGGGACCCCTATGAGGCATTGTACAGACGGAGATTGCTCCGAGCAGCTATAACACAATCTTTGGGAGGCCACTCATCAGTGCATTTCGTTGCTTCCCCTCCTTGTTTTATCAATGCCTAAAGTTCTTTAGTGGAGCAGTGCAAGTAAGGATCAGGGGGATCCGAAGGTGGCGAGGTAGTGCTACGTGACTGCCGTCAATACCATTTCCTGGATGGCGGAGGCAGAGGAGCTGGAGAAGAAGATGACGATGGAAGAGGAGGCTGCAGAGGAGGGAGAGATTAGCCTAGGTGAGGCTGGAAAGAAGACTAAAGAGGCGGTTGTGGAGAGAGTAGTGGCGAGCCTAGGTGAGGCTGGAGAGAAGACTACAAGGGAGCAAGGGGTAGAGGGAGAAGCTGGAGGTGAGACCTGGAGGGGTGAAGAAGTGGAGTTGTCTGGGGAAGGCCTATTGGAGGTGATGGAGGTTGAGAGGGTAGAAGGTGAGGAGGAGTTGAGTGAATAGGAGGATAGATCCAGCATGGAGCAATCCCGGCTGGAGCCGGTAGAGTAAGTCATGGAGTTGGAGGTCATCAACAGGGTAGGGAAGACAGAGAAGAAAAGGATCAGCGGGGGCTTGCACCCAGAAGACCAGGCAAGGATGCAGGAGTGAATCCAAAAGAATGTTAACATCTTTGCCTGGAGCACGGCGGACATGCCGGGCATCAACGCTGATGTGGCTTGCCACCGTCTGAACCTGGATCCCAAGATGCGTCCCATTCGCCAGAAGATGAGGACCATCACCACCAAGCTGGAGGATCCCATCCACGAGGAGTTTAAGAAGCTTCTAGATGACGGTTTCATCTCGAAGATCTTGTACCCCGGCCGGGTCTCCAATGTGGTAATGGTAAAGAAGGGTGATGGGAATTGGTGCATGTGTGTAGACTTTTATTTATTTAATAAATCATGCCCTAAGGATTGCTACCCCCTGCCTCGGATTGACGCGCTGGTTGATTCAACCGTCGATTTTTCTATTACGAGTTTTTTGGATGCTTTTCAGGTTATCACCAGATACGCATGCATCCCCCCGACGTCAAGGATGTCTCCTTCATCACAAGGGAGGCATGCTTCAGCTATAAAATGATGCCCTTCGGGCTAAAGAATGCGGGGGCTACGTACCAGCGAATGATGGATAAGTTGTTTAAAAATCAGAGGGGTAGGAACCTGGAGGTCTATGTAGATGACCTCATGGTAAAGAGCAGGGATGTGGGTTCACACCTACTTGACTTGGAGGAGACGTTCGTGACCCTGTGAAAGTTCAAGATGAGGCTAAACTCCCAGAAGTGTATCTTTGGGGCAAGCCTAGGAAAGTTCCTCGGACACCTTCTAACCCCGGCGGGGGTCGAGCCTAACCCGGATAAGGTGAAAGCCATCGTGGAATTGGAATTGCCTCACAATGCCAAGGAGGTTCAGCGCTTGACGGGTAAGCTGGCCGGGCTGAGTCGATTTCTCTCTCGTGCCGGGGAGAAGTGCTAACCCTTCTTCAAAACGCTTCAGGAGAACAAAAAGTTTGAGTGGACAGAGGAATGTGAGGTGGTTTTCCGGGCATTGAAGGCTCCACTATCCCAAGCGCCGCTCCTACAGAGTCCGAAGGAGGGGGAGGATCTAGCCTTGTATCTGGGGGTAGGGGCAGAGGCTGTAAGTTCTGTGTTGGTAAGGGAAGAAGGGAAGAGACAATTAGCCATCTACTACGTCAGTGGGATCTTGAAGAAGGCTGAGCTACGCTACCCCATCTTAGAGAAGTTGGCTTTCTCTTTGATCGACTAGGCCAGGGAGCCCAGGCCATGTTTCCAAGCTCATTCGATCAAAGTGGTGATCGACCATCCACTGCACAAGATTTTTGAGGGGGTGGAACACTCAGGGTGGTTAGCCAAGTGGTCCATTGATCTTAGCGAGTTTGACGTCTCTTTTGTACCAAGGCTGTCCATCAAGGCCCAGGCGGTGGCTGACTTCTTGGCTGACTACGTCATAGAGCTGGAGGGGGAAGAAGCTCAGTCAAGGGAAGCATGGAAGATGTTCATTGACGGAGCCTCAGGGAAGCATTCCCTTGAAGAAGGGGTAGTGCTGGTAAGCCCTCAAGGGGTCACCATAGAGCAAGCAGTGGCGCTGCACTTCCCGGTCACAAATAATCAGGCAGAGTATGAGGCTGTCATAGCCGAGTTGCGGTTGGCTAAGGAGCTTGGGGTTCACGACGTGGAAGTACTCACAGATTCACTGGTGGTGGAAACACAAATCATGGATAATATGAAGCTCGGGAGCCCACCCTCCAGAAGTACTTGTCCCGGGAAAGGGTGATCATCGCAGGGTTCCGAGCGTTCTCAATTCAGAACATCCATAGGGAAGAGAATGAAACAACGGACTGACTGGCCAAGTTTGGACCCTGGGGGGGGGGCCTTGACCGAGCTATTTCATCTAGCAATCGAGGAGGGGGAGTTGATAAAAGTGGATCGACGACCCTCGTGGGTGGATCACTTCGTGACCTTCTTCACTACAGGCAGCCTCCCCGAAGGGGTCAAGGAAGCAAAGGGATTTCGACACAAAGCGGCTCACTATCTTATGCATGAAGGGGGATTACATTGGAAGATGTATTGGGCCTTTTGGCACGATGTGTGGCGGAGGAAGAGATCCCAAGGATTATGGAAGAAGTGCGCTCCAGAGAATGTAGTAGCCATTGGGGGGTAGAACGTTGGAATCAAGGGTGGTAATGCAGGGATACTTCTGGCCTACCCTAAGGAAGGATGCGACAGAGTTTGTGAGGAGGTGCCAAAAGTGTCATCTTTACGCCCCCTCCAACTTCTGCCCACTCAATGTATTTGAATCATCACGGCGCCATGTCCTTTCACTATTTGGGGGATGGACCTAGTCGGGCCGTTCCATCCAGCGAGCGGGCAAAGAAGTTTCCTCTTGCTTATGATCGACTACTTCTCAAAGTGGCTGGAAGTCAAGGAGTTGGCCAAGGTAACCTCCCAGGTCATAAGAAACTTCGTTTGGGAAGAGATCATCTATAGGCACGGGTTGCCTCAAGCCATTGTCACGGACAATGGACCATAGTTCGCAAGCGAGTAGTTTATTAGCTTCTGCACTCAGTTGGGAATCGACCTCAGGTTTGCCTTCATCCACCATCCCAGGAACAACGACCAGGTGGAGGCGGCAAACAAAATCATAGTGAACCTGCTCAAGAAAAAGGTGGAGAACTTGAGGGGGACTTGAGTGGAGCAACTCCCCTTGGTGTTGTGGGCTCTACGAACAACCCCAAACATGGCCACTGGTGAAACCCCCTTCAAACTCTCGCATGGGTGTGAGGCGGTCCTACCCGTGGAGTTCGAGGTCCAATCCCCACATGTTGTAGCCGCAGACAAAGGAGGCGAGGCATGGAGGGAAGGAAATGAGGAGGAGCTACAACTCTCATTGGACATGGTGGAGGAGCTTTGCGACGTGGCCGCCGTCAGGCAAGAGGAGGTCAAGTGGTGGATGACAAAGTAATTTGGCAAACACGTATGGATCAAACAATTCGCTAAATGAGATCTAGTCCTTAAAAAGGTTGATGCTGCCGGAAGATCGGCCCCCATTGGTAAACTCAACCCCAATTGGGAGGGGCCTTATATTGTTGAAAAAATTCTGGGGTCGGGGGGATACCACCTCCAGAATGTGGAAGGGGTGTCCATGAGTCACACATGGAGTTGAGACGACCTGAAGCATTTTTATCCTTAGTATGGGTAGGATTGTATGTTTTATTGTGATAATTATTCAAAAGATTGTTTCTTCACAGTTTCTGAGGTGTTTGTGATTTTGGGTGGCACCAAGTAGACCCGTTGCCCGGGCTCCCATCAAGCTGGTAGGTCCGTAGGCTCGCCCGGTATCCAGAGAAAGGATTGTAGTAATTTGCAAGACCCTGAGAGGATCCTACTGCTCAGGCTCTTATTAGCTGGCAGGGCTAGAAGGCACACTCGGCCCCAGGTTGAACCCGTTGTCCAGGCTCTCACAAGCTGGCAGGTCCGTAGGCTTGCCTGGGGGGGGGGGGGGGTGTAAGGGAATACCCCGAGAGGATCCCGCTGCTCAGGATCTCATTAGCTGGCAGGGCTGGAAGGCGCACTCGACCCCGGGTAGACCCGCTGTCCAGGCTCTCACTAGTTGGCAGGTCCGTAGGATCGCCTAGGGGGAAAGGAAAGGGAGATGGAAATTTGCAAGACCCCGAGAGTATCCCGCTGCTCAGGCCTCATTAGCTGGCAAGGCTGGAAGGCGCACTCGACCCTGGGTAGACCTCCCGTCTAGGATCTCACTAGCTGGCAGGTCCGTAGGCTCGCTTGGGGGGGGGGGGGTAAGGGAATACCCCGAGATGATCCCGCTGCTCAAGCTCTCATTAGCTGGCATGGCTGGAAGGTGCACTCAGCCCCGAGTAGACCCGCTGTCCAGGCTTTCACTAGCTGGAAGGTCCATAGGCTCGCCTGGGGGGGAAGGAAAGAGAGATTGAAATTTGCAAGACCCCGAGAGGATCCCGCTGCTCAAGCTCTCATTAGCTGGCAGGGCTGGAAGGTGCACTCAGCCCCGGGTAGACCCGCTATTTAGGCTCTCACTAGCTGGCAAGTCTGTAGGCTCGCCTTGGGGGTAAGGGAATACCCCAAGTAGACCCGTTGTCAAGCTCTCACTAGCTGACAGGGTCGTAGGCTCGCTTGGGGGGAGAAGGGAAGAGGAATTTTCTGTTTAAGTAGTCCCAGGTGGAGCTGATGGCTAGACCCACATCAAGCAGATAAGGATGTTGAGAGCATGATGGTGTTACGAAGTTCTTGATAACAAGTTTCCAAACAGCTAGCACCAGCCCTAAGGGTGGGATAGCCCAGACCCCTCTCAGGCAGGGCTCTCGGCATAACCCTCCCAGCAGGGCTCTTGGCATAAACCTCCTGGCAGGGGTCTCAACAAGATTCTCGGCGTAACCCTCTCGGTTGTGTTGTCGCCATAACACTCTCTCCTGGGCTCCTGGCAAGCTCCGCTCGGCATGGTTACCAGCACGCCCCTCCCTGGCAAGACTCTTGATAGGTTCCTTCTGGCGGGTTTTTACTTAGCCAACTCTTCAAACGGGCAGCGGACATCACCTAAGATCTTAGGGTTTGCGCAAAGGTAATAAACATTCCAGCGAAAATGTAAATATTTTAATACAATATAAAAGTTGTAGCATCGGTTTGGGGAATCTCGCTCCTTACAAAAAAGTTTGCAAAAATAAGTTTACAAAAAAAGGTAAGATTGCAATGGAAAAGCAAAAGTGTGGAGGCTATTCGGCGGGTCCACTGGAGGTCCCGCCGAAGGTCCCGCTGGAGGTTTCGCTGGGGGTGTAGCCGGAGGACTCGCCGGATGAGCTGCCGCTAGATTCCTTATTCAAGCTAAGCTCTGTCGCATATTTGGTCAAAGAGTCGTCCTCTCCCGCAGGCTTGGGAATGGGCTCGAACAACCACGGCAACATCCCTTATGCCGTGAGAGTCTCGTCTCCTTCGTTCAAAAGTGTCAAATCCCGAAGCACCTCAATGACCATCTTGGCGGTGTATTGCGCGTTCTCCTGAACTATCATGTAAATCTCATACGCGGAATAGTGACAGCGCTCGACTCTCTCATCCAGCGACGGTCGGGCTTGGTCCAGGGCCAGTGCCTCCTCCAGGTGCTTCACCATAGCATGCAGTGGCTAGTTCTCACACTCGACGCCGGCCACCCTCGCGCGTGACAGCTAGGATTACGCGGAGTCCTGCGAGACGGTCTGGTTAAGCAAAAAATATGTATATTAAGAGGACGAGAAATATTGAAGGGTCCCGTTTACCTCAGTTTCTAGGCGAGAGGAGAGGAGTTGTTGGGAAGCCGCCAAGTCGGCCTTCAGGGTGACCACTTCAGCTGTAGCGGCATCCCTTTACTTGAGCATATCGATAAGGTTGCGCTTGATGGTGAGGGTGCGGCACCCAGCCATATGCGTGAGCTGGACCGCACGAAGTTGGGCCTGGGCGGCGTCGTAGACGAGGGCCCAGGTAGTCGTCTGATCGAACGTGTTGGCATCCTCCTGAGCGTAGAGCCCATAGCCTAGCACGAAGGCATTACCGGTGCTTGGGTCCCGCTCCCTCAAGGGTATGAGAAGCATGGAGACCGCGATGCGGTTGGTGGTATGGTCCCACTAGATCAAGGGCTTGCCCTCCGCATCCAGGTATTTCTTGCCGAAGCCAAAATTCTGGTGCCCTTTCGGCACTGGCTTGAGTGGAGTCCAGAAGATGGGCAAAATGTATTCAATCCTTACTATCCACATGTAGCAGATGAACGCCACCAAGATTGCGACAGAATTTGGGTTGAGCTGGGCCGGCACCACCCCATAGTACCGAAGGGCCTGGCACACTTTTGGCCAGAGGGGGAGGCGGAAGATCACCTTGAAGTGCTCTAGGGGAATTGCGAGCTCCCCAGCCGGTGCGAGGTTAACCCTATCATCGTTCCTAGGGTTCCGCGCTATTGATGCGCAAAAATAGAGAGGAGAGGAGTGGAGTAGGGAGCCGCGGGCACCAACAGTTAACGGGTTGTGTTCGGTCTCACGGGCAAGCTGATGAGGTTGAAGGTTAAAGATTGCGGGGATAGAGGATAGGAGAAAGCTTCTGAGTGCTCGAGAGTGGAGCAAACACTTGATCAAGGGTTGCAGGGATAAAGGAGAGAAGGGTGTTGATCTGAGTGCGGAGATGGCAGGGAAGGTTGATCAGGAACTGTCGAGCAGACGGTTACTTTGGCGGTTGATCTTGCAGGTTGATGCCGAGAGAGGTGTGATGAAAAGAAGAGGGGGATGCTAGCAGCGGCAACAACAGACATTGCCCGTTGTGGATTAAATGCCACTCTTGCGACGGGCTTTCCTTTGATTAATATTGAGTATTACAGCTTGAGTTACACCTTTACATATAAAGCAAATAAAGGGTACATTGGGGGAAGCTGGTGGCTAAGGAAAGAAATTTCCAGAGGCCGCGCAGACAGAGAAAATAGGTCGGCAGACCACGCGGTAAGCGATCCCGCAGCTCGCTGGAGCAAGCCGAGCAGACTGTGCGATCAGGCATAGAGAGCTGAATAGGGCGTGCAGACTGAGAAAGGGAGTCTGCAAGATTGATGACTTGAGCTTGTTGTCGGGTGTACTCAAGCGTGAGGCGATGCTGAATGAGAGGTATGAGGGACTATTTATAGGCCCGAGAAGGTAACGGCTTTCGATAATGTCACCCCCGATGAGTCGGTAAGTTGTGCAAGCAGGATGTTGAGTCTGCGAAGTCCGCGCCAGGCCGCACGGTCTGAGACTTGCCTTCTGGAGCCGGTTCTGCTGTTGGCGGACAGGGAGGAGTCCGCCTCTGTTGTTCTAAATGAGCCCGTGCCAAGGTATGTGGGCTGAGGTGGTGTCTGCCTCTTGCTGGGAAGAGGCCGGAAAGCTGAGTGGCGGACTACAAAGCGAGTCCGCCTCTGCTACAGAGAAGGGTGCCTGGTGGAAAGCTAGATGGCCAAATGGCGGACTGGGAGAGTCCGCCCAGCCCGCGGCGGACGAAACGAGTTCGCCTTTGCTGGAGGCTTGTTGCAGATGAGGTTGGCGAACTGGCGGGCTGGATAGGGAAGATCTCCATCCCGCTGAAGGAGTCCATCTACCGCAAGTGGACTGAATGGTTGAGCACTATAGCGAGTCCGTCGAGCCCACGACGTACAGGATGAGCCCGCTGAGTGTTGTGTGGTTTAGTGGAGATGGAGCATCCACACTCCCCGATGGACTGTGATTGAGTATGTAAACTGCAAGTGGCGAGCTGGAGCAGGTCGCACCCGGTGGAGAGCGACCAGGAAAGTTGTTGCATGATCAGCAACCTGATGTTCATGGCTTTGGGAGACCTGAATGCAAGTCGCCTAGTGGTGTGGTGGTCTGTGTGGACGACATTGCAAGTCCTCCACTGTTGGTTGAGTGGTCCACCTGTCGGAATGAAGAGAACCAGGGCATGGTTAGCTGATAAAACCACGCAGCTTGCAGGGGAGGATTGAGGAAATAGTCTGCACCCCCTACAGAACAAGTGCCTGCTGCGCGACTAGGGTGGTCAGACTGGGGATACCTCCCTAGCCGCGTGGCCTGAGCGGACAGAGAAGTCTGTCCGCCCATTCTTGGACTTGTCACGACCTCCAGGGGAACTTGAATCAGACCGCGACTAGCAAGCTGGCTACCTTGGGAAGGATCTCTGATTTCTGGGTTAACATAATCCCCACACTTTTTTAAGTCCCGAAGGGAACTTCGAAAAAGTAGGAGACCCAAAAAAATCATGATCCACCCCAAAGGAAAAGGAGGAGTTAAGGAGAGATAGAACTTGATGTCTCTCCTTGGGAGTTTACTAATGCCTGTCTTTTTCTTGCAAAGGCAAAGTTAATGTAGGGAAAGAAAAAGGAGGTACATATCATGTATACCTGAATTGCCTTTGCAAAATAAAGACGTGAATGTTTTCCTCTGAGCTCTACAAAACAAAGATGAGTCGAAGGCATAGAAGAATAATAACTTGCAACTACCTGATGGAGGCTTGAAATCACCTGTTATCCTCTGCAAACAGAAGAGTAAGCAGTATGCATGAAAGAAAAATAAGTTGCAAGTACCTGAAGGGGAAGAGTATGCATATATGAATGATAAAGTAGGTTGCAAATACCTTAGTGGAACTTTCAAATACCTGCTAATCATTGCAGAAAGAAAAGTGAGCATCAGATATATTATAATGAACTAAGCTGCAAGTGCCTGAGTGGAACTTGCGAATGCTAACTGTTGATGAGATAAGATAGATATGATCATATAACAGAGGAAATGTTTGACGAACTCTGCTAATAACTGAATAGATATCAGATATGATATCTTTAGTATGAAGTCCAGATCAATAAGAAGAAATCATCTTAATTCCAATAGCATGGCTTGTAAATCAAAGAGAACCAGATTCTTTGATCAATGATTGGCGCCATTAACATTTGATAAGAGTAACAAAGAGCTTGTAAGTCATCATCTGATAGAGCTTCACACAAGCAATGTATATAAGATGAGAGCAAGCAAACTGAATGTTACAAATCTTTTTGATAGTTTGGATTTAACCTGTTAACCTGTGAAAGGGCAGTTGATAAAAAAGAGGCCTATACTCGGAGATGACCAAGAAAGGGCCGGATGCTGCCACAGGAGATCACCCGTGGGCCTTATGCATCGCTTGCCCAAGAAAGGTCATCAAGAGTATAGATTTACTTAGAGTGGGCTAGCTACATTCCCTTGAAAGGGCACAAAAGGGAGACATACACAAAATCCTAAGAAGGAATCGACAGATACACTGCTCTCTTGTCTCGGGTCCAACATCATTGATCAATGAGACTAGTTGCACAAAGTGGCCTATAGCATTGCTAGTCTGTGGAAAGATCAGCAGAGTTATGGGCCCCGCAAAAGCACAGTGTGAGAGTACCACAGAGTATTCGACTATTACAATCATGAGATGATCGAAGAGAAAAGGCTACATTTGATTGTCATTGCTTGTCAAACAAAGATCATCGTAACTGTAATGTATCCTTAAAAAACACAGCAGAGATAACACATTGGACCTCCCATGATAACCACTTTGTGTCAGATGCTGGCTAGGATCCGAAGCCTGAAGTCCATAATCATAGATTGAACGACACCCAGTGCACATACGTGAACACTCCCCACTATATGTGGTCATCGTGGCCTTAAGTCGGAGAACAATCTATGGAGGGAACAACAAGACTCGGGGATATCTCAGTGGTTCAGTGATCCTTTAGCAAAGAGAAAATAGAGTAAGAAGCATTCCAAAAAGGAAAATGTGTTAGTATGAGTTCTCTGACGTAAACTTTATTGAAATGAAAGAACACTTAGAAGTGGTTTGGAAAGAAAGTGTTTGAAACCTAAAGAGGATAAGCACAAGGAGGTAAAGAAGAAGAAATGAGCTCTTAATCTGTTTAATCTTTCTATATGTCTTGAAAACTATCTATTTACTTCCTGATACAAAGCTTACTCTACATATATATCTGATGCATATTCTAAAGTTTCCTGCCGGATATATGTTTTTCTTGCTTTGTAAATGTTTTGTGTCTGTAATTAGTGACCTCACCCAAATAGGGTGAGATTGTTGGATCCCTAGTTGGATTTGGGCTAGGTTCACTAAACTAGGATGTTTGACCCAACATGTATAGCCGGGATCATGTTTGTGTCCTAGAGTTTAGGCAATGTCCTTAGAGTCAACACTGCATGGACTAGCCATCAACAGACTACAAAAGACTCAAGACTTGGAGAAATTTCAAAGACTCAGGAAAGTAAGTTTGACGTTCGTCGAACTCAGCTAGACGAAAGTCGTGCTCAGCTCGACGAACTCAGAGACAATTCTCTGAGTTGAGCTCGATGAACTTAGTTCTCAGGTCGATGATTTCTGGATACTATACTTCAACATTCCAAGTCCAGAATTCCTTTCTCTGGACTCCAATCGACGAAGTTAGAATATCAGCTCGACGAATTTAGTTCTCAGGTCGACGATTTCTGGATGTTCTGCTCCAACATTCTAAGTCCAGAAACATCTCAATATTCTAAGTCCAGAAATATTTCACCGAACTCCAGTCGATGAAGTTAGATTATCAGCTCGACAATCTTAGTGCACAGATTTGATAAGTTTTATCAGATAGCAGTTAGCAGTTCTCAGGTCGACGATCTTAGATCTCAGTTCGACGAACAATAATTATTTGGTCGACGAACATAACTTATCACTCGACGAACTCTGGATCCAGGTCGACGAATTCTGTTCTTTGCTCGACGATTTTTGTCCATATCCAGACTTGGACATTTCCTTCATTCTGTCCTTATTTTATTACAGTAATTCCTGAATAATCAATGCTTAATATTCTCTGAATATTACCGTTAGAAGCAGCATTGATTATGAGATTCATCAAGATTATTACTTGCTGCTTTTCAATGAGACAGTTGGCGAAATCAATCAATGCAGACATTCTTTAGGCCGTCAGCAATCAATGCTGGAAGGAATTCAAAAATTCAGAAGGAATATTTCATAGAAAATATAAAAGGATTTTTCTTCTTCCTTCTCGACAACAACACAGCAAGAAACACAGAGAATAAGACTGAGCTCAATCATCAATAAGCTGAAGACTTTGGATAAGGACATCACCCTTGCTGAAGTAAATGACAAAGTCCTCATGTGCTTCCCAAGCTCATGGGATTCAAGGATCTAGCCAATCAAGGAAGCCAGGAACTTAAATGAGATTTCCGTAGAATCTCTATTGGGAAATCTCAAGTCTTATGAGCAGCTAATAAAGTCCAGAGAAGAAGATTAACAAAGGACTACTCCACCAGCAAGAAAGGAGCACAACTTAGCATTCAAGGCTGCTGAAGAAACTAAAGCCTCAACAATAAATGAAGAACAGATGAGTCTCTTTGCCAAGAAATTTTACAAAATGGCAAGAAAAGACTTTAGAAAAAATCATCCAGACATGATGATAAGCCAAGGTATGATAAAAATCCTACTAAAGAAGTAGTGTGTTTTGGCTGCAGGAAACCTGGACACTTTATCTCAGAATGTCCAGAGAATTAGAAGAAATAAAGAAGAAGAGAAAAGGACTCCAGAAGACAACAAAGCAGCAGGCCTTCCTCCAGCAAATACAAAAAGAAGGAGAAGGGCTTTGTTGCAGATACCTGGAGTGAGACAAAAAATGAATCCACATCTTCCAGCTCTAGTGAAGAGGAAGAAGAGGCAAGGGCCAAAGAAGTCTGCCTCATGGCCATCAATGCCTCCAATAGTAAATCAGATGAAGAGGAAGAATCTGAAAATGAAGGAGCTTTAGAATCAGAAGCTGATCAGGTACTTTCAACTTTTGATTATAGTTCTGATACTTTCAAAACTGAGTTTAAAACCTTGTTTATTGATCTAATTAACTCAGAAAAAGAAATTAAAACACTTAGGGAAAAACTATCTAATCAAGAAAATCTGATTTCTGAAAACACTAAGCTAAAAAATGAACTAACTCTAGCTAACGAATAAATCACTTCTTTAAAAACAGAGCTATGTGAGGCTAAACAACTTGAGGAATCTCTCAATAAGAGAAGCCTTAAGCTGGTGGACATCACAAGCACAGTCAGTTCCAGACTAAATGACAAACTAGGCTTGGGTGCATCATCAAGTTTGCCCCCCATACTTAAGAAGAACATATTATCAACCCCCATTAGATTTGTTTCAGCTAAGGGTAAAGAGGTAATAAAAACAAACAAACCACAAAAGAATTACCTAAAAATCAAAATAACAGAAACCAGAAGACTTTAAGTAAAAACAAAGTTCAACAGATTTCGTCGAACTCAGGTTGACAAAATGTGGCTAGTTCGTCGAACTCCGATCGACGATCTATGAACGCCAATCTTAGCTATAATAATTCGTCTAACTGCGATCGACGAACAATGTATGGTTCGTCGAGCAGAGATCGACGAATTTAGGGCACAAAAAATAAATATGTTCATTCTCTGAGCAGAGATCGACGATCTCATTCCACTTTGTTGAACTCTGGTCGACGAACTTACAACTTTTCGTCGAACCCAGACAAACTTAATAAAAGTCATAATTATAACAACAACTCTAATTAAACTAGGAAACCTTTTAATCCACTTGCTGATTGGATAATTCCTCCTAGAAGATATCACCCCTTAGGATATAAATCTCAACCTAAATTTTCAGTAATATCAAGTTTTTCTTATCAACAATATAAAGGACCCAAAGTAACCTGGGTCAAGAACAACTAATTATTTTCATTGTAGGAACAATATAAAGGACCCAAGGTGTCCAGCTGTTAATCAAAAATGGTATGTGGATAGTGGATGCTCCAAGCATATGAATGGCAGCAAGGACAACTTAATTAACTACAAGTCCAAGCTGAGACCAAAGATGATCTTTGGTGATTCAAAGTGTGACCAGTCTGAAGGCTTTGGAGAAGTAAGGATTGGAGCATTCACTTTCAAAAAGGTGACATATGTAAGTGGACTCAAGCATAACCTCATCTCTATAAGTCAACTTTGTGATGAAGGTTATCAGGTACACTTTAACTCAACATCTTGTATTTTTTCTAATAAAGAAAAACAAACTGTTTTAATTGGAAATAGACAAGGTAACATATGCATAGTAGATTTTCATTCTACAACTTCAGATATTTGTTTACTTAATATTATTAGTAATCAAAATGATCTTTGGCATAAAAGACTAGGATATGTTAATATGAAAAACATTGTTAGGCTATCTAAAGACAGCCTTATGAGAGGTTTACCTTCTGGTCCCTACAAGAAGGAAGGCCTCTGTAGGGCTTGTCAACTAGGCAAGCAAACTAAATCTAGTTTTAAATCAGTTAATAATAGTGATTCACCTAGGATTTTGTACTTGCTACACATGGACCTTTTTGGACCTATTGCTGTATAAAGCCTAGGAGGGAAATCTTATACCCTAGTTATTGTAGATGACTTCTCAAGATTCACTTGGGTGTTCTTTTTGAGATCTAAGTCAGATACATTCAAAGTTCTTACAAATTTTCTCTGGACCATATAGATTGAGTACTCTACTCATGCTGCATTGATCAGAAATTTTCATGATACAGAGTTTGAGTCTCTTCTTATGCATGAATTCTGTGAGAAGGAAGGTATCATGCATTGCTTCTCAGCTCCTAGAACTCCTCAACAAAATGGGGTAGCTGAAAGAAAGAATAAGACCTTAATTGAAGCTGCGGGCACATTACTTGCAGATACTTACATGCCCATATCCTTTTGGGCAGAGGTTGTAAGCACAACAGACTATGTACTGAACATGAGTTTAATATATAAACTTAAGAATAAGACTCCCTATGAATTGCTAAAATGGAAGAAATCTAAAATCACATATTTTAAAGTATTTGGTTGCATATGCTATATTCACAATAATAACAAGAAGTATATTAGAAAGTTTGAAGCTAAGGCTGAAGAGGGATTTTTTTAAGGATATTCCCAAGTCAGCAAAGCTTATAGGGTGTTTAATAAATCATCTTTAAAATTTGAGGAATCAATACATGTAACTTTTGATGAGGCTAACATGTATTACAAGGAGAAAAAAATTTCTATCAATAGTACTTTGCAGGTACCTCACTTGTGTGAGAAATTGGGTGAATTAAACCTTCCACAAGAGGTTACATCACCTTCTCTTCCACATGTTGATGAAGACAGTGAGGAAGAACCTTTGGAAGAAGTTGAACTTCATTCAACAATAGACATTATTCCACAAGAGGAATTAAATCCAAATGATGTTGCTGAACCAACTCCACCCACTGATTTTGTCACACTAAGAGATCACCCAAGATCATAAGTGATTGGGGACATGTCAGTAGGTGTACAAACAAGGCATTAACTCAACCAAGATGTGATGCATGCCTGTTTCCTCTCTCAAGTTGAGCCTCAATCCATAAAAGATGCTCAATAAGACCCCCACTGGATTATTGAAATACAAGAGGAACTCAATCAATTTGAGAGATGCAGAGTTTGAGATTTAGTTCCAAGACCCAAAGACTACCCAGTCATTGGAACTAAATGGTTATATAGAAACAAACTAGATGCCCAAGGTGTAATTGTGAGAAAAAAGCTAGGCTTGTTGCTCAAGGTTATAGATAAGAAGAAGGAATAAACTATGACCAAACTTTTGCACCAGTTGCAAGGTTAGAAGCGATCAGAATCTTCCTTGCTTATGCTGCCTATAAGAAGTTCAAAGTCTATCAGATGGATGTCAAGAGTGCCTTTCTGAATGGAGTACTTAAAGAAGAGGTTTATGTTGAACAACCTCTAGGTTTTATCTCTCCAACCCATCCTTCATATATCTTTAGATTGCATAAAGCTCTTTATGGTTTAAAGCAAGTTCCAAAAGCTTGGTATGAGACCTTAGCTAGCTTCCTGATAGAGCATAAAGTCACTAGAGGCATTGTAGATAAAACATTACTCACTAGGCACCATAAGGATCAAACTTTGTAGTACAAATTTATGTAGATGACATTATATTTGGGTCTACTGATTCCAAACTATGTAAAAGGTTTTCTGACCACATGCATTCTAAGTTTGAAATGAGTAGCATGAGTGAGCTCTCCTACTTCCCTGGTCTCCAAGTGAAGCAGCTACCTGATGACATTTTCATATCACAGGCTAAATATGCTAAAGAGCTTATTAAAAAGTTTGGGATGGCTGATGCCTCAGCAAAGAAAACACTCATGGCCACTAATGATGTAATAGTCTCTGATGAACATGGGAAACCAGTTGATCAGAAATTATATAGGGGCATTGTTGGGTCCCTACTATACCTTACAACAAGTAGACCTGACATAATGTTTGCCACATGTCTTTGTGATAGGTTACAAGTGAACCCTAAAGAATCTCATCTAGTTTTCCTAAAAAAATTTTGAGATATATAAAGAGTTGTCCTAGTCTAGGATTCTGGTATCCTACTGAGTCAGAATTTGATTTAACTGGATATTCAGATGCTGACTTTGCTGGATGCAAGGTAGACAGGAAAAGTACCTCAGGGACTTGCCAGTTCCTCGGCATGAGATTAGTGTCTTGGTTCTGTAAGAAACAATCATCTGTGTCTACATCAACTGCTGAAGCAGAATACATTACAGCTGACAGTTGTTGTTCCCAGATGCTGTAGATTCAAAACCAACTCCTGGACTATGAGTTCAAGTTAAATAATTCAACTCTCTTATGTGATAACACAAGTGCTATATCCATAGCACAAAATCCAATCCATCACAATAAGACTAAGCATATAGACATTATGCATCATTTCATTAGAGAGTGTGCAGACAAAAATAAAATTAAACTTTTCTATATCTACACTGATTTACAAAAAGCAGATATTTTCACCAAACTCTTGGATGAAAGAAATCACTTGTTCTTTATAAATTAGCTTGGAATGATAAATGGAGAAGCTTTAATTTAATTTTTGTCTATGCTTGACGAATTCTTCAAAGTTTGTCGAACAGAGATCGACGAACAGAGAAAAGATCTAGAGATATTCGTCGAGTGGAGATCGACGAATTCTCTATGAGTGAAGTTACTTTCGTCGAATAGAGATCGACAAATCTGCTTCAAAAAAATTTCGTCGAACAGAGCTCGACGAAATGTTTTCACATCTTCATACTAAGCTCGACGAATTATTTAACTACAAAATATTTCGTCGACCTCAGATCGAAAAATTCTTTTATTTTTCGTGGAACGGAGTTTGTCGGTTCATATTATGAAAAACCATATATCTAGGGTTTTCTTCGACCTCCGTCCCGCGCTTTCAGTCCCATTGTACTTGATCTTTGTTTTTCTCTTGCAGGTGCACCATGGCGATTCTGGTTACTGCTTATTTTACAATGAAATTTGACATGGGATTTGACAAAGATTTTGATTCATTCCAGTTTTCTGATAATTCTTTTATGGAGATCTTGAAGTTGTTTGAAGAACAACAACTGAAAAAGTTCATGACGGCTAGAATAAAGATTGCAATGACTGAGGTTAAAGAATGGGTTTTTACTTCTACAACAACAGACGATTCCATGACAAGAATGATTTCGGGTAACTCAGTCTCTCTCTCCCCAAATGTACTAACCAACATTTTTGGTTTGCTGAATGGTGAAGAAGACATTGAACTGAATATTAAAGAGTATAATGATATGTTAAATAAAATGGGTCAATGGGGCGATAACCCCAGCAAACTGCTCAAGAAGAACTTGTCGGTTGAATACAAGTTCTTAGCTGATGTGGTCGGCAAAGTGCTGTTTGGAAAACACACAACACATGATTATATAACCAGACATCAATTCTTAGTGATGGCTGCGTTAGTGGATAAGAAGGGAATTAACTAGGGACAATTACTGTTTGATTTGATTAAGAGGAAAAACAACAAGAAAGATGTTTGCTTCGGCCGGATACTGTGGATTTTTCTACAAGAAAAGGCTTATGAACACTTGGTATCAACAACAGTGTTCATCAATGCCTCCAAGAGGCACACCTCTACTCTCTTTAGCAGATGGGAAAGAAGGATCACCAAGCCAACCAAGACTTCTTCCTCATCCAGGCCTTCTGAAAGCACTAGGGCTGTCATAGCTGCTCCTCTACCCCCAGAAGAAGCCCCCTCCACCTCCAACATTCCTTCTTCTCCTCAACACTAACAACAACAACCACTTCACATTTCTACACCAGTTCCATCTCCTGCACATTCTCCACCTCCATACTCTCCTCAAATAAATATCACTGAAATCCCATCTTCCTCAATTCAGGAATCCATTCAACACTCTCCTTCCCAATCACCACACCCATCCCCACAACCATCTCCTCTTTTACCTCATTTAACTACCACAAATCCTGATACCTTTATCTCCTCCCACACTTTCAATCTGGTGATTCCCCCATCATCTCCACATCAAGAACCCATCCCCACAACTAAAATTCCATCTTCTGCACCTGACTATCAACACACAGATATATCCAGTGCATTTTATGTCTGTTCAAATTATGGTCATCACAATCCCTACTCCTCCACTGCTCCAGAATCCCTTTATCCAAATTCTCTGATATTGCTATGGATTTGCTTGCTTTCATCTCTCCCACTCTTCAAAATCTTCTAACTAATGCTCTAGCTCCTCTCACTACTTCCATCCAAACTCTCTCTGCCACAGTTGCTGCTCTATCCCCTATCCATTCTTCTGGGGGACTGGCTCCAGGACTCTCTGCAGCCAGTCAGGGGGAGATGCTTCATGATGAAGAAGTTTTAGTGAATGCAGCAGTAACAGAAGCAGAAGTAGCAGCAGAAGCAGAAGCAGCAGCAGCAGGACTTGATTCTTTCATGACTGACTCTTCAGATGATGTAGCAGATCATTCTGAAATAATAGATTTAATAGACTTAGATACTGATATGGATGAGTCTATTTTGGCTGAAATAAAAGATGTTGGTGATTACATTATAAATCCCACAATAAATATTTTGAAACTGTTGAATATGTTTGATACAATTCATTTTAACTTTCTGCCAGAATACATCATAACGCCATCCATGGCTATAGTCCCCTATACCACCCCAATAAGCCCCACAGTTGCTAAGCAACTCAAGGCCAGTTTTGCTACTACAGAGGCTCCTATCATCCCATCTCCACCCAGAGCTGATTCCCTTATTGTTGCATCCCCTCCTAGAGTCATTTCTGCTCCAACTTTTATTATGGATGATTCTCCAATTCCTGATCTTGATGAGTTGATCATGGTTGATATAAAAGAAGAGAATAAATCAGTTGCTGAAAGCACTGATGTGTATAGCTCTCCTACTCTAGCTCCAGCTCTTCCTCCAGCTCCTCCTCAGGCTGAAAAGCCTATTGATAAAAATGTACTAAAAGCCATTGATGCTTTATATGATACTCCTCAAGGATCTTCTGATGATGAAGATGAGGAAGAAGATTCTGATGATGAGCTCAAGGCTAAAAAGAGTATCTCCAAGAAGAGGAAAGCTCCTCCACCTCATTCTCCAAAACCCAATCCAACACATGATACTCCATACTACATTATTCAGAACAACAGTCCATACAAGGGCATGCCAGCTTGGATGTGGCTGTCCAAAAATCAGCAGAAAGACAGAAAAAGGAGTAGAAAATATTCACCACCTCCACAAAGATACAAGAAAGATCCTCCTCCTCCTCCTGTACCTACTGCTGGTGCTTCAGGTTCTTTATCTCAGAGGACTACCCAATATCAAACATATCAGATACATCAGGGTAGGTCCTCCTCCTCTTCTGGAAGCAGCCAACATAGGCACTACTCCTTGGGCAAGCAGCATCAACAACAACATCAACATCAACAACAACATCAACATCAACAACAACAAACTACTGAGCATCAGAAAGCTCAAAGCCCAAAGAGACCTGCATCTCCTCCTGTACCCTTTGAGGACCCAGAAACAGCTACAACTGCAATTATGGCCAGGTTCCAAGAATTGGTTGGCCTATCTTTGATAAATAAAGCCAAAGATGAAGGAAAGGATCCCTCTCAATACTCAACCATGTCCAAATACAGGAAGGAGGAACTCAACAGGTTTGCAAAAGCTAACAAATTTTTTAATGTTGATGATTATATGAAGTTACATCCAGAAGCTGTGGTGCCAAGAGCTACTTCCCTCAATATTATTGGAGCTGCTGATATAACAATGACAAAGACACAAGCAGCCAATACAAACAAGGAAATCAAGTTTACTCAGCCTGGTGATAAACCTAAAGAGGATAAGCACAAGGAGGCAAAGAAGAAGAAATGAGCACTTAATCTGTTTAATCTTTCTATATGTCTTGAAAAATGTCTATTTACTTCCTGATACAAAGCTTACTGTACATATATATCTGATGCATATTTTAAAGTTTCCTGCCAGATATATGTTTTTCTTGCTTTGTAAACGTTTTGTGTATGTAATTAGTGACCTGACCCAAATAGGGGGAGATTGTTGGATCCCTAGTTGGATTTGGGCTAGGTTCACTAAACTAGGATGTTTGACCGAACATGTATAGCCAGGGTCATGTTTGTGTCCTAGAGTTTAGGCCATATTCTTAGAGTCAACACTGCATGGACCAGCAATCAACAGACTGCAAAAGACTCAAGACTTGGAGAAATTTCAAAGACTCAGGAAAGTGAGTTTGACGTTCGTCGAACTCAGCTCGACGAAAGTCGTGCTCAGCTCGATGAACTAAGAGACAATTCTCTGAGTTGAGCTCAACGGACTTAGTTCTCAGGTCGACGATTTCTGGATACTATACTTCAACATTCCAAGTCCAGAATTCCTTTCTCTGAACTCCAGTTGATGAAGTTAAAATATCAGCTTGACGAACACAGTTCTCAGGTCGACGATTTCTGGATGCTCTACTTCAACATTCTAAGTCCAGAAACATCTCAATATTCTAAGTCCAGAAACATTTCACTGAACTCCAGTCGACGAAGTTAGATTATCAGCTTGACGATCTTAGTGCACATATTTGATAAGTTTTATAAGATAGCAGTTAGCAGTTCTCAGGTCGACGATCTTGGATCTCAGGTCCACGAACAATAATTATCTGGTCGATGAACATAACTTCTCAGCTCGACAAACTCTGGACCCAGGTCGACGAATTCTGTTCTTTGCTCGACGATTTCTATGCATATCCAGACTTGGACATTTCCTTCATTCTGTCCTTATTTTATTGAAGTAATTTCTGAATAATCAATGCTTAATATTCTCTGAATATTACAGTTATAAGCAACATTGATTATGGGATTCATTAGGATTATTACTTGCCGCTTTTCAATGGGACAGTTGGGGAAATCAATCAATGCAGACATTCTCCAGGCCGTCAGCAATCAATGCTGGAAGGAATTCAAAAATTCAGAAGGAAGATTTCATAGAAAATATAAATGGATTTCCTTCTTCCTTCTCGACGACAACACAGTAAGAAACATAGAGAACAATATATACACAGAGCAATCATACAGTAACAGAAGCAAGAAAAAAGAAGCCCTAGACCAGAGAAATAATAGCAAGGCATACTGAGAAGATCATCAACCACTACATTCATCTCTGTACTGAAAACAATCTTGTTTTCACCTTGACACTGCTGAAGAAGAAGAAGAACATCTATTTCAAATCAAGAGTCTTCTTCATTCTTCTCTCCAGGACTCTTCAAGGGCAACAACTCTTTATCAGTCAAGAAGTTCCTGGATCTCTTTGGGTCAAGGCTAAAGATTGAAGACCTATTCACCCTGAAGCAAAGCTCCAACCTTCCTGAACAAATCAATATCTCAGGGGGATCTTTGTTAACATCAAAGATCCACTAGTCTTCTCAGTTGCATTTGAGAAAGAGAAGACACCATAACTCTCTCACCCCCTCACTGTAAAAAGTGTTCTTTAACTCCCTTCAAAAGTTATTCCTTGGTTGCAAGTCACCTGATCAAAAGACTTGGGATTGGTTTTTGAGCACCTGATCAAAAACTCATTGGTGGCAGTCACCTGATCAAAACCTATTAGTGGATTCCTACCAGGGTGGTAGAAGAGTGGATGTACCCAGGTTGGGGAACCACTATAAAAATTCTTGTGTTGTCTGGTTGCCCTCTTTCTTTCGTTCTTGCTGTGCTTGTACTAGTTAGGTTTGTTGTGCCTGTGTGAATTAATTAATCTCTGTTGTGCCTGTGGTAGACTAGTACATTTTAGGATTCCACTTTTATTTACAACAAAAAGATTTAAAGTTTTAAAGATACTCTATTCACCCCCCTCTAGAGTATTTCAAGTCTAACCCTAACTTTCATCCTTCTAGAGCAGATGTTGATATTTACCCTACTTCAACATTTTCTCGACTAGTTACTGAAGAGCTCTGTAATCCTCTGTTGCATGACCCCTTTCTTTGTGATATTTGCAGTACTGGTCAGAGTCTCTGACCTTTTAATCAGCAGGCTGAGAAGATCTGTTGGAACACCCTATTACTAATTTGGGTCAGGATCACTATGTCTCTAGGAATCAATGCTTGACCTCCTGTATAGCTCAATAGGTCAATTAGAATTGAGTCTAAGGGTTAGAAGTCTAGGTTTGGAAGCTGCCCTGGAGACCAGAATTTTTTCTGTTTGGAGACCAAGTCATATCGTCGAGCTCAGCACGACGATTCGTCGAACTCCGATCGACGATCGTCTAGCTCAACTTCGACAGATCGTCGAACTCCATTCGACGATCGCTGAGCTCAACTTCATTATATCGTCGAACTCCGTTCGATGATCAGTGAGATCAGGTCGACGATTTTGACTCTGCTTTGGATCTTTATCTCTGAGCTCAGTTCGATGATCTTTGAGCTCAGATCGACGATATTTTGCTGCTGTATATTTCTAGATCGCTGAGCTCAGCTCGACGATAGCAGAGCTCAGTTCGACGATTTCAGATAACTTCAAGGATGTTTCTAGATTCAAATTTAAATCAGTTAAGGAGTTATTCTGCAATTAATTCAGAGATTTCCTAGCCATTTTCATTCATTTCTGGACCAAGTTTCAAGGGATTTTTCAAGTAATATTTCTATGGACTTTCCTACAGAAGAGATTCTGCAATTAAGGATGCAATTAATGCAGGCCAACGGCTATACTTGACAGAGAATGTTATTCTATTCTGTACCAGAGAATAAAAAATATAGAATTTTTTTTAAGTCTCTAATAGAATACAGAGAGAGACACACAGATTATAGAGACACATTCAAAAATATTCTGTCTCAAAGAATTCTCAAGAACACACATCTAAGGAGATCAAGCTTTCTCAAATCTTCAGATCTCCCCAGTTTTCAAGTGTTCAAGGCCAACATATTTCAAGACTCCAGACATTCAACATTTCAGCTATTGCTGAAATCATCTATTGCTGGAGTTCAATCTTTGAAGGCCTATCACCCTCAGCAAAGCTTTTCTTCCTGAAGATCTTAAGGATTCAGGGGGAGCTTTGACATCAACAATCCACATAGTCTTCTCAGTTGGTTGAGAAAGAGAAGACTTCCATCACTCTCTCACCCCCTCTCTGTAAAGGGTTTCTCAAACTCCCTTCAAAAGTTTGAGCCTGGTTTTTGAGCACCTTGTCAAAAGCTCATTGGTGGCAAGACACCTGATCAAAAAATCTAGTTTGGTTTTTGAGCACCTTATCAAAAGCTCATTGGTGCCCAGGACATCTGATCAACTCATCCTGCAGTGGATTCCTACCTAGGGTGGTAGAAGAGTGGATGTACCCAAGTTTAGGGGAACCACTATATTTCCTTGTGTCTTCTGGCTTTGCTTGTCTTTTTGTTTGTTTCTGGCCTTGATTTTTTTATGATTAGCTTTTTATTTAACTTAGTTCTGTGATTAGTTTTTAACTGCTTCCCTGCTCACTCTTATTACAACAATTGTTGTAAAAAGTTTCAAAGCACCATATACTCTATTCACCCCCTCTAGAGTATATCAGATCTAGCTGCACTTTCAATTGATATCAGAGCGAGGTTGGTTAAACATACCATACCTGATTGGTTGTACAGGCTAACACCCGAACCCAAAGATCCTAAGTTAGATCTGCTTTCTTTTGTATTTTATTATTAGATTTTGCTTTCACAAATCATGGCCCAAAACAAAGATTATGCTAGCACCAGACCTCCAGTGTGCAATCTATCCAAGTTTGCACTTTGGAGAGCAAGGATCAGACTGTACATGAATTCTATTGACGAAGATATTTTTAACTTTGTTTTGACAGTGTGTCCAAGACCCCCAGAGAACACAAGCACAAATGTTGTTCCACCTCCATCAGGAACAGATGCTGATATCAAGAGATGGAAGGTTGCTGATGCCAAGGCTATGAACATCTTGTCCCAGACAATGTCTGATGATATATTTCAGAAGGTGGCTGAATGTAATTCAGCTAAGGAAATTTGGGACAAACTCTCAGAAATAGTCTCAGGCTCAGCTGATGAGAGAAAAGATAAGAGATCCCACCTCATATCTCAGTATGAAAATTTCAAGAAGGGAGAAACTGAGTCAGTGGGAGACATGTACAACAGGCTAAGCCTAATTGTCAGTGAACTCAGGATATTGGACAAAGAGATCTCTCTAACTGAACTCAATGACAAGATCCTAATGTGCTTCCCTAGCACTTGAGATTCAAGAATCTGGCCAATTAAGGATGCCAGAAGTCTGAATGAGATCACCACTGAAGCTCTGTTGGGTAAGCTCAAATCTTATGAGCTACTCATCAAAAATAGAGAAGAAGAACAGAAGGCTGCCTCACCAGCCACAAGAAAAGAGAAGTCCATAGCCTTTAAGGCAACCGAGGATCTGCCTGAAGACAAAGCCACAGGCAATGATGAACTACTCAGTCTGTTGGCCAAAAGATTTTACAAAATGTCCAGAAAGGACTTCAGAAGGAGATCATACAAGGAGCAGGATAAGCCAAGGTATGACAAGTCCATTAACAATAATAAAGATATTATTTGCTTTGGTTGCAGGAAACCCGGGCACATAGTTCCTGACTGTCCAGAGAACAAGAACAAGGACAGAAGGGACAAGAAAGAAAGAAGAAAGGAGAAAGACTCCAAGAGGAATGGCAATGACAAACCCTCATCAAGCAAAAACAAACATACAAGAAAGGGGTTTGTTGCTGAATCCTGGAGTGAGACTGAAGAAGATTCAGAAGCATCATCCAGCTCCAGTGATGATGAAGATGATGCAGAAGAGAAAGAGTTCTGCATGATGACAATCAATGCCTCACAACATAATTCAGAAGAAGAGGAGTCAGAGTCAGATTCAGAGACTTAACCTGAAGAAGATCAGGTAATCAGTTCTTTCGATTTTAATTCAGAGGATTTTAAATCTGAATTTAAAGCACTGTGTTTAGACCTGCTAAAGTCTGAGAAAGAAATTATCTCTCTCAGAAATCAATTATCTGAACACAATACTTTAAAGTCAGAAAACCTCAAACTCTCTCAGGAGTTGGAGTGCTGTAGGGAACAGATAGCTTCACTGAAAAGTGAGCTCTCTGAGGCCAAGAAGCTTGAAGAATCCCTTAATGGGAGAAGCATCAAGCTGATGGACATCACAAGCACAGTGAACTCCAGATTCAATAGTACACTGGGCTTGGGTGCTTCATCCAGCCAACCCATAGTTCTAACAACTCCAATTAAATTCATTTCTGACAAAGGAAAGGGAGTTGTAGAGGTTGCTAGGAAAAATTCTGATCTGCCTCAGAAAACTAAGTCCCAGCAGAAATCGTCGAACGGAGCTCGACGATCGCCGAATGGAGCTCGACGATCGCCGAACGCAGATCGACGATCTCAGGCAAAATTGTCGAATGAAGATCGACGATCTCAGCCAAAGTCGTCGAACGCAGGTCGACGATCTCAAATACCTGACCTCAGCCATAGTCGACCGTCGAACAGAGCTCGACGATCTGACCCAAGATCGTCGAACGCAGCTCCAAGATCGTCAAACAGAGGTCAGAGCTCTGGAAACTTTTTCAAAGGGAAATCAAAATTGAATCCTAAGGGTCCTTCATCCCAAATCTTTAACCCTTATACTGAAGGGATTATACCTCCAAGGAGATATCATCCTGAAGGATATAAGAGTCAACCTGGGATGTCTTTCATTTCAGAATTTAAAGGTTATCAACCTAGGCCCAAGGTAAACTGGGTCAAAAACAAATGAATTGTCTTATGTGCAGGAGAAGACCTATCCAACATCTAACCAGCAATGGTACTTGGATAGTGGGTGCTCTAAGCACATGACAGGGAACAAGGACAACCTCACTTCCTTTAGAGCTAAGCTTGGACCCAAAGTTATCTTTGGTGATTCAAACTTTGGACAGACTAAAGGATATAGTGCAGTTCAGATTGGATCAGTAACTTTCAAGAAGGTAGCTCATGTGGAAGGACTGAAGCACAACCTAATTAGCATCAGTCTGCTGTGTGATGAAGGCTACCAGGTGACCTTCAGCAAAGCCTTATGCAAAATCAAGTCAGAGGACAACACAACTGTGTTGACAGGTAAAAGAAAAGGTAACATCTACCTAGTAGATTTTCTTTCAACTGATGTAGATATCTGCTTGTTCAATTCTGTCTGTAGACCAAATATTTTATGGCATAAGAGACTAGGACACCTAAACCTTAGAACTATTGCTAGGCTATCCAAGGACAACCTTGTTAGAGGACTACCTTCTGGCCCCTACAAGAAGGAAGGACTCTGCAGGACTTGTCAATTAGGCAAGCAAACTAAAAACAGCTTTAAGTCACTTAATAAGAGTGATTCACCTAGGATATTGTATCTGTTACACATGGATCTCTTTGGACCCATCACAGTACAAAGCCTAGGAGGGAAATCCTACACTTTAGTAGTTGTAGATGACTTCTCTAGATTCACTTGGGTGTTCTTTCTAAGGAAGAAGTCTGATAACTTTAAGTGTCTGACAGAGTTTCTCAAATGTATACAGATTGAGTTCAATACTCACATTGCCCTGATCAGAAGTGATCATGGGACAGAGTTTGATTCTCTTCTTATGCAAGAGTTCTGTCAGAGTGAAGGGATCAGGCATACTTTCTCAGCTCCTAGAACTCCTCAACAAAATGGGGTAGCTGAAAGGGGAAATAGAACCCTTAATGAATCTGCCACTACATTGTTGTCAGATGCTCATCTACCTCTATACTTTTGGGCAGAGGCAGTGAACACCTCCAACTATGTGCTGAATAGAAGTCTGATACATAAACTAAAGGGAAAGACTCCCTATGAATTACTCAAAGGGAAGAAACCTAAAGTTGATTATTTTAGAGTCTTTGGTTGTATTTGCTACATTCACAACAATGACAAGAAATATTTAGCAAAATTTCAAGCTAAAGCTGATGAAGGAGTGTTTCTGGGATACTGCATGATCAGTAAGGCTTATAGGGTCTATAATAAATCATCTTTAAAAATTGAGGAATCTGTTCATATTTCATTTGATGAATCTAACATGTCTTTCAAGGAGAAGATCAATTCTTCTACCATAGAACCTTTGCAGGAACATTCTCTAGTTGAAGACTTGAACAAGTTACAGGTTACTCAAGTGGATGAAAGCAGTGGAGATGAAGAAAATGCTCAACATATTGAACAACATATTGAGGAACATATTGAAGAACAACTTGAAGAACAACTTGAAGAGCCAGTTGTTGTACCACAAGAGGAAACAACAACACAAGTTGGTGAACAATCAACACCCCCTGTTGATTTAGTAACATCAAGAGACCATCCAATTTCCCAAATAATTGGAGAAATCTCAGCTGGTGTGCAAACCAGAAATCAGGTCAACCAAAACCTGTTGCACACCTGCTTCCTATCTCAAATTGAACCTCAGTCCATTCAAGGTGCAGAGCAAGATCCACACTGGATCATTGTAATGCAAGAGGAGTTGCATCAATTTGAAAGAAACAAAGTATGGGAACTAGTGTCAAAGCCTAAGGATCACTCCATTGTTGGAACAAAATGGGTATTCAGAAACAAATTGGATGATCAAGGAGTAATTATAAGGAACAAGGCAAGGCTAGTTGCTCAGGGATACTCTCAAGAAGAAGGAATAGACTACGACCAGACTTTTGCACCTATTGCAAGATTGGAAGCCATCAGAATATTTCTAGCTTATGCAGCACACAAAGGCTTCAACTTATATCAGATGGATGTCAAAAGTGTATTTCTAAATGGAGACATCAAAGAGGAAGTTTATGTCAGACAACCTCCAGGTTTTATCTCTCCTACTTTTCCTGATTATGTTTTTAGATTGAATAAAGCATTATATGGTCTCAAGCAAGCTCCTAGAGCATGGTATGAGACCCTAGCATGCTTTCTTTTGGAAAATAGCTTTATAAGGGGTAGAGTAAACTAAACTCTTTTCATTAGAACCCATAAGTCCCATAACCTACTAGTACAAATTTATGTAGACGATATTATTTTTGGTTTTACTGACTCCAAATTGTGCAGAAGGTTTTCTAACCTGATGCATTTGAAATTTGAGATGAGTAGCATGGGTGAGCTATCCTTCTTCCTAGGATTGCAAGTCAAACAGCATACTGAAGGCATCTTCATTTCTCAAACCAAGTATGCAAATGAATTGGTTAAGAAATTTGGTATGTCTGAAGCATCTTGTATGAAAACACCCATGCCTACTAATGTTGTATTGGATGCTGATGAACATGGGAAACCTGTTGATCAGACAACATATAGAGCAATGATTGGCTCTTTACTGTATCTTACAGCTAGTAGACTAGATATAATGTTTGCTACATGTATATGTGCTATGTTCCAAGTAAGCCCTAGAGAGTCACACCTAACACTAGTAAAGAGGATTCTCAGGTATGTTAAAAGTTGTCCAAATCTAGGTCTCTGGTATCCAAAAGATTCAGCATTTGATTTAACTAGATTCTCTGATGCTGACTATGCTGGATGCAGAATTGATAGGAAAAGCACCAGTGGAACTTGTCAGTTCCTTGGTGACAGACTTATCTCTTGGTTTTGTAAGAAACAAACATCTGTGTCAACTTCAACTGCTGAAGCTGAATATATGGCTGCAGGCAGTTGTTGTTCACAAATCTTGTGGATTCAAAACCAACTCCTAGACTATGACTACAACTTAGAGAAGTCTAAAATCTTTTGTGATAACACCAGTGCTATTTCTATAGCTCAAAATCCAGTCCTCCATAGTAGGACAAAACACATAGAGATTAAACATCATTTCTTAAGGGATAATGTTGAAAAGAATAAAATTGAACTATAATATATCCCAACTGATTTACAAAGGGGAGATATTTTCACCAAACCTTTGGATGAAAAGAAACACACCTTCTTCCTAAATCAGTTAGGAATGATAGATGGAGGAAGTCTATAATAATATCCAAGACTTTGAAAGCTTAAAAATTGACCAAGACTAGGCAAACATTCTGATTTTTCTTAGTGTCTAGAGTGTTTTTCTGGTCTCTGAACTGCGCTCGACGATTTGCCCCAAGATCGTCGAACGGAGATCGACGATTTCCGCAATCGTCGAACTGAGTTCAGCGTCTCTCAGATAGTATGAACTATCTCTTCCGGTCAACGATCGTCGAACGGCATTCGACGATTTTGTTCTCTGAACGATCGTCGAACGGAGTTCGACGGTCTCCAATATCGTCGAATGGAGATTGACGATGTTGAAGACTCTTCAGATTCCTTTAGAAGCCTCGATCGTCGAACTGAGTTCAACGATCTTTCCAATTCTGCGTCGAACCCTAATATAAAATTCATTTTTTTCGTCGTCGTTCTCCTTTGCGCTTTCGATTTCTCTGCAAGAATTTTCTTTCCCTCCAAACAGTTCTGCACTTGGTCGTTTTGTTTGTTGAATTTTTGCAGGTACCCATGGTCGTGTCTGTTGCTGTTCTTGCTGCAATGAAGTTTGATGCTGGTTTCGATATTGACATGGAATCCTTCAGCACAACTGATCAGGCTTTTCAGGATATTTTGGGATTATTCAAAGACCAGAACCTGACTGTCATTATGAACACAAGGATCAAGCTGGCATCTGATGAGATAAAGGAATGGGTCTATACTGCCCATAATCAAGATAACAACACCATTGTTGGGTCTATATCTGGCACTCAGGTACCCTTAACCCCAGCAGTTTTAACAGAAGTTTTTGAGTTGAAGAATGGTGAAGATTCTGCTGACTTATCTGGAGAAGAGTATTCTGAACTGCTTGCCAGAATGGGTCATTCAGAGGGAAACCCTAGCAAGCTCTTCAAAAGGAACCTTTCTGTAGAATACAGATTTATGGCAGATGTTGTTGGGAAAGTGCTACTGGCTAAGCACTCTGCACATGATACAATTTCTAGGTATCAGCTCTGCCTCATGGGAGCTCTTGTGGACAGGAAAAATCTGAATTGGGGAGAAGTCTTCTTTGACCTTATCAAGAAGAAAATCAACAAAAGTTTTGTGAACTTTGGAAGGATCATTGGGGTGTTTCTGCAGCACAGGTGCCCTGCCTTGCTGGTCTCCTCTGGAATTCATATCAATGCTTCCAAGAGACTGTCTTGTGCCCTCTTTGGAAAGTGGGACAGACAAATCAGCAAGCCCAGCATGCCCTCATCCAGCACTCTTTCAGGCACAAGGACTCTAAGAGTCACTCCTCCACAGGTCTCTGCCCCTACAGATGACCTGCCTGCTGTTGTTGCCTCTCCTCCTCCTCTAATTCCATCCCTTCCCATACCATCTACCATTACAACTCCATCCACCATCATCATATCCAGCCCCTCTCCAACATCCACACCATCTCCAGTACCTATTCTTCCACCACCAGAAGACCACTTCCATCCATTATTCTCCTACCCTCCACCAGATGTCACTTCATCACCCTCCATTCCATCCTTCACCCTCATTGATGAATCCTTTATGGATGACTCACCTTCCTCTCCTCCTGAGCTACCCTCATCCTCCACTTCCTTTCAAGAGCTTCTACACCAAATCATTGACCAACCCACTTTCACCCCATCTATCTCCATCCCACTGTCCTCCATTTCCACCTTACCAACACCTCAGCCATCCCTTCCACCATTCACCAGCTCTCCAATACCTTCACCATCAGCTGCTCCTACCTCTTCTACCTCTTCTCAAGTCACCCTTGAGCAAGTAGACATCTCAGCCCTTGCTGACAGGTTGTATGAGTTGCTTGCCCCCAGACTCTCTCTTCTGTTGGAGACCTCCTTGGCTCCACTACATCTGTCAGTGGCAGCTCTCTCTGCCAGGCTCTCATCCCTATTCCCTCAGGAAGCCCCTACAGCAGTGTGCCTTGATCCAGCCTTGTCTGAATCTAGGCAGGGGGAGATGCCCTATGAAGTGAGCCTTCATACTGCTGCTGCTGCTGTGTTTGTAAGCCTGTCTGCTGCTGCTGCTGCTGTTATTGCTGCTTCTTCAGCTCCTCCTCTTGCTGCTGTTGCTGTGCCTCAAGCACAAGTTCCTCCTGCTGCAATCCTGGCAATAGACCTCAGGTCTTTGCTTTCAACTTTTGATTCTGCATACTTCAGCTGTCTGCCAGAGGTCAATGCTGTCCAGCCTCCAGAGGATCTATCCAAGGCACTTGTGCCATTTTCTTGCTGTGACCCAAGCATTATAAACTCCTTTGTTAATTCAGTTTATGCTGCTGCTTCTTCTGAAGAAAGCATTATTGTTGCTTCTGATATTGTTGCCCCTACTGCTGCTGAGATTTCTGTTATTACTGCTGATGAACCAATCTCCAAGGAAATTCTTATGTCAGAGGCACCTGAATTTGAGCCTTCTGCAGTTTCTGATGATATTCCTCCTGTTGATGCTGTTGTCAGTGAAGTTGCTACTACTGTCACTTCTCCAGAGCCTATAGTTGCTGCTGCTGCTGTTACTGCTTCTACTCCAATTGCAACACCTTCAATATCTGCTGCTGTCACTGCTGCTACTACTTCAACACCTGCTACTACAACCTCTGCCTCATCTGCTTCTGTACAGCTCAAGAAGGATCTGATGAAGAAAATAGATGCTCTTTATGATGACCAGAGTTCTGAAAGTGATGAATTTAGAACAGACTCTGATGACTCTTCTGCTACCATTGCTAGGAAAAGAAAGGCAATGAGCAAAGCTATGAAGAGAGTACCTCCTGCTAAGGTCAAGGATAACAATGATATTCCATACTACATTCTACATGACTGCCCTATTACTGAGCACTGGATGCAATACTCTAAGAATCAGCTGAAGGCAATGAAAAAGAAGAGAAAATATGAGAAGGGTTCCTCCCAATTCCAACACTCTCATCATCCTCCACTACCTCCTCCTGATGCAGGTGCAGGTGGAAGCTCTGCTGCTCAACCTCCAGCCAGAAGTCAGGCTCCCTATCAGCCTCATGCTAGATCTTATAATAGGGGAAGCCAATCCAGGGGGTCTCAATCCAGGAGAGGAGGATACAGAGGAAATCAAAGAGATCTCCAAGTCTACTCCAAGGGTACTCAAGGCAACACCCATATTCTAGGGGAGGACAAACTTCAACTGATACAACATCTGGTCCTTTCCCTTATAAGCTGAAAGAAACTGTGTCTGCCAGGCCTCCTCAAGACAATCCCTCTAACAGATATGAGCCTCATGTACCTTTTGAGGATCCTGAAAACAATCCAGCTGCTTGGACTGCTAGATTAAAAGAACTAGCTGCACTGGATCAGATTAAAAAGGCTAGAGAGCAAGGAAAAGATTCATCCAACATTTCAACAATGTCTGAACAGAGACAGAAAGAGCTAGAAAGATATACATCAAGTAAATTCTTTGATTCTGACAGGTATATGGAATTACATCATGAAGCTGTAGTTCCCAGGCCTAAAAAGCAAACATATTTAGGAGCAGCAGATGATACCAGATCAAACAAAGAAGCCCTCCATCCTAACAGAGAGATCAAACTTGTTAAGGGCAAGGAAAAGAAATGATATTGTAAGGTGACATTCTCTGAGATTTCTGATTACTATCTGGATGCTAAATATCTCTGTGGTTCTGCATGTCTAGCTTGTTGTTTTTCTGTTTTGCTGCTTGTATGTTGTTATTTAATTTTTCCAAAAGTTTGTAAATAGTAATCCTAACACAAATAGGGGGAGATTGTTGGAACACCCTATTACTAATTTGGGTCAGGATCACTATGTCTCTAGGAATCAATGCTTGACCTCCTGTATAGCTCAATAGGTCAATTAGAATTGAGTCTAAGGGTTAGAAGTCTAGGTTTGGAAGCTGCCCTGGAGACCAGAATTTTTTCTGTTTGGAGACTAAGTCATATCGTCGAGCTCAGCACGACGATTCGTCGAACTCCGATCGACGATCGTCTAGCTCAAATTCGACAGATCGTCGAACTCCATTCGATGATCGCTGAGCTCAACTTCATTATATCGTCGAACTCCATTCGGCGATCGGTGAGCTCAGGTCGACGATTTTGACTCTGCTTTGGATCTTTATCTCTGAGCTCAGTTCGACGATCTTTGAGCTCAGATCGACGATATTTTGCTGCTGTATATTTCTAGATCGCTGAGCTCAGCTCGACGATAGCAGAGCTCAGTTCGACGATTTCAGATAACTTCAAGGATGTTTCTAGATTCAAATTTAAATCAGTTAAGGAGTTATTCTGCAATTAATTCAGAGATTTCCTAGCCGTTTTCATTCATTTCTGGACCAAGTTTCAAGGGATTTTTCAAGGAATATTTCTATGGACTTTCCTCCAGAAGAGATTCTGCAATTAAGGATGCAATTAATGCAGGCCAACGGCTATATTTGACAGAGAATGTTATTCTATTCTGTACCAGAGAATAAAAAATATAGAATTTTTTTAAGTCTCTAATAGAATACAGAGAGAGACACACAGATTACAGAGACACATTCAAAAATATTCTGTCTCAAAGAATTCTCAAGAACACACATCCAAGGAGATCAAGCTTTCTCAAATCTTCAGATCTCCCCAGTTTTCAAGTGTTCAAGGCCAACATATTTCAAGACTCCAGACATTTAACATTTCAGCTATTGCTGAAATCATCTATTGCTGGAGTTCAATCTTTGAAGGCCTATCACCCTCAGCAAAGCTTTTCTTCCTGAAGATCTCAAGGATTCAGGGGGAGCTTTGACATCAACAATCCACATAGTCTTCTCAGTTGGTTGAGAAAGAGAAGACTTCCATCACTCTCTCACCCCCTCTCTGTAAAGGGTTTCTCAAACTCCCTTCAAAAGTTTGAGCCTGGTTTTTGAGCACCTTGTCAAAAGCTCATTGGTGGCAAGACACCTGATCAAAAAATCTAGTTTGGTTTTTGAGCACCTTATCAAAAGCTCATTGGTGCCCAGGACACCTGATCAACTCATCCTGCAGTGGATTCCTACCTAGGGTGGTAGAAGAGTGGATGTACCCAAGTTTAGGGGAACCACTATATTTCCTTGTGTCTTCTGGCTTTGCTTGTCTTTTTGTTTGTTTCTGGCCTTGATTTTTCTGTGATTAGCTTTTTATTTAACTTAGTTCTGTGATTAGTTTTTAACTGCTTCCCTGCTCACTCTTATTACAACAATTGTTGTAAAAAGTTTCAAAGCACCATATACTCTATTTACCCCCCTCTAGAGTATATCAGATCTAGCTGCACTTTCAAGATCCCTGACCACTTGGCTTGCTCTTCATGATGTGAGTTGCCTCATCCAATGTGCTATCAACCTCGGCTTTTTTGCTTGGGAAGATACGTTGACGATGTCGGAAACTCACTCTCTTTACTCGTGATTGAAGACCCTTTAGGGGAGACATTGGAGGTTGCCCGATATGGAGCAAAGCTTCTGGGCCTCTCTTCCTCTTAGTGGGAAATTCAGGCAATTTTCTTGGGTGATTGGAAGAGCAAGCGGTGGTTTGAGGACTGAGTTTGCGAAAACTCTCCCTATGTTTAGCAACTGGAAATTACAAACGGAATGCGGTCTACCTAGATGGATAACTTGCTGGATTGACTGTAATAACCGCGCTGCTGCAGGTTCTGAGTCTAGTCGCTGAATTATAGCGGCTAGAGTGTCATTGATCATTGCGATTTGAAGGGAAGTTTCCCGACGTGTCAGCAAGAGGGCTTCCATGAGAGCGTCTTCACTGGTAGGAGGAATGTTTTGAGAGGGTTGGCAGTCTGACATGAATAACCATTGATTTTCACCATCTGTTCAAGATCTGAAGGTCGCATGTTAATTGTTGATGCGTGAAAACGGAGAGGAGAGGAGTGGAGTAGGGAGCCGCAGGCACGAACAGTTAACGGGTTGTGTTTGGTCTCACGGGCAAGGTGACGAGGTTGAAGGTTGCGGGATAGAGGAGAGGAGAAATCTTCTGAGTGCTCGAGAGTGGAGCAAATGCTTGATCAAGGGTTGCGGGGATAGAGGAGAGAAGAGTGTTGATCCGAGTTTGGAGATGACAGAGAAGGTTTATTAGGAACTGTCGAGCAGACATTTACTTTGATGGTTGATCTTGCAGGTTGATGCCGAGAGAGGTGTGATGAGAAGAAGAGGGGGCCACTAGCAGTGGCAACAACAAACTTCGCTAGCCGCGGCTTAAATTCCACTCTTACGACGGGCTTTCCTTTGATTAATATTGAGTATTACAGCTTGAGTTACACCTTTACATG
Organism: Platanthera guangdongensis; assembly: GCA_039583875.1. NCBI lineage: Eukaryota > Viridiplantae > Streptophyta > Magnoliopsida > Asparagales > Orchidaceae > Platanthera > Platanthera guangdongensis. The sequence goes on along the minus strand of CM077157.1, from coordinate 8,003,082 downwards.
GAAAGAAAATAAAGGGTACATTGGGGGAAGCTGGAGGCTAAGGAAAAAAATTGCCAGAGGCCGCACGGACTGAGAAAATAGGTCGACAGACTACACGGTAAGTGATCCCGCAGCTTGCTGGAGCCAGGCGAGCGGACTACGCGATCAGGTAGAGAGAGCTGAAGAGGGCATGCAGACTAAGAAAGGGAGTCCGTAGGGTTGATGACTTGAGCTTGTCGTCGGGTGTCCTCGAGCCTGAGGCGATGCTGAGTGAGAGGTATGGGGGGATATTTATAGGCCTGAGGAGGTAACAACTTTCGGTAACGTCACCCCCGGTGAGTCGGTAAGTTGTGCGAGCAGGATGTTGAGTCCGCGGAGTCCGCGCACAGCTGCACGGTCTGAGACTTGCCTTCTGGAGCTAGTTCTGCTGTTGGCGGAATGGGAGGAGTCTGCCTCTGTTGTTCTGAATGAGCCCGCGCCAAGGTATGCAGGATGAGGAGGAGTCCGCCTCTTGCTGGGAAGAGGCCGAAAAGTTGAGTGGTAGACTGGAAAGCGAGTCCGCCTCTGCTGTAGAGAAGGGTGTCTGGTGGAAAGCTGGAGGGCCAAGTGGCGGACTGGGAGAGCCCACCCAGCCTGTGGCAGACGAGATGAGTATGCCTCTGCTAGAGGCTTGTTGCATGATGAGGTTGGCGACCTGGAGAACTGTATAGGGCAGATCGCCATCCCACTGAAGGAGTCCGTCTACCACAAGCGGACTGAATGGTTGAGCTCTATAGCAAGTTTACCGAGCCCGTGGCAGACAGGATAAGCCTGCTGAGTGTTGTGCAGTTTGGCAGAGATGGAGCATCCACACTCCCCGACGTACTGAGATTGAGTCCGTGAACTACAAGTGGCGAGCTGGAGCAGGTCGCACCTGGTGGAGAGCGCCCAGGAAAGTTATAGCCTGATCGGCGACCTGATGTTCGTGGTTTGGGCGACCTAGATACAGGTCGCCTAGTGGTGTGACGATATGTGTGGACGGCAATGTGAGTCCGCCACTGTTGGTTGAGTGGTCCACCTATCAGAATGAAGAGAACTAGGGCGCAGTTAGCTGATCAAACCGCGCGGCCTGTAGGGGCGGACTAAGGAAGCAGTCCGCTCCCCATGCAAAACAAGCGCCTGCTGTGTGACCCGGGTGGTCAGACCGGGGAGACCTCCCTAGCCGCGCGGCATGAGCGGACAGAGAAGTCTGTCCGCCTATTCTTGGACTTGTCGCGACCTCCAGGGGCAACCTGGAGTAGCCCGCAACTACCAAGCTGGCTACCTTGGGAAGGATCGCTGATTTTTGGGTTAACACGCGCAGTGAACCCAGTGGGGATGAAGTTGGCAACTATCATGTCAAAATCCTCCAAAGTCATCTGACAAGGATGGAAATTGTGTTCTAGGAAGGATTGCGCACACTTGGAGCGGCCATCACCCTCGCCGGGCATCTTGAAGAGAAGGCGAGAGGGGAGAAAAAATCTGGGAGGCGAGAGCCTTTGCACTGCAGAGGAGATTTGGAAACAAAGAAGTAAACGCAGAGAAGTAAATGTGGTAAGTGGATCAACCTATTTATAGAAGATTCAGTAATTATGAGATCCTGAGGGATCTGTGTTGTAAGCTCTTTGAGCTGGGATTTGATGAGGATTACCTTATCTAACATACTGTTAGAAAGATGAGAGGGAAAGTGGATGTACTCATACCATGGGGAACCATAATAAATACTGGTGTGTTGATATGTGTTCTTGAAAGCAAAAGCAATAATCTAACTCACAACACACCAAAATCAAAAGTAGTCATAAAGACTTGAAAAACCTATTCACCACCCCTCTAAGTGTTTAGCTACTCTTGAAACAAACACTTTAAAAGCATGCATCCTGAAAGATAGTGGATAGATCTGATTTACTCTAGAGGGGGGGGGGGTGAATAGAGTATTTAAAACTTCTTGGTTGTTTTGAGAAATTATCAGAGTAATAAAATAGGTGATACTATAATAGTATAACATAAAATATAAACTAAGCTAAACTATCACAGCGAAGCAATCTATCACAGCAAAGCAAGAACAGAAAGAAAATAGGTAACCAGACAACACAAGAATTTTATAATGATTCCCCAACCAGGGTACATCCACTCTTCTACCACCTTGGTAGGAATCTACTATCAGGTTTTTGATCAGGTGACTGCCACCACAAGATTTATTTCCAGGGAGATCTCACAACCCTTTGAGCTTTTGATCAGGTGACCAAAAATCAAGAATAAACTTTTGAAGGGAGTTAATAAATCCTTTATACAGGAGGTGAGAGAGGTGATGTTGTCTTCTCTTTTGTCTATACAACAGAGAAGATGAGTGGATTGTTGTTGTCAAAGCTCCTTCTGAAATGTCTTGGAGCCTTGCTAAGGGTGTAGGTCTTCAGCCTTGTCTTGAAATGATGTCCAGGAACTTTCTGACTGATTGAAAGTTGTTGTCCTTGAATGTTCATGGAGTAGAAGTTGAAGAAGACTCTTGATATTTGTTTGTTGTTCTTCTTCAGTCTTCAGTAAGAACAAGGGGAAAACAAGTTGTTTTCTACACAGAGATTTTCTTGTATCTGTTCTCTATTAGTTCCTGGTTGTTCCCTTTTTTTCTGAAAAGAGAAAAATTTCTTTTATATTATGGTGTCAAAATCTCCTTTGAAATTTTGAATTCCAAGCATTAATTGCTGATTGTCTAGAGATTGAAAAGAGGTTGGAGAATATAATCTTTAATGAGTTTCCCCAACAGTCGGGAGGAGGATGAAGGATTGGAAACAAAGAAGTAAACGCAGAGAAGTAAATGTGGTAAGTGGATCGACCTATTTATAGAAGATTCAGTAATTATGAGTTTTTTGCTAAATGCGGCGGGGGTACGGTCAGCAAGTCAACAAATCCCGATGTTTTGACTCCTTGATTTCCATCCTGCCTCATCGGCTTTCCTTGGACCTGTAGTAAGCGAGAACCTTGGGGAAGGGTTAGAGAAAAAGCAAATGTTTGCAGCAGGCGAGAAGTGTTGAGCGGGGCACGAGAGTCAAGCATTCACAGAGCATCAGATGTGCAAGCATAAAACACAGACAGAAAAAGCACAAGCATAGAGGGGATCTTGTTGGGAGAGAGCCGCAAAATAGCAATGATAATAAATAATAATTGTTCGTCGCCGTGAGGCGCAAAGGGTACAAAGCGGGACAGTTAGGCTAATTGGGTGGGTAAAGAAGAAGCTAGCCCCACAGGGATCAGTACGGCTCCCACCGCCAACGACCCAGACCTCGCCTGCCAGAACTCAGAGGCACTCGCGGATCAAGGAAGGCTGTCAGGGCAGTCATCCCCTGGTTGGCCAGGCGGAGATGATCTCTAACCCGCACAACGTATCTTCCTAGGGAGGTCTCGACGGAAAGCATGTCCTAGGACTCCGCCCCGCCAATGAGGTAGGCATAGTCCCTCTCGATGATCGCTAGTCACCGCTCCATCATCATGTGGATTCTCTTCACCACTGCTGAGTTGGCTCGCTGCCGCCGTGCGAGCTTCGACAGGATCACTGCAATCCTCTGCCTCCGCGCCTTGCCGCTCCCAGAGGCCTCGATAAAGTCCTCCATCTCGCCTGAGGAGGGGAGGGGCAAGTCTTCGCCATTTTCTTCTTCTTCATCTTCCTCTTCTTGACCTTCCGCCTCCGGCTCCTTCGGACCTGGAGGGTGTATTTTAGTTAGAATGGGAGGGGAGAGAGAAAAGCTGGAAGGTTCTCGCATACCTGAAGAGCGATGGATGCCCTCCACCGATGGATGGCGAGAAGAGCCGGGCTGGCTCTCTGAAGCTTTTCCAAAGAGCAGATGGAGCAATTTGCCACGGCCCTGACAAACGTCCTGTGCTCCAAGGTCTCGGTCTCACCCAGTAGGGGAACAAAGATGCCCTCTCTCGCCGAGGGCTGGGATCTCAGCGTAGGTGCAGATGGCTCCGAGACGACCCCTCCAACGGGGAGGGCGAGTTCGGGCGCCAGATTAGTGAGATTTTTGGGAGGAAAATCCCGGGCCCTTGACCAACGAGGTTCGAGCTCCCATGAATAGGTGCTGCGAGAGGTCAGGTCAGCGAAAAGGAGAAACAGATCATTTAAAGCAGAAGCCAAGCCATCAAAAGGGATAAATACCAGGAGAGCTTGGGGGATCGGCCGGCGTAGTCGGAGGGGCAGCCCCCGAGACTGGCGGCACAACTCCCAAGCTTGACAGCGAATCCTCATTAGGAGGGAGGTTCGCCTCCACATCCGCCAGTAGAAAGTCGACGACGTCTTTAGGCACCGTCCCCTGCGAGAAGAGCAATACATCAGTACGCAACAACGTTTCAACTCTTTAACAGTTCACGCTAATGGGTAAGGTAAGAAAAATACCTCCGACAGGGAAGAAGGGATCTCATCACGGTTAGGAGTCGGGGTAGACGAGGCTTGGTTCTCTTTTGAAAGGTCTCGCCTGTCCGACTTGGCCTTCTTCTTTGGGCGGGATCTCGCCAGCTGGCTTCTCGCTAGCTGGCCTCTTGCCCATCAGACAAGGAGAACTTTGGCGCAGTTGGTGCGAGCGCGCTCCTTGGCCGTAGTAAGGCGGGCATGAAGTTCTTGTGAGAGCGGTTTTTCGACACATTTGGTACACATTTTCATGGTCTTGCAGAAGCTCAAGCATATAGAAATGACGATAGGGATTTCCTGAGAAACAAACTCAGCGGTGTATTTATAAGACAAAGACGGGTCCACAGAAAGATTCCATGCTAGGTCAGCAAGCACCCACCGAATATTAGGGGTTGGACGTGTCTTTCCGAGCGCAAGGCTAGCTCGCAAAGAGCGGGGATTGTGTACAACCCCATATTCTCTAGGTGGGACCAAGGCACCCCAAGGACCCGGATTGGGCTGGCTTTGGGTTTAAAATTGGATCAGATAAGAAAGCAGATGGGAGGGCTCTCGCCGTAAGTAGGTGGGAAGGCTCTCGCCCACGGGTCGAGTAATGCCAGTTAGTCGAGCTCAAGTGGTTGAGCTGAGAACGTTATTCGTCGAACGCAAATTCATCGAGCTGAGCCTTCGACTTAAAGTTATTTTTGTTGAGCAGATTTTAGGTTTAGGCCATAGCAGAACCAGGGCGGGCGGGAAGGCTCCCGCCCTGGGCAGGCGAAAGTGCCCGCGCCTCTCGTTGGCGGAAGCCTATTCGTCCCTCAGTGTTGAGTGATGTTTCTACACTCAACGCCCCTTCAGTCTTTTGATTCTCGCCCGGGGTAGGCGGGAAGGCTCACACTCAGAACGAGCAGGGTTCCTGCAGAGCTCAGCAGGAAGAGCTTCCTCCAGATGGTACCCAGACCAGAAATTACCTAAATACCCCTAGGTCTGCATTTAGCTCCTCAGAACGGCGGAGTTTGGCTATTAGCAGGCCATCCCAGGGGCATTTTAGTAATTTTAGGGCAACAAAATTACGCTTTTTGCAGACCAAATATTCAAAATCTATAAATGGAACCACAAGATACCTCAGAAGGCAGATTTTCTCATATTCTCATTTTTCCTTCTAGAGTTTTCTGAGGTACTCCTAGCTCAGCAATTGGCTTTGGAGGGAAAGTACTCAGAGAACTTCTGGGTTAGAGGAGGGACCTCATAGCTGAGTCTTTAGGTTAGTTCTTAGTCTTTTATCACTAGTCTGGGGTTGAGGTTTGGGAGAAATAGGTGTCGGTTACACCCCAAGGTCCTAACTCTCGTTGAGGCCAGTTTTTGGCTTCAACACTATTAATTTATAAGTTTGTATGGACATTCTTAAAAATTAAGGTTACTTTCTATGTGTTGATAGCTAACTGCTTTACCATTACTCCATGTTACCTTTTTCATTGTGTCGTTCCTTTACTATGAGTTTCATTTATACACATGTTAATATTGTGGTAGATATTATTAGCATATGGTAGCTAGGGCCGCTATCAACTGTTCTTATTTACTCTCCACTATAAATACCTTCCTCTTCATCCTCCCCGGCACGGTGCCTAGGAGTCGCAGGGGGAGGGGAGGGGGACCAATACTCAGTCTTTTGACTAACGACCTGATGGACATAACACCAGGGACTCTAGATGGGAGACAAGGTGTAGCTCTAGGGGACCCATCAGAACCAGAGTACGGTGCAGGAGGAGGTGAACCAACCTAACTCAGTAGTAGCAGCAACAGCCACAGGATCCATAAGTGATTAGTAGTATTTCTTCTGCGAGCATTGTGTAGTAAGGATCCCAGATGGGAGACAAGGTGCAGGACCAGGGGACCTCCCTTTTTGAAGGCGGTTTGAATGAAGATTTCACCTGTTTACCTGCGTGATAAGCTCTACACGAATTGACTTTTCTATACTTACCTTTTGGTAAGCCTCTTATTAACTTATTCTTTGAAATCTTTGTTATGGTTTTGTGATTTACATGGCCAAGCCATCTATGCCACAACTCATTCCTGTCTATTTCATTACTGAATAAACATAATTCATTATTAGTAGAGTCAAAGTTAACAACATATATATTTCCTTTTCTAGATCTAGTTAGCACAATGTTATCTGTTCTAAAATTTACTATTTAGCAATGATTATTAGTGAAAAAACTTTGCATTAACCATCACAAAATTGACTATTGCTAATGAGATTATGTTGAAATCCTTCAACATGAGCTACTTTAGCAAATGTGATATCCCCAATTTTGATCATACCATAACCTTTGATCTGACCATAATTGGAATCATCAAATACTATATTGGGATCCTTTTTGGCCTTAAAATTTATCAGCATATATTTTTGTCCTGTCATATGCCTGAAGTATCCACTATCCAGATATCACTGCTGATTTGTGAAAGGACAAACTTTTTCCTGCACATGATTTTAAACATTAGTTGGGATCCAGGTTACCTTGGACATGTTCATTTTTCATTATAAAGAGTATTGAAACTATATGAAGACCTTTCATAATATCCCTTCAGATAAAAGAGTGTTGGTCAATTAAACCAACAACTTCCAGTTATATGACCTTTGATAAAACAATCATGACAAACATCATTTTCAAAAGTGTTCTGATATAAATAATTGCTCTCAAGGGATATGCGTTGAGTTGAAGTCGACACAACATTTAGAAAGCATCGATTTGATGTTGACGTTTTATAAGAGTTGTGTCGACATGAAATCAACGCATGTTCCTGATTCATTGATACCACTGATTTTTGTTTCTTATCTATCATTGGTTGTTTATTTGCAACACTATTTTCTTTAAACTTTCTCTTATCAATATTGAAATTTGAATGGTTATTATGTACTATTGTAGATGGAACTTGTTGGAGCATGTATTCCACGCTTCCTAGTTTATTAATAATAAATCTCGTTTGTATTTGATCTTTGTGTGTTTATGACGTGCAGATATTATAGGTCTAACTCTAATGGCATTTGGATGTTGATTCAGGTCAGAACGGATGAACTCATGAGATATCACCATGCGATATTGGGTATCGCCCACGGACGACAACGACATGAACAGTTAACCCAACATCTCCACACGGTTGGCAGTTACTGTCGTCACCGCCCGACGACAATGAGTATCGCCAGGCGACAGTCCACAATCGATGATCAACGGATCTGCGATTCGAAAATGAGGAGTTCGTGGGACACGTGACAGCCGTTACTGATATCTCCAGGTGGCGATACCCAGTGTCACCACGCGATATCGCCAAAGTATAAAAGCCAGACAATGTTCTGCGGGGATTACAAATTTCATTACATGGAGTGTACCTTCCTATTTAGACGATACAAAGAGCTCCAGATTCAAGAATTACTCCACACTCTCAAGAAGGCCAAAGCACAAAGATCGACAGTACGCACGCGACATTCAAAGCATCCTTGGCAAGGATTCGTCGGCATCTTCAGCACATTGTTTGAAAAGAGTTTTAATTCTTAAGTTTTCAATTTGTTTTGTTCTCATTCTTATTGTAATCGAGAGGGGAAATCGTCGCCTTGTGCGTGACGTCTAAGTCCTTGCGTGGCTTAGGGGAAATCGTCGCTTTGTGCGTGACGTCTAAGTCCTTGTGTGCCTTAGGGAAAAATCGCCGCCTTGTGCGTGGCATCCAAGTATGAAAAAAATTCAGTTTAATATAAGGTTCAATATATGTTAAACTATCATGCACAACTAGATTTAAAACATGACATACACAACGAGTATGAAAAAAATTCTGTTTAATATTGGTTTCAAATCTCGTTTTAAATACTCGATTGCTACTATATTATTAGTAGCATTATCAAAAGAAATATTAATAATTTTATCTTTAATTTTAAATTCACGAATACATTTAGTAATTACGTGATAAATAACTTGACCTGTATGCGGATATTCAAAACATTCAAAACATATAATACGTTTATTTAGCTCCCACGAATCAGAATCGATCCAATGACACGTAATACACATATACAATAATTCTGCTTTAATATTGCTACTCCAGACATCACTCGTTAGACTAACTCTACTGTCAAAAGTTTTAAAATAATTAATTAAATATTGTTTTGATTGTAAATAAGCTTTATATGCATCACGCTTAAGTGTAGATCTACTTATCTGCTGATATTTTGGTTGAAGTCATGCATGCATGTAGTATGTCTCGTCCTCATTGTTGTAGTGTCCGAATGGTAATCCTCGTTTGATGACGTTCTCCATTTACAGCTTTTGTTGATGCATTTGATTGTACGTCCAGATTTGCCCGCCTGCCGCAATTTGTGCTTGACTTGTCTCTGGGGCTTGTTTAGCCAGACATGATTTGATATGTCGTGCGAGCGTCGAATTCCCGCTAATGGTCAGAAGTTTGGAGTAGTGTTTGCACTTCGCCTTAAATTCTACGCCCACATGCACTTTTTCAAAGTGCTCCCAGAATGGAGCCGTGTGCTTGTGCTCCATAATTTCATGAGCGGCGGATGTCGAAGACACTGACATCGAAGAGGAAGACGTCATCGAAGAGGAATATGTCATCGAAGAGGTAGAAATTTTTTGGAAATAGAGAGAGAGAGAGAGAGAGTATGTGATAGAGAGAGTATGAGAGAGTGAGAGAGTGATCAGATGGGGGGCGGGGGATTTAGGGGTTTTTATATATAATTTAAAATAAATAAATATTTTTTTAAAAAAAATCATTCAAAAGCAGCCTAGGCAGCCAACCTATTGGCTGCCTAGGCTGCCGCTTTTTCCTGGTAACTTGCCAGGAAATGATATAATGTCATTTCCTGGCAACTGTTGCCCTGAAAAGTTGCCAGGAAAGGCCTCAACGGCTCTTTAAAAACAGTCGTTAAGGCTCTTTTAACGGCTCTTTTTAAAGAGTCGTTAAGATCATCTTGGCGTTTTGTCGAGCTCAGCTCGGCATTTCGTCGAGCTCAGCTCGGCGACTTCGTCGAGCTCTGCTCGGCGACTTCGTCGAGCTCTGCTCGACAACTTCGTCGAGCTCTGCAATGCCGCAATGGTTAGACCAGGCTTTTTCAAACCTGGCCCAGGCTTTGCCCGACCTGGTCCCAGGCTTTGCTCGACCTGGTCCCAGGCTAGGCTAAAGCCCGGGTTTTGCCCGGGCTTAGCCCGGGCTGGGCACCAGGTCGGTCTACACGCTAAAAACTGGGCATGTTTAGGCCTTCAAAGCCCGGCCTGGGCCTGGATCGGGCCTGCCCGGGCCTGCCCGAGCCTGGGCCTTTCAGGCTTTTTCCAGGTCGGGCCTATTCAGGCCCGGCAGGCCCGATTTTTATGCCCACCTCTAATTAAGAGGTACAACTACCAAGGTGCTCTACATACATAATGCTTATTAACACTTATTAGGGAGTAGAGTAGTGCTTGGTGGATCACTTTTATTCTTTTTAACATTATTTTTATTTTTGTGATCTGATGTACAAAGAAAGGTGGTGTATGATTTGTTTGCTACAAGACACTTTATAAATCTTTTTTCTAAGTTACTCAACCTCACAATGCTCGTTAAGACTTATCATGAGGGTGAGTAGTGTTTGATGGAGTTTTTCTTGTCAATTTTTATTTGATTTTAATTTTAGTGATAAATGAGTCTGAATTCACTTGTTGCACAAACAATAACAATTTTAAGGCACCTTTCTCCAATGAATATGTGCATGAAAAACAAAGAATTAATATAATCAATTCAATGTATTATAGGTAATCTATTTATGCATTTTACACTATTATGTTATTACACTAAACAATCATGCAAGTATATGATTAAGAGCACATGTAGTTCATCAAAAATAAGTGTGTGAGTGAATCATTATTAAACATAAAATATTACTCATACTTAAAAACATGCTAAACAATCCTAAACATATTTTCTATATTCAATTCATTGCACAAAACAAGATATTTTTCAAGGCATAACGTAAATAAAATAATGTTTTAAGATTCTTGAAAATTAAATTACATATTATAATTCATCTTAATTTGATATAATTAATCATCTTTAACAAAGACAATGAGTAATAAGCATCGTTTATAATTTTTGATTTAATTCGTTATTAAAAACTATCAGCCAATAAACACACAAAGATATAAAGGAAAAACATAATTTTGTTTTTTTAAATCATTTTATAATTTTATATTTGATTTTGAAATATATATTTTTTTTTTCACAAAAAACTGTGTTTTTCTAAAAAACATGAAAACTCAAAGAGATATAAGATGCAAACACAAGATAATATGATAGAATATTATGCATAAATATAATGAACATTAGAGGTGAAATACTGTTCTTACGATGTATATGAATATGCCCTAGATGAAGATACTCTAGCAATATGTCTACTGTAACACCTCCATCCATCGTATAACATATAACAGAAGATCCAGCTGGAACCCGACGCCATATACCACGAACAGTCGGAAGGGTTACATAAGAATATCGAAACAATCCAACTACAACTACTCGCCCTAACACAGAGTATTCTAGCGGAAGCTTTTAAACAGTTGTCAAGAACTTATAATTGAATATCAACTAACATGAATGTCCACAAACTACTATAGGAATGAAACAACAAATACACTGAAAGTACTTGCCCTTATGGCCTTACAAGAGTTCACTTAACAAAATAGTGTCTTATATACATCGGCTCGCAGGCCGATCACACATGACAAAAATAAAACAACGATTCGCTTTGGCCTTCGAGGGCCAGCTCAACAATATGGGCTTCAGCTCGCTATTTGGTACTTGGCTCCGCAGCACCTGCAAGCAACATTCCACCACACGGTGGCAAACAAAGTAACGGTCAGCCAAAGCCGACCATATTATAACGACCCCGCCCCTTACTCGGGACGGCGGTGCTCCTTTCCTGCATTTCATTAGCCCAGCTAAACTATAAAGTACAAGCATACTTCGCCACAGGTGTAGGCTCGCACGACCAAATACCCCGTGCACTCAGGGCACATTATCGATGAATCCGGTCAATTCCATGGCTTCACCACCATCCCAAGAATGGCAACAACGTGAGCATTTTAGCATTTCTGACCACCGTCTAAGACTCCCGACTATGCCAGCGGACAGTCCCTCTTTGGGTCTCTCGCACCAAACCACATAGCCTAGGTCCAATTCCACTTGCTCGTTGCTCACTCCGCGTAGTCACCTTAAGATGTACACACAGGCCAAGCTTCTCTCGGATCCCAAATAATTTCCAAACATCACATAACCCAGTTATGTTCAAGGATGGCTCCCCGGCCGCCAAGTTAGCAGAACTACATTTCTGCTCAGTTTTCCGGGTGCGCCTTGAAGTTAATCTCCAAGGATCCCTGCTGCAATCTACCGCGTAGAAACCCAAAAACACAAGCACGGAGTCTTCTCCGGCAAACCATACAAAATGCAACATCACCGATCCAGACCAACACATCCGGGTAGGCTTCACACATAATGGCTACGTTCGTACTTCGATTCCGGACTCTATATGCAACACAAAGGGGACTATTCATGTCTACCCCAAGGAACACCGCACACTCACCGCACACTCACGGGAATGGGTTTCCTTATGCAAAAGGAAGAGAGCTTCACATGCTCAATTAGAGAATCGTTACCCTCGTAGTACGCTTTTGTTCCATCGAAATCTATATGCATAGAAGGCTTCATAATGGAATTTCCTCCTCAGATGCGGTCTCGGTTCTCAAATCGGTGCTCCGATGCTCCTCCGGCGGCCGAAATACTCATCTTCCTTCCTCCTTGCTCTCTCCTCTCTCTAACTCCTTAGGAAGAGAAAGCTTAAGAGAGAAATGAGGAATTAATCCTCTATTTCTGGCCTTAACAAAGCAGGAACACATCTGGGCCGTCAGATCTTAATTAAAGAAAACGAACGGCTCAGATCCGTCCAAAAATCCTCAAACCTGGGCCGAACACGGCCTTTCACACGACCGTGTCCTAGGCCGTATACCTCAATCCAGACACGATCATCGAGCACAAAAGAGTACACGGGTCGAGACACGCCCATGTCTCAACCTGACACGCCCGTGTCGGGTCCCGACACGCCCGTGACCTGGGGCATGTTACCAGAAACAGCCACGCCAACCATCACATCCCTTGTTGAACACGGGTGGGGAAACAGGTATGAACACGCCCGTGTCGCCCCTGACATGCCCATGTCACAACTGTTTACAGCCGTGTTTCCCACCGTGTCCTTTTCTAGACACAGCCGGCCAACACAGAGAAAGACACGGCCTTGGACACGCCCGTGTCCTAGGCCGTGTACCCCTAAATAGGCACCAAAATCCTTAGGACGCGACCAGCTCGATTACGATTTTCAGGGCATTACAAATCTCCCCCACTTAAAGAATTCCGTCCCGAAATTATGTAAAGGTACACAAAATTTAAACGTTACCTGAGTGGAATAACTCGGGGTATTCCTCCAATATAGTCTGCTCTCGCTCCCATGGAAGCTCCTCACGTCCGCAGTTATCCCAACGGACTTTAACCATTCGGATCTCCTTGTTGCGGAGTCATTTGACTTCAAAGTCTTCAATGCGTACAGGCTTGACCTTTGTTGTCAACCCGTAATCCACCGGTGCTTGATCGACCACAATGACCTGCGAAGGCTCTAGCACCGCCTTCCGCAACACTGATATGTGGAACACATCGTGTAGCCCACTCAACTCCACTGACAGCTTCAATAGATACGCTGCTTCGCCAACCCACTCCAGGATTTCAAACGGTCCAAGGTATCTCAGAATCAGCTTCTTCAAGCGTCGAACCCTCAAGACACCCTTGAACGGCTTGATTTTCAAATACACCCATTAGCCAACACCGAACTCCACGTTCCTATGCTTGGCGTTATAGTATTTTTCCTGCCTGTCCTGAGCGATCTTCAATCGTTCCTGAATAGTACGTATCATTGAAGTGGCGTCTTCCACCGCTTGACGTTTATATAACTTCGACTCGCCTGTCTCCAACTAAGACAACGACGTGCGACACTTTCTCCCATACAAGGCCTCAAAAGGCGCCATTCCAATACTCGCTTGAAAGCTGTTGTTATATGCAAACTCCACCATGTACAGGTGATCTTCCCACTGCTTTTCGAAATCCAAGACACACATGCGAAGTCCTCCATCGTCCTGTTGACCCTCTCGGTCTGACCATCCGTCTGTGGATGAAAGGCTGTGATGAATCACAGCTTAGTTCCCAACAGACTATGCACCAGCCTCCAGTCATTCGACGTGAAGCGTCTATCTCAGTCACTAATAATACTGTGGCGCACACCATGCAATCGAACAATATTGTCTACATAGAGTTTAACTAACTTTTCCACCGGATCTTCCTTCCTGTTCGAAATGAAGTGCGATACTTTTGTCAATCTATCTATGACCACCCAGATGGCGTTGTTTCCCCTCTGCGACTTTGACAAACCATGCACAAAATTCATAGAAATGTCGTCGAACTTCCACTCCGAGATAGGTATGGACTTCAAGAAACCTCCGGGCTTCTGGCACTCCGCCTTCACCAAGGCACATGTCTGGCACTTGGCCACATAAAGTGTTACATCCTTCTTTAAACCTGGCCACCAGAACAACTTCTTCATGTCTTTATACATCTTCGTGCTCCCTGGATGGATTGATTACTTGGTATGATGAGCATCGTACATCAACTCCTCCCGAAGATTATCTACACTAGGGACACATAGGCGACCGTCCCTCCTTAGCAATCCATCCTCAACAACATATTGGGAATTTGACTCATCCAAAGATTCATCTAAGATCTGGTTCATGCTGCTATCCTGAACCAAAGCCCGCCGAATCCTATCAGCTAGGTCATACTGCACCTCTGTCCAAAACAATTTCGCCTCGGCACTAGACTGCTTGTAGACGCAAGATATCTCTAATGCCTCCAAATCACGAACCAAACTCTCATCATGTACCGACAACCAGCTGGCCTGCGCAGGAGCCCTGTGACTCAACGCATCTGCCATTGCATTTCCTTTCCCAGGCACACAATGTATCTCGAAGGTGTAGTCCCCTAGGAACTCCATCCACCTCCATTGCCTCATGTTCAGGTCCTTCTGATCTAACAAGTACTTCAGGCTTTTATGATCGGTGTAGATATCGACCTTTACACCGTACAGGTAGTGTCTCCACAGTTTTAGAGCAAATATTACGGCCGCTAACTTTAAGTCATGGACCGGATAATTCCTCTCGTGAACCTTCAATTGTCATGAACCATAGGCTATCACGCTCCCATGCTGTAGCAGAACATAACCCAAACCACTGCCTGAAGCATCACTATAGATTTCAAACCCTTCAGTCCCACTCGGCGAACACAAAATAGGCGCAGTGGTCAACCGCCTCTTAAATTCTTCAAAAGCCTGCTCCCACTCCAGCGGCCACACAAAATTTTGATCATTCCTTATCAACATCATGAGTGGTAGCGCTATCCGCGAGAAGTTCTCTACGAAGCGCATGTAGTAGCCGGCAAGCCCCCAAAAGCTCCGGACTTCCGCCACTGTAGTCAATACATGCCACTCCCGTATCGCCACTATATTTGTCGGATCCACCGCTATCCCTTCTCCACTAACAACATGACCAAGGAACGCTGCCGAGGATAACCAGAACTCACACTTAGAGAACTTAGCATACAACTAATTTCTTCTCAACGTCTCCAACATCATATGCAGATGCTTGTAGTGATCCTCCTCATACTGCAAGTATACCAAGATATCGTCGAAAAATACTATCACGAAACAATCCAGGTACTCTCTGAACGTCCCGTTCATCAGATCCATAAACACGGATGGCGCATTGGTCAACCCAAACGGCATGACCGTGAACTCGTAATGCCGAAACCGCGTGCTGAACGCTGTCTTTGGGATGTCGCTTTCCCTTATCCATAATTAGTAGTAGCCGAATTTCAGATCTAACTTCGAATATACTGTTGACCCAACCAACTGATCAAATAGATCGTCAATCCTTGGGATCAGATATTTATTATTTTCTGTAAGCTTGTTCAACTCCCGATAGTCGATACAGAGTCGCAAGCTCTGATGGCGATGATGATGATGCGGCCATGGATCTACGACATCGAGAGTTCGTGGATTGGGACGGTCGTTGCCGCAAGCTCGAAGACGGGAGTCTACCACGACGTTTCTTCGCCAACACCGCCAATGCTACATGTTTTGCTCGACGTCCACCACCACCAATAAATAAAATATATAATTATAAATTACATAATTATAATTATATATTTTATCAATTTTTATTTCATGCAATTCTATTTTAAAAGTACTTTATTTCATGCATTTTATTTTGTTAGTGAATTGTTTAATTTTATGTATTGTATTTTCATTTCATGTATTATGATGGGTGCATTTAACCATCATAATTTCTTTTTGAATTTTGAATTTTGAATGGAGGATGATTGAGTGGTGTAAGCTATATATAGCCATGGTTATGAAGGAATAATTAGAGAATGAAAGAAAGAAATCCTAAGAATTCAAATTTTGAATTTTCCCCCTCCTTTCTCCTTCCTCTTTGAGAAATTCTCCCCCCTTTCTCTTCTCTCTTGGCCGCCGGCCTTCTATCTCTCCGACTCTTAGTGGCTCGGCCACCTTCCCCCTCCCCTCCTCCTCCTCCTCCCTCTCCAAGGGTTTGCCAAAAGGAGAAAACGGCGAGCGTCTTCATCGTCCGGTGCGGATCCGAGGATTTCTGCGTGGAAATAGAGAATATACCACCATCAACGTGTGTTCCTCCACTCATCTCCGTGGAAGGTTTTTTTTTGGGATTTGGGTAACGATTCATACACCTCTTTGTGAGATTTCTTCTAACTTATTTTGTGAGGTTTTGGTGGAATTAGAAGGCTAGTTTTTAGTCCGGATTTATATTGAAATTAGAGCTTAATAAAATCTGATTTTCAAGCATATATTTCCCGAATATTTTTCGTATAACTTGGAGCGGGTAGATCTCGTGAACACTTGAAGAAATCGGGTTCATCACCTTTGATTTCCCCCTGCGTTCACGTGATTTGGTAAACCCTCATTTTAATTAATTTGGGATTGATATTAGGACTTCATTTTAATCACTAATTTAGCTTGAAACTTTCTTTATTGGAATGGTAAATTGCTTGCGCATAATCTAATTTGAATAGCTAACTGTCCGGATCGTGTGGGTCCTTTTTCGCTTGAGCGAACATTGGCCTATAGCCCTTGTTCGATCTATAAAAGGGGTTGCGTCCCTTTGCATTGATGGTTGTGGAATTTTTGTCTTTTAATGCTTGAGTATTTGATAGTACTAAGTAGAGAAACCGTGCACTAGATATTTAATTAAATTGTCGAACAAAAGAACGCGTAGTTTAATCTGTCGAAACCTTGGGCCTGCATCAATTTGGTATCAAAGCGAGGTTGTGCTAATTTCTTAATTAGTACCATCCTAGGAAAAATTTCTTTAGCACGCCGACACGCACTTGCCCGTTTCATTGCACAACATATAAATCAATTTTTAAATTTGGTCTGCCAATAGCGGCCTATATTTTTATTTTTTTAGCAAAACAATATCAAAAAAATATTTTAATAATCTCTCATTTATTATCATTAAGAAAATCCCAAAAAATATATTCTTGTCTTAGGTTTTAAGCGGGAACAAATACATATGTTGCATTTTATATAGGGTCAGGTTCATTATTCATTGCATGTACACCAGTTCCGGGTGAGTTTTCTTTCTCGTTCTCATTATTATGGCCTATGACGTTTATGCTTCCTGTTTAGATTACTGATATGTTAATCCCATGGCTAAACACACCCTAGCCTTGCCTTCATACCATGGGAATACCAACCGTCCCCATGCGCATCCTCCCACTAGAATTGAGGCACCTACTTATGACGGTTTGGGGTATCCCCAAAATTTTAAAAACTGGCTTAAGAGAATAGAAAATTATTTTAATTGTCACTTATGGGACGACCACCAAAAGGTTAACATAGCCCGAGATCGATTAGTAGGTCAAGCCCGCGTGTTTTGGCTAAACAAAGAGCGTCGTGTTGGTAGTTATAAACATGCCCGGCCGGCAATGCGTAGCCTACTCTCGGATCAATTTGATCCCGCCTACCTCCGCACTACTAACACCAAGCTTGCGAGTGAGTATCTTTATGACGCTAGTCCCATACCTGCCTATAGGAATGATTATATACCTAACGCGAGATCATTTGTCCCCAAAGGTCGGCCTGCTCTTAGTGTACCTACTACCACCTTTAGGGAAACCATTCCTACTAGATCTTATGCCTTGGACTCAAAAGATGTTAATCCTAGAATTTTGACTCCTTTATCCTCGACGCCCAAGCCTCCCGATGCAGTGACTGATAGCCATGAGGATGCTGATGTAGATGTGGTATCTCTTGATCTTGAGGATGACCAACTAGGTGAGTGTATTCCATCATGTACATTAGTGACCGACGATTCTACTGAGTCTGAAATTGAGATTGGATACCCTAGTGATTTGGAAGACAATGTATGGGATGATTACGTTCCGATCTGTGAGAGTATTACGGTGCCTATTACATGCCCTACTAGCATTGTGTCTGTTCACCCTAGTATTGAGTGCCCTCTCCATGATACGACCCCCATCGCGTTAGATCCTACGATCGCACCCACTGAGATTATATCTGAGTTATCTGATGAGTCTGAGAGTGAGGATGTCCCAAGTGTTATTTTGGATGAGTTACCATCTAAGGGATGGGTATTTTTGGACGATTCAGTGGTTGTACACCCGGATGAGAGTTCTTTGATGTCGTCACCGTTGGGTGAAATTTTTACTGATTCGGATTTTATCTCGGGTTTGATTTTACCGACCCTTCCCCCTATTTATTTGCCTGTCTTAGATGACTTTTTAGGACGTGGAACCGGTATCCCTAGTCTGAGTTGTTGTGTCACGCCCACTTTATTATCTCCTACTTTGATGTTGACTCATTGTGTAGATATTACAATATTGCGCGCACTAGTATTTGAACTATTCACCGCACCTCATAGTCATGACTACGTGTCACTTTTGGCAGCTCCTTTTTCTGCGTGTCCGTCTACGGTTCCGTCCCCTACTACGAATGACTCTATTTCTTTGGCGACTGTGCCTCTGGATGTGGTGTCCCTTATACATACTTATATACCACACCCGATCGCACGCATTTACCCGCCGCCATTTGATGACCCTCATTTCCCCACGTTAGCGACTATAGTTGGGTCTCTTGAGTTGTTTCGCTCGCATACCTTTGCACATTCGGGGGAATCCAACTATATTGGTTATGATGGGCGGTTCTCCTTGGCATATATTCATGCCAAGCGTGAAAATATTAAAATTGAAATTAAGATTGCAGTGTCGGAGCCCATAAAAATTATCTCTGATTACAAGGCTCCCGTGCCACCTGAATTACCCCCCTTATCCTCTGCTCTTGGGTCAAGTCATGTAGCACATGGATTCTCTCCCCATGTATCTAGGCCATTAATGATTCATTTTATGTTTTATCGCATGCACTTCTACTCCTTTTTGAGACTGTCTGATGCTAGATATAGTGATTTGGGTTTAGTCTGGTCAGTCCCCGAGCGGATGCCTTCTGGATCCGTTAATAAATTAATATGTAGGAACGCCGACCCATCAGTGATTATGAAGAACGTCGGATTTTATGCTTTTACTTTAGATTTGTATATAGCACATGGTGTTTCACTTTATTTCAAGTTTCCGGACTTTTTACTGTACGTCTCTGTTCCACCTGAGTGCCTTTCTCCGTCGTCTCTTTCTACCACTAAATATTCTCTTGGGATGGGGAGTGTTAGTACTGTCGTGTCTATTTTCCATGTTGACTCCTTGGTTCTTGAACTGGTCGGTAAGATTCTTGTTTATTTTCTTTTGCTTGACACCCTTTCGAGTTTTCTCGAAAGTCTTGTTGTTTTTGAGCTAGACAGGTTCATCGTGCTATGGGATGTTCATGCTACGACGACACGGATTGCGGGGCCAGATTTGCCCCATGTTGCTGCTGCTTTCAATGGTTCCCCCCTCACGGGCAACTCATCGGTGATGAGTGATTTTGAGCGGTGGAGGATTGATGGCGATGATGATGATGCGGCCATGGATCTACGACATCGAGAGTTCGTGGATTGGGACGGTCGTTGCCGCAAGCTCGAAGACGGGAGTCTACCACGACGTTTCTTCGCCAACACCGCCAATGCTACATGTTTTGCTCGACGTCCACCGTCACCAATAAATAAAATATATAATTATAAATTACATAATTATAATTATATATTTTATCAATTTTTATTTCATGCAATTCTATTTTAAAAGTACTTTATTTCATGCATTTTATTTTGTTAGTGAATTGTTTAATTTCATGTATTGTATTTTCATTTCATGTATTATGATGGGTGCATATAACCATCATAATTTCTTTTTGAATTTTGAATTTTGAATGGAGGATGATTGAGTGGTGTAGGCTATATATAGCCATGGTTATGAAGGAATAATTAGAGAATGAAAAAAAGAAATCCTAAGAATTCAAATTTTGAATTTTCGCCCTCCTTTCTCCTTCCTCTTTGAGAAATTCTCCCCCCTTTCTCTTCTCTCTTGGCCACCGGCCTTCTATCTCTCCGACTCTTAGTGGCTCGACCACCTTCCCCCTCCCCTCCTCCTCCTCCTCCCTCTCCAAGGGTTTGTCAAAAGGAGAAAACGGCGAGCGTCTTCATCGTCCGGTGCGGATCCGAGGATTTCTGCGTGGAAATAGAGAATATACCACCATCAACGTGTGTTCCTCCACTCATCTCTGTGGAAGGTTTTTTTTTGGGATTTGGGTAACGATTCCTACACCTCTTTGTGAGATTTCTTCTCACTTATTTTGTGAGGTTTTGGTGGAATTAGAAGGCTAGTTTTTAGTCCGGATTTATATTGAAATTAGAGCTTAATAAAATCTGAATTTTCAAGCATATATTTCCCGAATATTTTTCGTATAACTTGGAGCGGGTAGATCTCGTGAACACTTGAAGAAATCGGGTTCATCACCTTTGATTTCCCCCTGCGTTCACGTGATTTGGTAAACCCTCATTTTAATTAATTTGGGATTGATATTAGGACTTCATTTTAATCACTAATTTAGCTTGGAACTTTCTTTATTGGAATGGTAAATTGCTTGCGCATAATCTAATTTGAATAGCTAACTGTCCGGATCGTATGGGTCCTTTTTCGCTTGAGCGAACATTGGCCTATAACCCTTGTTCGATCTATAAAAGGGGTTGCGTCCCTTTGCATTGATGGTTGTGGAATTTTTGTCTTTTAATGCTTGAGTATTTGATAGTACTAAGTAGAGAAATCGTGCACTAGATATTTAATTAAATTGTCGAACAGAAGAACGCGTAGTTTAATCTGTCGAAACCTTGGGCCTGCATCAAGCTCCCATCCTTATTCTTAACGAAAAGGACTGGTGCACTCCAAGGCGACGAACATGGACACACATACCCTTGCTCCAACAACTCTTGCAGTTGCACCTTCAACTCCGCCATCTCTCTTGGTGATATCCGATACGGAGAGCGTGACACCAGTTTGGCACCCGACACCAGCTCAATTGTAAAATCAATCTCCCGCTGAGGAGGGGCTCCTGGGAGATCATCTGGAAACACATCAGGATACTCGGACATAACTGGAATACTGCCCAGACTTGGCTTACGCGTTGAAGCCTGCACTAATGTGACAAACAGCTCTGCCCCTGACCGAACTGCCTTAATCACCTGAAGGGCTGAAATCAAAATCTTATACGGCCCCTTCATGCACGCAAACATAGTCTCCCGATCAGTATTCAGTCCCAACTTAACCTCCTTTCAGTTGCAATCAATGCACGCTCTCTGCTCCGAAAGCCAGTCCATACCAAAGATTACGTTGAACTCCACTAACGGCAGTACCGACGCTCGCAAATCAAACTCCTGGTCCCCAGTCCGTATCTTTACCACACAGATTCTTTCCGCGCACATTGAGCACCCATTGGGCAACAACACATCCAACTTGTCTCTTGTCATCGAGGAAGGGACCCGATGCACGTTATAAATCTTTTGGACAAGAAGGAATGCGAAGCTCCCGTATCAAACAGGGCTCTCGCCGGACAATCGAAAATCAACACAAAGCCTAGCACCAACTTTTATAAGCTAACATATAAAAAGGTAACAACTACATAAAGTTAAACTGCTATAATTTAACTCATACCTGTCACCACGTCAGCTTGTTTTATGGCCTCTTGCAGACCAAGATTATATACTCTAGGCTGGGCTGAAGCATGGTGGGACGCGGTTGACTCCACCGCCTTCCCTTTTTCCTCATAAGTTGCTCCAGGCTTCCTCTCGGACTTTGCAAGTCCGCTCCAACATTCACGAGCAAAATGCCCCACCTTCCCCCAATTATAGCACGCTCCTGGGACTCGACATGTGGTTGCCCCCGCCGCACCAGTCGAAGGGGCTGAGTTCGAAGTCTTCAGCTTCTTGTTCCATCTACGGAAACCCGACTTTGCATTTAGCACTTTGAACTCTGACTTCTTTTCCCCCGGGTCCTTCTTCTCTTGCACTTTATTCACAACCTTTTCCAATGACCGTGCCGAATTGTTTAAGGCTGGCTCCCCGGCCGCCAAGTTAGCAGAACTACGTTTCCGCTCAGTTTTTTGGGTGTGCCTTGGAGTTAATCCCCAAGGATCCCTGCTGCAATCTACCGTGTAGAAACCTGAAAACACAAGCACAGAGTCTTCTCCGACAAACCATACAAAATGCAACATCACCGATCCAGACCAACACGTCCGGGTAGGCTTCACACACAATGCCTACGTCCGTACTTCAATTCCGGACTGTATATGCAACACAAGGGGGACTATTCACGTCTACCTCGAGGAACACCGCACACTCACCGCACACTCGCGGGAGCGGGTTTCCTTATGCAAAAGGAAGAGAGCTTCACATGCTCAAGCAAAGAATCGTTACCCTTGTAGTACGCTTTTGCGCCATGGAAATCTATACGGATAGAAGGCTTCGCAATGGAATTTCCTCCGCGGATCCGGTCTCGGTTCTCAAATCGGTGCTCCGATGCTCCTCCAGTGGCCAAAATCCTCCTCTTCCTTCCTCCTTGCTCTCTCCTCTCTCTAACTCCTTAGGAAGAGAGAGCTTAAGAGAGAAATGAGGAATTAATCCTCTATTCCCGGCCTTAACAAAGCAGGAACACACCTGGGTCGTCAGATCTTAATTAAAGAAAATGAACGGTTCAGATCCGTCCAAAATTCCTCTAACCTGGGCCGAACACGGCCTTGCACACGGCCGTGTGCCTCAATCCAGACACGATCATCGAGCACAGAAGAGGACACAGGTCGAGACACGCCCGTGTCTCAACCTGACACGCCCGTATCGGGTCCCGACACGCTCGTGTCGGGTCCCGACACGCCCGTGATCGGGGGCGTGTTACCAGAAACTGCCACGCCAACCGTTACGTCCCTTGTTGAACACGAGTGGGGATACGGGTATGCACACGCCCATGTCGCCCCTGACACACCCGTGTCATAACTGTTCACAGCCGTGTTTCCTACCGTGTCCTTTTCTGGACACAGCCGGCCAACACAGAGAAAGACACGGCCTTGGACACGCCCGTGTCCTAGGCCGTGTACCCCTAAATAGGCACCAAAATCCTTAGGACGCGACCAACTCGATTACGATTTTCGGGGCATTGCATCTACACCCTAGCCCCGTACTAAGTGACAGATGGGCATGAGGAACTGCACATATGTCGTAGGTTGGGGTGTTAATCTCATATGCTTACAAAAGAAGACACTCAACCTAGCACTCTTTCCCCCTGGAGCCTCACAAGGCCCCACTGGAACCCTCCCCGGTTAAGGACAAGACATGACTTAGAGGTTATGTCTCTAATGCACATAATCCTATGCCCATGCTATGGTGACACACATGAGATGGGTAAATGACCACATGCATACTAAGCATTTAATCCTAATTACCGATATATATCCTATGGTTTTTATATATGATGACTATTATAATTATTTATTAATTTTTAGAGAAAGTTGATTTTAAAGCCACATATATATCATGAAATTATTATAGTGAAAATATAAGACATTTATAGGTAATGGATTTTAATAGATAGAATTTAGATAATACGTAAAGTTTGGTCACTTAGCAAGGATATGACTTTTATTCAAATTCATTTAGTTGGATTGTAAGTCATATATCAAAAATTTATATATAAGGTGTCCATGACATGTTGGCTTAACAAAATAGAAAAAAATTAAAAAAGACAATATGCATATCGTGAAGTAGATTATTGAATAATTTGTTTTGATTTTATTCTACTTCACGCAATATGTGGATACTAATGGATAAGATATTTAGATATCCAAAAGGGGCCAGGTGTTGTGGTTCCTTTGGGTATCGAGATATAACTTGATAATCCTTGGAGTGATAATGATGTATGAGCCCTCTTGAGTAGAGCAAGAATTTTATCTTTAATCCTGGGCCCCCTTTCATACTTTGGATGTTTAATGTTCTTATATTTCAAATTTCATAATGATTCTCAAAATTATTATTTAAAGGAAATTTGTGAACATTTAAACTTCTATTGGGTGAGGCAAAATAGGGATTGAGATTTATCATATTTTTAAACTTAAATAATCTACTAGGTGTTTGTTTAATATGATTTAACATATTAGTAGAAGTCTCATATAGTTTTGAAGATAAACTAGAGATAAGATTTTTGTTACTTGAAATTTTTTGAATACACAATTTTAATGATTCTAGTTTACGAGACAAAACAACATTTTTATTAATCAATTTTTCATTACGCTCTTTGAAATTATTTAGCACTTTCTCAAAAACCTTGAATTTATTTTTAAATTCATTGTAATCAAAATAAGGTATAATATTTTTAACTACAGAGCTAGAGGAAAAACATGATACATCAAGCTTTGTTTCTACATTTAGTTGCGTTTTTAAAATTTTATTTTCTAAATGCAGTTCTGAATTAATATTTTTCAATTTCTTAATTCAACATCTAATATTTTCTAGCACATGCAATGCAGAGATAAAATTATAAGCAAAAAGAGAATTCAATTTTATTACAGTGCTATTGGATGAGGCAAGTTTGGAGAATAGAGTTTCTTTAATTTCTTCATGTATTTTCTCATCCATAGTGGAGATTTCATCTTCCCTTTCCTTTGATATGCTTGTCATGTCTTCCTCCAAGAGCAAGTCTCCATTCGGTTCTTCACTTGAATCAATGAAAAATTGCTCAGATTCATTATCTACAGAAGGAGAACTATAAGTAATCTTAAGAAATTTCCATATATCATATATCTACAGTGCTATTGATATGCTTGTCATGCCTTTATCTTTAGAAATAAGTTATTACCCAAGAAAATATGATGTATTTTTGTCCTTCAAATGATATTGGACATTCCTTCTAGTTTCTCATTCATATCATGATATATATTTGGAGTTTCTTAAAGTAACCGTGAGGCAATTGCTTTGTATGCGCTGCACTGTCAGAGCCCTTTCCTTTTCTTCTGCTCAATTAGCTGAAGATTTGCGGGCTTTTATAGTCGTTTTAAATAGGCTACCGTCGGAGGTAGAGCTAGCACCCGACGGTAGGTCTTCTCACCCGGTGTCGACAACTATCTATTAAATTGGGAAAATATCCAAAATATATTCGTGCCTCTTTGGGATACCATGGCGCGGTAAAAGCCAGCGCCTGGCGGTATCTCATTCCGAGTTTGCGCCAGAGGTAGTACTAGTGCTCGCCGGTAGGTAACA
Organism: Platanthera guangdongensis; assembly: GCA_039583875.1. Classification (NCBI taxonomy): domain Eukaryota; kingdom Viridiplantae; phylum Streptophyta; class Magnoliopsida; order Asparagales; family Orchidaceae; genus Platanthera; species Platanthera guangdongensis. The sequence goes on along the minus strand of CM077157.1, from coordinate 7,977,813 downwards.
AAGTCTGAAGCTTTCATTCTTCACACTTGTAAACCTGCACATTATAAACACACAACAAACGTGATCAAATACACACTGTGATTTGTTATCCTCAAACCAAAAGATGTGGAATGAGTGTTCCAATACAAGCTTCGGAGAAAGGGCAGTCTTCAGCTCCGTCGTCGCCGTGTTGTTGAAATGTCGTCATCGCCGCATAATTGAAATATTGTCGTCATCGCCGCATAGTTGAATTATTATCGTCGTCGTCGCTATTGGAAGATCGTCGCTGCTGCTGCTGGAGATGTTCGGACATTGTTCTACGACATTGACGTGGTCTCACTACACAAATCTAGGAGGCTCACCGGAGAGGATTCCGTAAATCCACCATTTGCACTTGTTGGTATCTTGTATTTATTAATTTGTGTAGCGACATGATGAAGATCTTTTGTGGATCAAGGAGGGAGAACCTGTAATTTTTTGGGTGTTTTTATACACATTCTAGTGGAGGCTTTCCAAGTTGAACTCTGATTGTACCGTGGTTTTCACCCAACTGGATTTCCACGTTAAAAACTGTTTGTGTGCTCTCTATTTTTGTGTGTATTTGTATCTGTTAAAACGATCGTGTATGTGCACCCGCTAAATTAATTTGCAGGTGCTCGAGTCGGGTTTGCGCGCTTTCAAACCCAACATGCTATGGGGCTGCATGAGGGCGGGGAGGGGGGGATCGAAGACAGGGTGGTGTCCGGATGGAGAGTCGCGACTGTCAATGGTCGAGTTCTGATCCAAACACATGGTGGAAATCAACTCGCATATCTCCTCCAAGGTGCGACTTTGCTGATCTTCAACCAACTGGAGCATGCCTTGCATCTGTTCTTGTGCTTGTCGCAGGGCTTCGACTTCTTGTTGGAGGTCGCATGATCGGGTGCCGTCCGTCGGTGCCATCTCACTCCTGGTCGAGTCTCTGATACCTTGATAAGTTAAAAGGATTAGGAAATGATAGCAGCTAACTGATCAAATACCACAACAACAGATTTTCACAACGATAGATTTACTCTAATGCAATAATAGCAACAACAAGCATAATCAACATCCACAGGACAATCGCAACACAGGGAAATAAAGGGATGATTCCGCTTGAGAGCGGTGTTGCCCTGAAAGGTGTTCTCATGGTGAGGGGAAGAAATTCCCGATTCAGCCACCTACACACATACAACCAATAAGTTCATCGATGAAAAGCAAAACATTACTAAGCCTGCTACTTATATGACATGTTGCCCGACTAATTACAAAAATATCCTTCACTAATAAGCACTACAAAAAGATCACAACACCCTTGTATGGACTGCAAATGCCTCCTGTATCGTCTGGATATGCCCCTTGTATCGATTGAAAATGCTTCTTGTATCGACTGGAGTGGCCGAAATTGCAGGTTCTGCTAAACCGTAAAGATTTCCTGTATTCTTCCATCAATAAAGACCTCCGACTCTGGTGGACTTAGGCACTCTATGCTATTTTCGACGTTCTTGTGCATGTGCTTGTGTTATTTTCGTCTTGTGCCCTAACCCTACAGGTTATTTTGAAGTCACTTCCGCTGCGGGTAAATCTCAACATCATAGAAGTAGCCAATTCCCCAATTATTTCTTGTACCCGGACTTGATTCTTACAAGCGCATTACAAGATAGGCCTTCAAAAACATACTAATACAAAATTAGCGTCAGCTAAAAATGTTCACACAGGGTCGTCCCAACCTGTCGGTACCCCATTACAAACTATATCATATATATTTAAGGAAAAAGAATTAGAATCAGATGCAAGAATTAAGTTCAAATCCTATCATGATGGAAACAGTTCTAAATTTTCATTCTTATGTTCATATTGACAATAGAAATGACACTGGTCACTTTGTTGTTGTTGGGTGGAAAGAAATAAGATAAAAACATTACTAGTTTTGATAGTACTAAAATAAATTAGTAGCAGGTGCTAGTCCTAATACATTTTATAACATCGCATGTATTGATTAGGCACCTAACTTTAAAATCTTCACAAAAATTATACTACATTGCATGCCCATCTAATATTCTTTACTTTTAATCTCACTAGGATTCTCTCTAGAAATCTCTCTCTAGAAATATCTCCAAGAAATTTCTTTTTTCCTTTTAACCCCATGTTCACGAGGATTTGGATCCTCTGGAGTTTAGGATAAACTCCATGGATCCAATGCGCGAGAAGCTCCGAACTCCACCAATCTTGTTGCTAAAAGAATTTAGCCACTAAACGACAAAAAATACGCAAAGTAAATAATAACCCTAAATATAAAAAACACGGGGGGTTCTTACATGTTGGATTTCAATCCAACACGCGAGAACCCCTAAACTCCACCCTGGAGTTGTCTGTACGAACTCCAGAGGATCTGAATCCTATTCACGACCGTCACCAGCGTGTCAAACAGAGCCAAAACCATGCAAAAGGAAGCGTGGTTGGGTAAATGCTACAAGCTGGCCCTTGGGGCCCTTTTACCCAAATGGGCCATCCTGTGGCCCACTTGCGTGTCTGCAGAACATCACTTACCTATTCATACTGGCCTTATGAATCTACTGCATAACATCACTTACCTATTCATACTCGCCTCATGAATCTCCAATCACTCATGACTTCCGCCGGACTTCCTTCTTTCAGAGCTCAACCATTTAGATATTTGAAAGTGATTTTTTTTTGTGGGGGGGGGAGCTGTGTATAGCCAAACTAAGGTGTGCTCGTCTCCCAAATATGTCCCACACAGAAATGAAAGATTCGTCGTCGACTGGAGGGTGCAATGCTTATAGAGGGCTTCAGTATGCTCGAGAGGCACTTCATGTGTTCTGAGGTTGGTCTTGTGGACAGCCGACTTCGTTTGAGGGCGTGCGTTCTCAGTAGTCTGGAGAGCAAGGTGCGTGGAGTGCATGCTTGGAGTGGAGCGCGTGGGGCGCATCTAAAGTGGAGCGTGCGGAAGCCGACTCTGAGTGGAATATGTGGGGGCACACTTGGAGCAGAGCGCGCGGAGGCACACCTTAGTAAATCTCAGTTTGGCATCATCAGAGAGAGAACAAAGATCAACAAGCTGGGCAGGGTGGCAAGTTGCCAACGGAGCTCATATTAAGGCTGTGTTTGGGGGCACCGCTCGTTTGTTTTTGGACGGCTGGATTTCGAACAAAAAAAAGATGGTATGACCGGTTTTAAAAAAACAATAACATATAGCCTGATGATTTTGAAAAAAATATTTTATAGACAAATAAGACCATAAAAGCCTCATAAAAAGATTTTAATTAAGAATCTGTACTTTATTTGGGTAAAATGATATTTTTGTTTCAAAATCCACCCGTACCTAACACAAACGGGGAGGGAGGAGAGATTGAGGAGACAGAGAGAGAATGAGGAGAAGATCTTGATGGCCCGGGCGCTCTTCTTGCCCATGTGCACAACCCAACATCTACGAGTGCATCACATCGCGATCTGAAATGTGCACGCATATCCGCGCGAGATGTGATGCACTCGCAGCCATTGAATAGCTGCACTGCACCTGTAGTGCAGAATCTGCACTTTACACCCCCATTTCCCTCTTTCTCTGCCCGGTGATGCCAAACTGAGCCACACTAATTGACAATCAGCAGCTTCTATCACTCCTAGGCTCCGTTTGGGAGGACTTATTTTCACCGGTCAAACGGTCACGATCGCATGAACCGAACCTTAATTAAAGTCGGTTCATGTGATCGTAACCGCTTGACAGGTGAAAATAAATTCCCTCAAATGGAGCCCTAGTCAACTCAAGCTGACTGACAACTAGGATAATAATTTCAACGGTGTTAAATATTTAATTTTCTGGGCTGGAATAAAAAAAAGCATGATACCCTCTAGGGATCAAAACAAGTAAAACAAAAAGTTTTGGGGCCAATTAAATAAAGGCAAAAATGGGATATCAGTCCCTATATTTTGATGTTGGTTTGAAATTGGTCCCTGAAGTTTTTTTGGTTTGAGTTTGGTCCCTAAACTATTCTGTCATTTTGAAATAGATCATAATTTATTAATCCGTTAACTTTTTGGATGGAAAAGTGACATGGCAGTGCAGTTAATGATTCTCAAAAAGCTCAAAAATAAAAAAAATGCAAAAGGAGCTTGTTTCCCGAGTGACAGGTTTCCTTAATACAAAATGCAAAATGCTCAAAGTGCTCCAAACTATTTAGAATAGTTCTTTTCAAAATAAGTTTCCAAATTCTCAAAAAGCATCCGATTTATCAATGCGCTCCAGCAAACCTGCCAAAAAAATAGTATACAATTAAAATTAAAGTTGCATAGTGAATGAAAAAAGTATAAAAACATACAATACTTACGTGCAACTTTTTTATTATGCTCAACAATACCACACTTATAGCATGCAATTGTCCTATATTGTCGGCTCATTTTGGTTTGACTTCTTTCTTCATTGTAATCCTTGTTACGTCTCTTTTTTGGTCTACCAGGAGCTTTCCTACGGATCGGTGGAAGTATTTGAGTAGATTGTATCGATGGACAAAAATTAGGACCGTTAAGCGGCAATACACTATGCTTATAACACTCCATATAAGCCGATGAGTAGATTGTATCGATGGCCAAAAATTAGGACCGTTAAGCGGCAAGACACTATGCTTATAACACTCCATATAAGCCGATTTCTTGAAGTAGTCTGAAACATAGAAGTGCTTATCTATATTTAAATAATGCATGCAACTTATGGAGTGCCGACACGGAAGTCCACTTATTCTCCATTTACAACAAGAGCAAATTCTCCTATCCAAGTCAACAACAAATTTATCATAAACATTCATTACTTCAAACACCTTGTCACATGACCATAAGGGCATTCATACTCCACTATGTTTAGCCTCCTCATCTATTTTTTTTGACAATTTTAGGGTTGATTTCAGTTTGTTGTTTCTCAATCCTCTCTCTAATAGTTGTCCATCTGCGCATCAAATAACACCGAATATCTTCAAGCATGCTAATTATGGGTTTATCTCGCATATCTAGAATCACGCGGTTAAAAGCCTCAGACATATTATTCACGACTACATCAACTATAAACATGACTAGTAAATGCATGCTTACACCATAGTGATCTATCTATGCTTATGAGATGATCATATGCCTTGTCTGAAATCCCCTTAATTTCATGCATAGTTCTAATCCACTTAGCTTCGCATGTTGCGCTTGAGGCTTTCCATAATAAACCTTTTAGATTCTTGCTTGGGAATTTTTTTTCTAAAATTATTATAAAGATACCGCACACAGAAACGATGATCGACATTAAGAAATAACTCTTTGAATGTCTCAACTAAATCCTGCAAGGTAAAGAAATACAACATGTAAGACTAGAGATGATTGATATATAAAAATTCATGTTCAAATAAAAAAATTCAAGCGAACCTTTTGTTGATCAGAAATGTATGTGATGTTGGGGTGATTGATATCTCTTGCAAGGCAAGAGGGAAACCAACTCCACGAGTCTTTGTTTTCCACCTCAACAACTGCATATGCAATTGGTAGCATTTGATCATTAGGATCTCTACCTATCGTGGTTAGTAATTGGCCACCGTATTGTCCTTTCAAGAAGCATCCATCTAATCTAATAATAGGCCTACATACTTTAAATGATTCACGACAACTTGTGAAGCACATGTACAACCTTTGAAAGCGAGGAACTATAGCTCTTGATGGTGTTAGAGATTCTTTGAAAAATTCTGGAGGCCAAGTAAACTTCAAGAAAACCGAGCTGTCGGGATTTGATTTTAAAATCTCTGCATAATATAAATTTAACATATTATATTGCTCTCCAACACTGCCTTCAAGCAAAGTATTTGCATGCATTTTAGCTCTATATGCTTTATCTTTGGAGATCACAACAACCCACTTTTCTTGTCTTTGCAACTATTTGTTTGAGTTGAATATTGTGATCTTGTCTCACTTTAGATTCAATTCTTTTACCTAATCATTTTGCACTAAGCAGTATGTTGTTGAACTCTCTACTACATGTGTGCTTATCAATAATAGTTCTCACTTCCCATGTGTCTTGATTCTTTATTGGTGCATCATAGATTTTTCAATTACATCATTCTTTACATTTAAACCTAACTCTTGACTTGTCATTCTTCGTCAATTTTAAACCAACGTATGCACCACATATGTCGTAACAACATCCTTAAATTCCTCCTTCGATCTGAAAATTATTCCCAGTTGCCACTTCATCTCCTTCATATCCTTCAACAATGAAAATATTGGTTGTTTTGATTTTTTTCCTTTTTGATATCGAGAGCACTATCATCACTATAGAAATCGCTTTCCGTTGAGAGAATATCTTCATTATTAAAATCCATTATATATATAACTAGGAAAATAAAAAAAAATTCAAACCAACAATGGAACAGATGAAAACATGTTCTGTATAAGCAACCTTTAATTTAAAATAGATGAAAACATGTTTTGTATATCACAGAAAACCGGTATTGCATTAGGGGAAGTCGCATTACCTCAAAGCCACGAAGTGGAGCGACGAACCAAACAAGTGGAAAAATCGCCGGGGATAGGATGTCGATAGATGCCGCGAATCCTACCACATGGGAAATAAGAGCTTCGCCGGCGTTGGATGCCGATGTGAAGCACAGAGCAGGCGATGGGGGGGGAGGGGGGAGCTGACTTAAGGTTTATTTGGGAATGAGAGTGGGGAGGTGGCGTAGGGGGGAGAAGCTGGAGTTATACCATTAATAAATGAAATGACAGAATTAATAAAGGCATGCCATTAATAAATGACACTTCATTTTTTACATCCAAAAAATAACGGAGAAGTTAATAGGGACCCATTTAAGACAAAATGAAAAGTTTAGAAACCAAAATCAAACCAAAAAAACTTTATGAACCAATTTCAAACCAACATCAAAATATAGGGACTGATATCCCATTTTTGCCTTAAATAAAGTATGGAGATTATGGGACCATTTTAGCCATTTTGTCAAATTTGGTCTATCAAGGACACAGATTAGCACACATTCAGTAATGTCATTACCACTCGAGTCAGATCATCTTAATATTTGAGTACATTATTGTTTTGACGGGAGTGACATACCACTGCTATCTGCTGTCTTCTATGCTCTTGTCGTGTGCCGCTCGTCGGATTCATACTGCGAGCGTCACTAAGGCCCAAGTGTGGCTCTTGTTTGAGATTTTTTCCATTTCACAACGCAAAAGCACAAGATTCAGACACTTTTCAACTATTGGGCCTTTCAAATGAAGGAATTGACTCCCATTTTAAAAACGTTAAGAGAGACGCGTAAGAAATTTTGACATCAGAATGAGAGAGAGAACCTTACTTAATTGAATATAATGCGATATAAAAGAAGATAAACAGAGAAACAGACCAACCATTGATTGCCAACAGAGGTATCTATAAACATAGAAGCGCAAAACAAAGTTTTAAACTGTTCAAAACATAGTAGTTTCACTAATCGGTTCCGGATCGTTTCTCGAGTACCTGAGCATAACTGAGAACTGGACCGAACTACTCAGTTTTAAGTTTTGTGGAGTTGGAACCGAACCAAAACCCATGAGAACCGACCCGAACCGCTAGGTTCGGTTCGATTTCGATCGGCTTCTCAGTTCTCGATTATTTTTGCACACCCCTACTATAAAAGTTGGTTCAGTGATGGAATCATCGTAGCTGATAAGCACAATGATAATCGTAACTTTAGGACATCGTTGAATGGCTGCAAAAATCTTGTCCAACCATGAATCTCCATCAGGTGCCTGAAAATCAAAATATTAACTTTAATTTTTCTATTTTATCCATAAAGTACGTGCCATTAAGGAAAAAAACTAATTAGCAAAATACTGAAAACAGTAATAGCATAATTTTCACTGTTAACACAAGTTGAACATTCAAATTCTGAAATTATACTCTCTTTAATGCCAAAACTCGAGTTCCAAACGGATGACAAAAAAGTGCGAGTTAGTTATGGGTATAGGTTGAATTATTATTTTTAAGTGGAGCTGAGTCCAATCAAATTTGATAAATGAGGCATACAAATGATCATCCTAGCATTTCTAGTGGTTCAAATTAAACATTACATCATCATGGGAATCAAGGGTTTTGACGGCGGGCCGATAGTAATTAGAGGCCGCACGAGCCTACGTATGGCAGAGGAGAAGTCATGATCGTCATATAGGCGAACGTCGGGATAATTTTATGTATTGTAGTCATTTTTTGTGATTTTATCTGGTAAAATAGCAACATTTAGGTTCAAACAATCTAAACCATCCATAGTGGTTGCCCCGGGCAACTTTGCCTATACATAGGACCCAAGGGGGCTGAATTCAGAATTGCAGAATTTTGAATAGATTTCAGGCACACGTGATCATCCCACAGTGTCAATTTTGTGAACACTTGATGTTGAAGCCAAAGTAAACTACATTTTCCCTCCGTCGCACTACCCATAACCATCCTTTGCACTCCATTAAACCATCATACTCCCTCCCATGGTTCCACCACTCAATAACTACCACATAACCATCACCTGACCACTCTAAACTACTTGTTACTGCTGCAGCCCACTCCTTAAAGGTCATAGACACCCCTAATCAATCCTAATTCCCATTGTCCAAATTTCCACTTCATGCCAACCACCATCAAGACCCACAAAATACTACAGTCTTGTGCCCAATAGGATGCCAAACCAATTCCTTGCACCAATCTTTTTTAATGGAAACACTTTAGTTTTTCTCTAACCAAAAATTTGTTAGTTTTATCAACCGCTTCAATCTCAAAGGGGTTGTTAATGGATGACTTTCATAATCGCCATCACCATTTGCTATTAATCGTCCGAATATATCTGCATGTGTATAGCATTATTCCTAAGCCTTCATGACATTTCACAAATCTCACTCAACTAGGTTTTCCTAAAGACACAAACAGACCGTCTACACTCATTATGTGTCACATCCTCTCCTCTCTCCCGTCACCCTAAACTAAACAATAGATATCCTATTATCATTTTATTCCCACTATCAAATGTTTCCCTTCCCTCCTCCAATACATATATATTCTTAATATTCTCAATCAAGCCAAGCACTTCTCAAGCTACCTCTTTCATTTGGGATCTTTCAAGAGGTAAATAATCAAATTCATGAGATTAAGAGAATCATTTTTAGCTCCAGTAGCAACAGTTAAAAATAAAAAAAAACATAAATAATAAAAAAAAATTGAAAGTTAATAGTTGCCAACCTAAATCACCTAGAGGGGGGTGAATAGGTGAGTTGTGCGTCTTTTTTGCGGAATAAAAAATCTCAAACCAATGCACATATCTATCTACCAAACAAACAAACAAACACAGACGAGACAAGATTTACAGTGGTTCCCCAACCTTGGGTACATCCACTTTCCCTCACCGATCTAGCAATACACTAGACTCGGCTACTCCACTATCTCGGATTGGAAATCAATCATACCCTCGAAACAACGTTCCTACAAACTCGATCCACAAACCGGATCTACACTCGGAAGGCAAAACTTCCTATAATCTCGGAGTTGAAAGACTCCTACACTCGGAGAAAACTTCTGCTACAATAATGAAATAAAGTTGTACAGAAATACAAATAGTAATCTTCTTGTTCAGATCTGTAACAAGTAAATCAGAAATTCCTTCTTCTAGGCGTGCGGTTTTGTCAGAATATTGAAGAAGAATCTCGACAAGAAGGGATCTGAACTTCCTTGGCTTCTCACGATCGATCTAATCAGAAAATACAGAGTTGAGCGAATCTCGATCTGGAAAGCCTTCTTGATCTGAATCCTCAAAAGAAGAAAACCCTAGCCGGTCGGAAATCTGCGACGGCGGCGAGTTTCCGTTTCTTAGAGAGAGAAAGAGGAGACAGAATTTCTTTTGAGAGTACGGCTGCAAAAACTTTCTTAGAATAATCTTTGAATAATTAGGGTTTGTCGGTTTAGACAGAGCTTTTATAGGATCAGAAAAGATTAGACTTAATTGAGTCATTTTGAGAAAGACACGTGGACCAATCACGTCAGAGTTTATGAATATGACCGTTAAGTCTGGACTTGAAGAATTTTCTGAAAAGTCAAAGTAAATTACTCGAGATGTAGTGGACTACTCGAGTATATGCAGGACTACTCGATGAGGTAGAAGATGAATACTCGAGTACATGAGAAAAACTACTCGAGAGAAAGATATGATTACTCGAGTACATGTAGTCAACTACTCGAGTAAATAAGAATGAGAAAGATTCAGCTACTCGAGTAACAAAAATGACTTACTCGAGTACTTGAGTACATACACGAGAGGTGGAGTATATTACTCGAGTAAAAAAAATACTACTCGAGTATATAAAAATGAACTACTCGAGTATATCAGAAACTACTCGAGACAAACACTTAGGAAATTTCTGGAACAGGAAAACTGACTAATCGAGTATAGACGATGAACTACTCGAGACAAATGGAACTACTCGAGTATATGGAGAACTACTCGAGACAAATAGAACTACTCGAGTATATGAAGATGACTACTCGAGTAATTCACTTGGAGAAATTTTCTGGAATAAAATTTTGGATTACTCGAGTATAAACACTGGACTACTCGAGTAGTAGATGAACTACTCGAGTATATGATTTAGACTACTCGAGTAAGTGAGAACTACACGAGAGTCAGAGTTCAATTACTCGAGACAAAAGATAGAACTACCCGAGTACTATATAATACTACTCGAGTATTTGACTTAGAAAAATTTTGAGAGGAGAATTCCTGTGAACTCGAGAGAAGAAAGGGAACTACACGAGTAGTTGATGTAACTACTCGAGATACATCTTATCTACTCGAGTAAGAGTATTATTACTCGAGTATAAATTCAGTAACTTACTCGAGTAGGTAAAGAACACTCGAGTACTTTACTTAAGAAATTTTTCTTGACTGAATTTTCTTCTTCTAACGGATGACCAGCATCAAGTCTTTTCACATAGTCCTAGAGCTTGAATATGAAGTGTATCCCAATAGAGAGGCTACACATGAGTCAACACTTTGGAACACACAATGAGGGATTACATTGTATGGTCCTGTGTTTGTTGACCTATTGTAGACTGACATTGGTCTACACTTCCCATAAGAATTCCTACAAACACATAACTCAAACTAAGCATCAAATACAACTTAATTCATCTTAGTTCAAGGGTGACTTCATCAAATCTAGGTTAGTGTGGATACCTTTAAGAATGAGAACTTGGTTTCGCCCAGCGGCTTTGTGAAAATGTCTGTAATTTGCCTATCTGTAGGGACATATAGAAGGTCTATGTCCCCATGCTCCACATGCTCCCGGATGAAGTGATATCATAGCTCTATATGCTTTGTCCAGCTGTGCGAGACTGGGTTGTTGGCTATTGCTATTGCGCTGGAGGAGTCGCAAAATAATGAAATCTTTTCAAACTTCATGTTGTAGTTCTCAAACTGATTCTTTATCCAAAGTAACTGTGCACAACAACTGCCTACAGAGATGTACTCTGACTCGGCTGTTGAGATTGCTACACAGTTCTGCTTCTTGCTACTCCAGGAGATAAGTCTTCTTCCAAAGAATTGACATATCCCTAAAGTGCTTTTCCTGTCGCCTTTGCTCCCTGCAAAATCTGCATCTGAAAAACCTATTAGTTCGCTATCATTACTTCTTGGGTACCATAAGCCAAGATTTGGTGTACCTTTAAGGTATCTCAAAATATGTTTTGCAGCAGCGTAGTGAGATTCCTTAGAGTTCACCTGAAATCTAGCACAGACACATGTTGAGAACATTATGTCAGGTCTACTTGCAGTAAGGTAGAGCAAGGATCCAATAATGCTTCTATACTTGGTTTCATCAAAAAGTTTCCCTTTTTCATCCTTGTCCAAGAGACATAGTTGAACCCATTGGAGTCCTCATCGAGGTTGCGTTCTCCATTCCGAATTTCTTAATTAGCTCTTCGGTGAACTTGGTCTGCGAGATGAAAATTCCATATTCAGACCGTTTCACCTGAAGCCCTAAGAAATACTTCAGCTCACCCATACTACTCATTTCAAACTTCTCTTGCATATGTTTTGAAAATTTCTTGCAGAGGTTGTCATCAGTAGAGCCAAAAAAAATGTCGTCGACATAGATTTGCAGTAGCAAAATCTTGCCTTTAATTTACATAAGAAATAATGTCATGTCTATCTTTCCCCTTGTGAACTTGTTCTCAAGTAGAAAGCTAGACAGCGTCTCATACCAAGCTCGAGGAGCTTGTTTCAGACCATATAATGCTTTATGCAGTAAGTAAACATAATCAGGAAAGTTAGAATCAACGAAAACTGGAGGTTGTTCCACATACACCTCTTCCTTTCTGTCACCATTAAGGAAGGCAAACTTCACGTCCATCTGATAGACAGTGAAGCCTTTTAGTGCAGCATATGCTAGGAATAACCTTATTGCCTCCAGCCTTGCCACTGGAGCATACGTCTGGTCGAAGTCGATTCCTTCTTCTTGACGATAACCTTTTGCGACAAGTCTGGCCTTGTTCTTCACAATCGTTCCATCCTCGTCCATCTTGTTCCTGTAAACCCATTTTGTTCCAATGACGTTCTTACCCTTGGGTCTTGGAACAAGCTTCCATACTTTGCAGCGCTTGAACTGGTTAAGTTCTTCTTCCATTGCCATTATCCACGATGCGTCTGAGTTTGCTTCCTCAAACTTCTTTGGTTCAACCTGTGAGAGAAAACTTAAATATAGATTCTCATTAGTTGTACCTCTTCGAGTTCTGACACCATCCCGGGGATCTCCTATGATCTGGTCCATGGGGTGATCCTTTAGATGTCTGAGCTCTAGAGTCCTGCATCTGGATTGTCTTCTATCACCGGAGTGACTTCTTCATCTTGGATGACTTCTTCATCTTGATCACCAGCCTCTCCAATAGGGGTTGGAGTGGTGATCTTGATGAACTTTTCACCTTTGTCTTCGGACGGTCCATCCAAGCTAATTTCTTTCAGCTTTGCACCTGCATCTTCAATAAACACACTAGAAGAGTTGCTTTGCAGCAAACTCGTCTCATCAAATACAACATGTATCGATTCTTCTACAACCAGAGTTTTTCTATTAAATATCCTATATGTCTTACTATTACTACTATAACCTACAAAAATATCTTCAAAACCCTTTTCGCTGAACTTTGTAGTATGATACTTGTCATTGTTTAGCACGAAGCATTTACATCCAAAAATTCTAAAATAAGAGACTGTCAGTTTCCTGCCCTTCAGAAGTTCGTAAGGTGTCTTATCGTGGTTTTTGTTTATGAGGGCTTGATTTTGCACGTGACATGCAGTGTTGACGGCTTCAGCCCAAAAATATTCCGGAAGTGAAGCATCACTCAACATGGTCCTGCAGGCCTCTATGAGTGTTCTGTTTCTTCTCTCAGCCACTCCATTCTGTTGTGGAGTACGAGGAGAGGAAAACTCATGAAAGATACCTAAGCTTTCACAAAATTCTGTTATGACCCCAGATTTAAACTCTGTTCCATTGTCACTTCTGATTTTGACTATGGAGCAGTTGTATTCATTCTGGACTTGCCTGACAAAATTAGTAAAAGTGTCAAAGGTATCTGACTTGTGTTTTAGAAAGAACACCCACGCAAAGCGCGCGCAATCATCATTAATTACCAACGTATAATCCTTACCTCCCAAACTTCTAATTTGCAGTGGACCAAACAAGTCCATATGCAGTAGATGAAGACATCTACTAGAATCCTTGCCAATAACGTTTTTAAAGGTAGCCCCTGTTTACTTGCCTTTTACACATGCATGACAAGGTCTATCTTTGACGTACTTGACATTTGGGGCATCACGTACTAAGTTCATTAAAAATAATTTATTAATAGTTTTGGAATTAATATGTGCTAGTCTCTTGTGTCATTGGTCACCAAGAGATGCACTATCTTTTGCTAAAAGGCACACTGGTGTCGAAGAATCTATATAAATGAAATTTAAACAAAATGTTTTTGCTTCGAGTGCCGGATAGAATTGTTTCCATATTGTCAACAGATTTTATCAAGCACTTATCAGCGTGAAACTCAACTATGTATCCTTTATCGCAGAGTTGGCTTATGATTATAAGGTTATTTTCCAAACCTTCAACGTAAGCCACATCTGAGAAGGATATATTACCATTCGTAATCATACTGTAGCCTTTAGTAATTCCATGGTCTGAACCTCCAAATATGACCTTTGGTCCGTTCACAACTGGAGTAAAATTCTGAATTAGGCTTCTTATCCCGGTCATATGCCGAGAGCATCCACTGTCCAAATACCAGATTGACATTTTGGTGGCTTTTGGATATACCTGCAATCCCAATCAGTTTTCCTTAGGAACCCAAATACGTTTGGGTCCTTGGTCTCGGGTTAGAACACTCCCCCTACAAATATTAGCATTAGAAGTGGTCTTCCTCATATTGCCAACATGTGGAGTTGCAGCATTTTTGGGATTAAACCAGCAATCAATGACAAAGTGACCAATTCTGTCACAACACCAACAGTAAAATCTGTTGTATCTTTGCCTTATGTTCTCCTGCTTGGCCTTTTGGAAATGAGGTCTAGCAGGAGCTGCATTCTTGGAGGAAGAAGCTTCATGATGATGGCAATCACATGTTTTCTTCTCCTTCACTGGCTTTTCTACAACAGGCTTTGCCTTTGATGCCTTCTTGAAGTTATGACCATGATTGAAAGGGTCATAGCTCTGAAGAATGACTTCTTCATAAGGTGCCTTAAAGACACTTTCGCCAAAGTTTCTGGATTGAGTCCATCCTTGATAACGGGATTTTGGCTCTACATAGGTAGGCCTAACAAAGTGACCGTAGGATGAGTCAAAATCAAACTCATTTGAAGGAAATATATCCTTCTTAAACGTGGTCTGATCTTGAAGGACTTTCCCCTTCTCTTTGGCTAATGCCTTTTTGGCGGCCTTGCTCTTTCGTTGAGCCTTATTTCTCCTAGAGGATTTACTAGGAGCTTCTTCATGGCCTAATCCAGCACCCTTGGCCTTAGCTGATAATTCAGCAACAAATGGAAGAACTGTCTTGGGCTTCGAGAAACTTTCAACTAGTTTCTTTTCAGCAGCAAGTTGAGCTTCCAGTTCCTTGATGATTTTCTCTTTGAGGTCAAGGTTATCAAGAGCCTTGTTATATTCTTCAATAACATTATTGAAGTTTTCTTCGAGCGAGTCAGTCTTTGCGACTTTCTCTCTCAAGATGCTCTCTTCAGCTTGGAGAGACTTTATCTCTTTAGCCTGAGTTTTCACGACTCGACGACATTTGTCGTAAACCATGATTAATTCCTTATATTGGGCCATGAGTTCTGACTCATTGTCAGAAGAGCTATCCTCACAATCATGTTCAGAAACTTCAGAATCAGAGAGAGGAGTGTGAGAGTTTACCTTCCCAGTGAACTGGGGCTCTTGTTCATCATCAGTTTGAGTCATGAGTCCAAAATAGGCTTCTTCTTCTTCACCCGACTCAGATGAGTCAGAGTCACAAAGAGTCTTGCCCTTTTTGGCCATCAAGCTCTTCTCTGTCCTCTTCTTGTTGTACGAGGACTTTTTTCCTCTCTTCTACCACCCCCCTTCTTCTTGTGAGGGCAGTCAGCGATGACAGTCCTGACTTATTACAACAATAACAAATAATGTCAGTCGAAACATGTTTGTTCTGTTTAGAGGAATACCTGTCATGACTACTTAAGTCTTTTCTTTGCCGATCACCATCGTGTCGTGATCTTCTATAGGAGACATCCTTGTCTTTCCATTGCTTCTTCTTGTTCAAGAATTTCTTGAACTGCCGAGAGAGTAGTGAGAACTCTCCTTCTGATAGTTCAGAGCCTGAGGTGCTTGGCTCTGAGGTTTCTTCTTCACTAACTTCTGGTGCTGGAGTAGGAGGAACAACCTTGGACTTCTTAAAGGTGTCTGTCTTTAAAGCAACAGACTTCTCTTTGAATGCAGACCTATTTTTCTCTTCTTCAGCCTTCCTGGTGTTGAGTTGGAGCTCATAGGACATCAGCTTCCCGAAGAGATTCTGAGGATCTGTCTCTGCCAGTTTTCCAAACTCCCTTAAAGCACAGACCTTGTTATCTCATTCCTTAGTCAGGGATCTCAGGAACTTATCGTTTAATTCTCCATTAGTGAAGACTCTGCCATAGACCCTTAGCTCATTCACTATCTTGAAGAACTTCTCAAAGGTGTCAGCAATAGTATCTTTGTTTCCCTGTCGGAAAGCTTCATGTTTCTGATTAAGAAGGGATCTTCTATCATCCCTCACTTCTTCTGTGCCTTCCATCAAGGTAACTAGTGACTGCCACATCTCCTTCGTAGACTGGCAGTGAATCAGGTTTTGCAGCATTGAATCATCGACTGCACTTGCTATAACATTTTTTGTCTTTTTGTCCAATGAGACAAGTGCAATCTCATCCTTATCTAGATCCATAAGTTTCTTGGGGACTTAGTTGGATCTATAGTGGAGACAGTCACGAGAATATAAGGACCTTCTTCAACTACCATGAAGATCCTTGGATCCACAGCTTCCATGAAGAACTTGATTCTCTCTTTCCACATGAAAAAATTATTTTTGTTGCACAAAGGAAGCTTGGCAAAATCTTTAGCCTTGTCCATTTTGGTAGATCTCAAATGACAACTATTGAAGGATCTGATCAAGGTGTTAACCTTTTAATGATCAACCTCCCTCTGATACCAATTGAAAATTAATAGTTGCCAACCTAAATCACCCAGAGGAGGGTGAATAGGTGAGTTGTGCGTCTTTTTGCGGAATAAAAAATCTCAAACCAATGTACAGATCTATCTACCGAACAAACAAACAAACACAGACGAGACAAGATTTATAGTGGTTCACCAACCTTGGGTACATCCACTTTCCCACACCGATCTAGCAATACACTAGACTCGGCTACTCCACTATCTCGGATTGAAAATCGCTCCTACCCTCGGAACAACGTTCCTACAAACTCGATCCACAAACCGGATCTACACTCGGAAGGCAAAACTTGATACAATCTCGGAGTTGAAAGACTCTTACACTCGGAGAAAACTTCTCCTACAATAATGAAATAAAGTTGTACAAAAATACAAACAGTAATCTTCTTGTTCAGATCTATAACAGTAAATCAGAAATTCCTTCTTCTAGGCGTGCGACTTTATTAGAATATTGAAAAAGAATCTCGACAAGAATGGATCTGAACTTCCTTGGCTTCTCACGATCGATCTAATCAGAAAATACAGAGTTGAGCGAATCTCGATCTGGAAAGCCTTCTTGATCTGAATCCTCAAAAGAAGAAAACCCTAGCCGGTCGGAAATCTGCGACGGCGGCGGCGGCGAGTTTCCGTTTCTTAGAGAGAGAAAGAGGAGACAGAATTTCTTTTGAGAGTACGACTGCAAAAACTTTCTTAGAATAATCTTTGAATAATTAGGGTTTGTCGGTTTAGATAAGAGCTTTTATAGGATCAGAAAAGATTAGACTTAATTGAGTCATTTTGAGAAAGACACGTGGACCAATCACGTCAGAGTTTATGAATATGACCGTTAAGTCTGAACTTGAAGAATTTTCTGAAAAGTCAAAGTAAATTACTCGAGATGTAGTGGACTACTCGAGTATATGCAGCACTACTCGAGTAGGTAGAAGATGACTACTCAAGTACATGAGAAAAATTACTCGAGAGAAAGATATGATTACTCGAGTACATGGAGTCAACTACTCGAGTAAATAAGAATGAAAAAGATTCATCTACTCGAGTAACAAAAATGATTTACTCGAGTACTTGAGTACATACACGAGAGGTGAAGTATATTTACTCGAGTAAAAGAAATACTACTCGAGTATATAAAAATGAACTACTCGAGTATATCAGAAACTACTCGAGACAAACACTTAGAAAATTTCTGGAACAGGAAAACTGACTACTCGAGTATAGACGATGAACTACTCGAGACAAATGGAACTACTCGAGTATATGGAGAAGAACTACTCGAGACAAATAGAACTACTCGAGTATATGGAGATGACTACTCGAGTAATTCACTTGGAGAAATTTTCTGGAATGAAATTCTGGATTAATCGAGTATAAATACTGGACTACTCGAGTAGTAGATGAACTACTCGAGTATATGATTTAGACTACTCGAGTAAGTGAGAACTACATGAGAGTCAGAGTCTAATTACTCGAGACAAAAGATAGAACTACTCGAGTACTATATGATACTACTCGAGTATTTGACTTAGAAAAATTTTGAGAGGAGAATTCCTGTGAACTCGAGAGAAGAAAGGGAACTACTCGAGTAGTTGATGTAACTACTCGAGATACATCTTATCTACTCGAGTAAGAGTATTATTACTCGAGTATAAATTCAGTAACTTACTCGAGTAGGTAAAGAACTACTCGAGTACTTAGGAAATTTTTCTTGACTGAATTTTCTTCTCCTAAGGGATGACCAGCATCAAGTCTTTTCACATAGTCCTAGAGCTTGAATATGCAGTGTATCTCAATAGAGAGGCTACACATGAGTCAACACTTTGGAACACACAATGAGAGATTACATTGTATGGTCCTGTGTTTGGTGACCCATTGTATACTGACATTGGTCTACACTTCCCATAAGAATTCCTGCAAACACATAACTCAAACCAAGCATCAATTACAACATAATTCATCTTAGTTCAATGGTGACTTCATCAAATCTGGGTTAGTGTGGATACAATACCCAACAAAAATATTAACTTTCTTTAACATTAGTTAGATTATTTGAAAGTATAAAACCAAATAAACAGCAAAAAAACAAGAGGTAATTTTGAATTTCATTGAGGCAGTATACTAAAAGAACATAAGTAGGAAAAACAACGGTAAAATTCAAAAATCTAAAAACACAGGGCTAAATGTGGCCACAAACATTTCCTACATAAAAAATAATAAAAAAAATAGGAAGACAGTATGTTATAAAATCATCAGAACTATCAAACTACATAAGCCTAGTAAGAAATCATCATTCAAAAATTGGGATATGTAGAAAGCTGTTACGGCACCGAAACCAGACGAAGACATTGCGGCACCTACCAGGGAGGAAGACACGGAACCGGACCCGCATTGGGGGCGGGTTTACCACCGATGGAATACGGGATCTCCAATTCAAGCATGAAATCGCACTTTTAATTATCCGTCTATTTTATTATCATCTAAATTTAACATGAATTCCCTGTTTCTAATTCCCATTGTTTAAGCCCAAATGGGGGGCTGCTACTTTTAGTATTCCTTTATGAATTTCCTATTTCCCATTGTTTAAGCCCAAATGGTGAGCCGCTTCTTTTAGTATTATTTTGCCTATTTATATCCTACAGGAGGAAGGATCGGTATCGAGAAGAAAAGTTAAAAAAAATCTCTTTCTCATCTACTCTCTCTCTCCCCCCTCTCTTCCCCACAACCTCGCCAGCTGCCGCCGCCTCTTCAAAACTGGAGGATCTTCCCGATAACCGCCGACAGACTCGATCTCAGTCCTCGGCACGTAACAAACTGGTATCAGAGGGACCTCCGACCGCCGAACAAGTTCGGGTCACCACCGCGCCCCGCCTCGCCGAGCCGAACAGCACACCACTCCGGCCTTACCACCGCATCCTTTGCGCCTGTAGATATCAGATCGAGACATACTCCAACAGATCTTGGACCGCCTCGACAAAATGGACTCACGCCTCGGTGAAGTCGAGACCCGCACGGCGCATCTAACCGCCGACCTGCACGCTTCCGACCCTCTCATAAGTCAGCACTCCGCGCCAGATCAAACGGCCCACGATGGCCACTCTGGCCACCGTCACGAAGGAGGAGCCTTCCCACGGTATGTGAAATTAGAATTTCCGGTCTTTGACGGACGCGAATACCCTCTCGCATGGCTTACCAAGTGTGAGATGTTCTTCTCCAACCAACACACTACCAGGGACGACCGCCTGGGACTTGCTTCCTTCCACCTCAACGGGGCTGCCCAACTGTGGTTCTCTCAACTACAACATGAACGTCCATACCTACAGTGGGATGAGTTAAAAGCCGCGTGTATGCTTCGCTTTGGCCCCTCGATTCGCGAAAATATTCTTGGTGCCATCATCGCCCTTCGCCAAACAAGGGCTCTCGAGGACTACATCGACCGCTTCCAGCTTTTGCTCGTGTGGGCATCCATGGTGCGCCTGGACCAGCAAGTATTGTTCTTCACGGCCGGCCTCCACGAGCGTCTCCGCATGGACGTGGAGTTCCAAGACCCCTCAGATCTCACTACCGCCATGAACTTCTCCTGGACATGCGAGCGCCGCATACTCTTGGACCGCCAATACGTGCCCCGTCGAGAGCACGGACAATCCTCCCAAGGAATCTCCAAGGACCACTGACAACTGCACCCGCCGCAACCAAGCCCAATGATTCACCCAAACAGCCATTCCGACATCGTCTTTCCCACGCAGAGACGTCAGAACGTCACGCCAAAGGCTTTTGCTTCAATTGCGACAAACTTTTTGGGCCCGGGCATCGTTGTAAGCGCCTCTTTTGAATTGAGGCGGACGATCCCTCCGATGACGACAGAGAGGACCCAGACTCGGAGGAACAGGAAATCTCAGTAAACGCACTCGCCGGCCCATAAGGGGGCCATATGCTGCAACTTCCTGTCAAGATAGCAGGCTCCACCCTCGTAGCCCTGTTGGACTCCGGCAGTACGCACAATTTCATCTGACGCAAGACCACGACTGCTCTTTAACTACTGATTACGTCCCGCAACCAGCTTCAAGTTTCAGTGGCCAATGGCCATAGCATGACATGCCCCAGCCTTTGCCATCACGTGCCACTGACGATACACAACCGAACATTCGAGATCGATCTATTGGTTGTCGACCTCGAAGGATTCGACATTGTTATCGGGGTACGTTGGCTACGTACACTGGGACCCGTGACCTGGGATTTCAACAACCACAGGTACGACGATTCCAAGAGGGTGGAGTGGCAATGTCTTGCCCCACCGCCAAACCGCAGGCCTTCCTCATAAATGGCACGGATGATCCAGCGAAACTTCGACCCCACGACCTGCAGTTACTTTTACAGGAGTTTGGATATGCCTTCACCATACCGGAGACATTGCCTCCACATCAGCCACAAGATCACTGCATATGTCTACTTCCCGGAGTCGCGCCAGTGGTGGTACGTCCCTACCACTACCCGTTTCTTCAGCAGGATGAAATCGAGCGTCAATGCACTGTTATGCTACAACGAGGCCTCATCCGATTGAGCGTATCCCCATTTTCATCACCAACTCTACTAGTCCACAAAAAGGACAAAACATGGCGCTGCTGCGTCGATTACCGGGAACTCAATGCCAAGACCGTCAAAGATAAATTTCTCATTCCAGTCGTCGAGGAACTCCTTGACGAGTTACACAACGCACGTTTCTTCTCCAAGCTCGACTTATATTCTGGGTACCACCAAGTGCGCATGGCGGTCGAAGATGTGGAAAAGACAGCCTTCTGAATACATCATGGACATTTTGAGTTCCTTGTCATGCCTTTTGGTTTGACCAATGCGCCATCTACATTCCAATCACTGATGAACGAGGTATTCCAATCCGTTCTCCGTAAATTTGTGCTAGTATTTTTCACGATATCTTGATCTATAGCAAGTCTTGGCCGGAGCATCTCCACCATGTTCGCGAACTTCTCAACATACTCTGGCTCCACCGACTCGCTCTCAAGGAATCCAAATGTTCCTTCGGACAGCCGAGCGTATCCTACCTCGGCCACATAGTACATGACCGCGGGGTGTCCGCCGATCTGAAAATCTACCGGGCATTACCACGTGGCTGGTACCCCGCTCGCAGCGCGACCTCCGGACCATCTTGGGGCTGACCGGATACTACAGACGGTTCATCCGCGGATACAGCACGATCGTCGAACCCCTCTTGGCCCTCCTACGACGTACAACCTTCGTATGGGAAGACACGAACCAAAGGGCGTTCGAGATGCTCCAAGCAGCCCTAGTTTCCGCCCCGGTACTACAGCTCCCGGACTTCAACGAGACCTTCTATATTGAATGTGATGCCTCAGCTCTGGGCTGTGGCGCAGTTCTCCGACAACAAGGGCACCCACTCGCATATTTCATTCGCCGCACCGCGCTCCACGACCAGAAATTGCCGGCCTATGAGTTGGAACTCATCGGCTTAGAAAAGCCGTCCAACATTGGCGGTCGTACCTATGGGGACGCTCTTTTATCATCCGCACAAATCACTATAGTTTGAAATATTATCCGCAACAAGGACGGGGGAGGTACCATAGAAGGGGACATCCTCAAAGAACGTAACATTGGGGGAGTGAGAAGTCCTGCGAGAAGAGAGGTCAAAACACCGATAGCCTTTGGAAGAGGAGGAATATCCCAAAAATAAGCACCAGATAGCTTTGTCATCAAGCTTTGTCTGAGTCGGTGATGGTCCTGGACAAAACACACACCCAAATACCAGAAGAGGGACGAGAAATAGAGGGCGGCGGGGAGATAGAAGACTAAGGGGTACCCGACCCGCTAAAGGCTGACAAGGCAGACGGTTGACTAAGAAGGTCCCCGTAAGAAGGGCGGCACTCCAAAATGACTTGGGGAAGTGAGACCCACGAAGAAGAGACCAGGTCACATTCAAGAGACGACAATTCTTGTGTTTCTCCATGCCGTTCTGTTCTGGTGTATAGGGGCATGATAATTGATGAAGGGTTCCTTGGGTAGCAAGGAAAGCTGTGAAAAAGGAAGAGGTAACCCCCCCCCCCCCCCCCCCGATATCGGAGTGAAGGACCCAAATACGAGAGGAAAATGAGTTTTAACCATATTAGTAAACTGGGTACATAAATCAAAGACATCAGATTTGGCACGCATAAGGTAGACCCAACATCAATGAGTAAAATCATCTATAAAAGTAACAAAAATACCAAAAAACATCATGAGAAACAACCGGGCAGGCCTCCAAACATCTGAATGAATAATATCAAACGGTGTAGAACTACGAGAAACAGAAACATGATAGGTAGTGCGTGTATGTTTGCTATGCTGACACACATCACACTGAAAAGAGTTCTCAAATGAGACACTCGAAAAAAGAGACGACACGATCTGAGGACTCGCATGCCCCAGTCTAGCATGCCAAAGAGCAGGTGAAGTAGTAGTAGCAGCGTTAGATGGGGGTGAGAGACAAGGCGAACGAGGTGGAAGATCCAGCTGGTATAGCCCGTTGCGTTCACGACCGGAGCCAAAAGTCCTCCTCGTGGTCAAGTCCAGAAAAACACAGCCAGAAGGAAATAAATGTCACCGAGTAGTGCAACGAACATGTCAATTGACTAACAAAAAGAAGATTTAAAGCAAGTTTGAGAACATGAAGAACTGAACCCAAGGAGAAAGAAGGAGTCAGAGGAACTGTGCCCCGGTGAAGAATGGGGGTCACAGAGCCATCGACAAGACAAACCTGCCGATGGACGCTCGGAGACTCAAGCGAAGAGAACAATCGTGTCTCATCAGTCACGTGATCGGTGGCCCCAGAGTCAATCACCCAGGGAGAAGAAGACCCATCTTGAGTGACATGAAAGGCCCAGAGAGACGGCACCGAATCAAATCGCATGAACTGCTCGTAAATACGGGACTCCATGGAGCACTGAAGCCACCCGAGAATCTTGAAATTTTTCGTGCGTCATTGACAGATAGTCTTTTCGTCGGAAGGCTTGGGAACACCATCAGATTCAAGCCAATCAAGCTTGTCATATTTGGCAAGATGGACTTGCACGGAGTTGGACCAAGCGATAAAGTTTTTTTCATTAAGGACGGTAGTAATGTGCCGAGCAAATCCATCATTCGAACCGAAGAGGGACGAATCCATGGGATGGGAACAAGAAAAACCCTCCAAAAGGAAGGAAACCTTTAAACAAAAGAGGAAAAACCATCCCAAAAAGGAAGGAATACTGTAAATCACAGATCTAGGTCATGAGAAGAAAAGAAATGAGGAAGGGGCAGTAAACACCAACCAAATCGACGGCGGAAGAAAAAACTGAAGGGAAGAAAAACAAGGGAAACCGGCAACAGGAGGATCGGCGAGTTTGGAGCAGCAGGATCGGCGATACGGGGTCGGCGAAGGGGCAGGATCGGCGGTAGCTGCAGGATCGACAATGCAATCACATCGCGTAAACACTGCGTCGAAGGCGCACCGACCAACGAAGACGGCGAAGGCGGCTAAGTGGCGGGATCGGCGAAGTCGCATGATGCGAGATCAGGAATTGAGGGCGAAGGCGTGGGGTCGGGGTTTGGCTTTTCCTCTGATACCAAATCAAATTAGAGAGAGAAATGAATTGTATTCATCCACTTAGGGGGAATAGGTATATATATAGGAGATATATGGGGAAAACCACCCACACACATAAACTTGAATACAAAGAGTAAATATATAACGGACAGCTGAGATAACACGTCAATACCAAGTTAAAATTTTGTCTTTTGTTTCATTATAGAGTTGATTAAGTTACCTTTTTCATCGCTCTTTAATATCTACATCATTTGTCAAAACTGTATTCGTTTCATCCTTTATGCATTTAACTTTGCATAAATCACTTGTCTTCCTTTCTCTAGCTCGATCAATTTTATATGTCATGCTCTCCATTTTTGGTATTTAGTCGATTATAAAATTCTTCATAAACTTGACTTCTTGCTTTACTTGCTCCATGTTTAGCTACTTTTTTGGCAACTTTATATCTTGCTAAGTTTTCATCATCCCTATAAACGTAGAGTGATTTATAGCTGACTCTCTTTGCCCTCAATTTATATTGCACTTGCTCTTTCCACCACCAAAATTCTTTATTTGAGGGTGCATGACCTTGTGATATTCCAAGGATGATCTTTTCAGATATCCTTAAATGTGAAGACAACTCCCGTGAGATACTAGGATCAACATAAGGGTATTCAACTAGTTGTTCCATAAATGTTGTCTTGAAAACAACTGGTTTTTTCATCAAGTTCTACCACCAAATTTTATGTAACATTTTTTCATTGTCTTAAATTTATTATATTCAATTTGTGTGTCTAACACCACTAACCTATGTTGGGTTGTCAAATTTTATCTTTGTATGACTTTGCAATCCTTACAAATCATTTTTTTTTAATTTTGCGAGTCATACAATAATCAATTTGTGACTTATTTGATCCGCTTTTAAACGTTATTAAATGTTCTTCCCTCTTCATGAAAAATGTATTTGTCACAATTAGCTCACGTGCCACTACAAAATCTAAAATGATTCGTCATTCTTCATTTCTTTCTCCATATCCAATTCTTCCATGAATGGTTGTATAATCTAATTTTTTTTATATGTTCATTTAAGTCTCCTCTTATAAAAAATTTTCTTTTTGTGAGATTTTCCTTACTAAACATCTAAGTCTTCCCAAAATTGCACTTTAATAGCTTCACTTAATCATACTTGTAGTACGTAAGAACTGATCACATTAATAGTTCTATTTTCTATAACCAATTTAAGAGCTAAGATTCTATCATTTCTATTTATCCCAATAATTTCATCCCTCCAAGTAATATCCACAATAATACTTACTCTATTTTTTTATTTTTTTCTGTGCATCATAATTTAAAACCCTAATTATCTAAAAATTTAGCTTTCTCACACACTCATCTTGTCTCTTGCAGGCATAAAATATTTATCCTTCTCCTAATCATTGTATTCATTACCTCCATCGCTTTCCCCATTAGTGTACCTATATTCCAACTTCCAAACCTAAGTCGGTTACAATTCTTACGATATACTTTTCTAAGACGTCTAATATGTGAAGACAAGACTTTTGTCTATTTAATAATACACTCAAATCCTCTTGGAGGTGCAGTGGTCTTTTCCAAGACGCCACATTCGAACCATACGACGAGGAAAAATATATAAAGAAGAGAGAAATCAAAAAATTATACATATATAAATGAAAGAAAATAAAATATCATACGATAGAAAACTATGTTGTGATTGAAGGTAATGTTGTCACAGACACAGTGGACGGAGAACATCTAAGACGACTGAAGTACTTACATCTTTGGCCGAATACTGTGTCCGGAGAACCACATGCTGGTTAAGCTTGTGTGTGTGCACTATATATTAAGGGAATCCTCATATTTGATAATGACGCCATCAAATTCATCACAACTATACAATTATTTTATCATCAATATTATGATTATAACAAATATAAAACAAAAAATCAAAATAATTTATTTTTAAAATATTTTCAAATATGATGAGGCTGTCATAGATTGAAGGGGTCACCACCTTCAAATTTTACAATGATTGAAGTTCCATTTGTCCGTTATGTTAGTTTTCCCATCGAATATTGTAGACGAGAGGTATCATTCCCACAAAGCTCTCTCTCTCTCTCTCACACACACACACATATATCCTACTTTATAAGCAAATTCGGCCATCTACAGTCTCTAGTAATCTCGTGCTTTACCTTTTATTATTAATAAAGAAACAGATCAAAAAAAAAATACATTGATTAAATTTAAATTCGAACTAATACAAAGCCTTGAAGAGCATTGTACAATGGAAAGTTGTATCCTGCGTTTGGGAAAGATCAATCGCTCCCGAAAAGAATCCATTGATTCTCTCCCACCCAATTGGTTGGATCGTATGTGCGATGATTTGCTTCATGGGCGAGATCTCTGGTTCATGTTTATGATGGCCCAGCTGCGAGTGCTACAAGATCTCACGCATTGAAACCCATGGTTATGGACCCGAATCTATTAGTATGGAACATCCTCTTTTCCAAGTGGAATCCCCTAGTATATGAAAGAACAAAAAAGTGTTTTCAGTATTGTGGAAGAAGAAGCCTTTGTATCTTAATGCATGTATTAATGATATTCATAAAATGATTTGAATTTTTCTAAAATGATCATAAATTCATAATAGAATATTATATTTACATTTTTTATTTTTTTTATTTCTTGTATTGAATTATTAATATGATAAATAAATAATAAATTAAAAATAGAATCTCATAATATTGATACTTCTTTATAAAAATATTAATACAATAATTTAAATCTCATATTTTCTTTCATGAATGTATATATTTTTTGGATTTTCTATCTAATATTTTTGAATTTCATTTTTTTCGTTCATAGATAACGAATTGAATTTCTATTTCAATATCAAATTTATCTAGATGTAAATAAAACGTAAAATATATAACTAATAAATAAGAAATAGAAGAAATTTCAATAGATAATAACTAAGATCCCAAGTTTACTATATTTCTATACAGTATTGCTTTTATATCAGTCAGCTTAGCTCAGAGGTTAAAGCATCATATTTGTAATGTGATGGTAATCGGTTCGATTCTGAGAGCCGACTCTTTTTCTTTCAATGATTGAAAATTTCTACTCTCTCTTTCTCTAAATGTAGGGTCACCAATCTATTATGTCATGGTAACTTGCAGTTATAGCTATGAATAAAAAAGTTGACTAGAACAATTAGATCTCTACGGAAGAAATTGGAAAAATGTAGTTTTTACTTGAATTTCCTATATATACAAAAAATCTGAATCTTGACAAAATTGATTTTAGTTCATTTCAGTCTGAATTTAGATATTTTTTCAAATGAAAGCAAGCCAAAAAAGAGTCTTTATATGTCTTGTTACCGAGGACCTCGTTTCAAAAAAAATACGCTGGCTAGAGGATTTACTGGGACTAACTAGTAAAAGACCTGGATCTAGAAGTGATCTTCAAACCTAATTACGCTCTAGAAAAAGGACGTAATATTGTATTCGTTTACAAGAGAAACAGATATTGTGTTATCATTATGGTCTGACAGAGCGACAATTACTGAAATATGTGCATATTACTGGAAAAGATACAGGATCAACAAGTCATTTATTTATTTGCTATTGTAAAAACCGCAAGCTCGTGCTTGCGAAAACTATCTTTTTGTTATTTGCTTTATTAATGCCTAATTAAGAAATTGTTTAGCCAATTTAAGGTGCGCAACCGGATTGAGTACCTACATTCTCCAGCGGTCGGATTGAGTACTTAAATTCTTCATCGTTACTGCAAGCCGACACCCTGTCATCGCAAGGGCCTGCCCCCCTTTCGCGACAAAGCCGCGGACTAGAGCCGTGCAAACTAAGCCACGAGCTTGACTTGTGCAAACCTCGCAAGGGCAGGCCCCCTTTCGTGACAAAGCCACGGACTAGAGCCGTGCAAACTAAGCCGCGAGCCTGACTCGTGCAAACCTCGCAAGGGCCTGCCCCCTTTCACGACAAAGCAAATAAATTCGTGCTGGCGGGTATATACAGCGTGATACGGTGATCTAAGGTGTTTTACACATACCAACAAATTTTCCATGACAAAAGTGATCGAACCAGTTCACGAAGCTCGGATTGTCAGCTTGAGATAGGGTTCCATCCTTGCCCACATGATCCAGCTCTGTTTGTGCACTCCTCCCGTGGTCGGACCCTTTTGTTACTATACGTGTATGATATGATTATTACCGGTGATGATACTTCTCATGTGGCCTTTGTCAAGCATCATGTTCAGCAACAGTTTCAGATGACTGACCTTGGCCAACTGAGCTACTTATTTGCTCTTGAGGCCAGCTCTACAGATCGCGGGTTTCAGATCTCACAGCAGCGTTACACATCAGATCTCCTTGTTCGGGCTGCTCTCTCCGACTCTCGTAAAGTGGACACTCATATGGAGCTCCACCTTCAGTTACTTCTGTATGATGGGGTTACACTCTCTGATCCTACTCGATACCGTCATCTCATGGGGAGTCTCGTCTATCTCACCATTACTCGGCCCAGAATTGCCCATGTTGTTCATGTGTTGAGCCAGTTTGTTACTGCCCACACCTCTGTGCATTATGGTCATCTGGTGTGGGTCCTACGCTATCTTTGGGAGACGACCTTTCGTGGTCTCTTCTTCTCCAGCAACATTTCTCTACAGCTACGTGCTTACTTGGACTCCACCTGGGCTAGTGATCCTGTTGACCATCGTTCTGTCATTGGTTTCTGTCTATTCATGGGTTCTTCGCTGATTTTATGGAAGTCCAAGAAACAGACTGGTGTTTCTCGCTCCAGCATTGAGGCTGAGCTTCGAGTCATAGTTACTACTGCTGAGGATATTGTACAACTCATATTCGTCGAGTATGGACCCCTCTAGAGCCAAGTCAATAAGAGTCAAAGTCAGCAAGTCAAGACAGAATTCAGAGTCAACACGCAAAACGACAGAAGGTCTGGGCGAGTATGGTGAGCTCCACTCGCATACTCGCCAGGTAAGCGACTAGGATGACGGTTACTCTCCGAGCAGAGCGAGCTCCCCTAAGCAATCGCCTAGTCGCTAGGGATAGGGCTATAAATAAGACCCCCCCTCTTTGGATTGGCATATAAATAGGACTTCAGTGGTATGAGGAGACGAACTTCAGAATCTCACAAAAGATCTCGAGCATCTTTTTTCCTACACTTTGAGCAGAGCCTTTGAATCCATTCTTAAGAGAGACAGGTTGCGATCTAGCGACTTTCCCTCTTAGTCGCCGTAACTTGGTTGTCAGTCATCTACCTCGGACCCTGCACGACCATCTTTGATTGTGGAGAGAAAACTTCTTCTAAGCAACCGAGTACGTGGTGGGACCTCCCTATCACAGCACCTGTGGTTTTTTTGTTGTTTGACTGTTTCTGCATCCTAGCCCGTTAGCCGCCGACTCTGACCGCTGAGCTGGTAACCTTAGACTGCTTTGATCCGAATTTTGGAGTATGGAATTTCACGGATTCAAAACTTTAGTGCGGTGAGGGTGAATCGCAGTCGAGGAGGAAAGTTTCGCGAGCAGGCTAGATGGTGAATGGAGGCGAGCATGAGAAAATAGTCGACAACTCGACAGGAGTCAGCAACTCTGCGCGAGGAGGTGACTTTGTGACAGTGGCAGCATTTGAAGAGTTCATGAGGAGGATATAGAGGAGCCTCCTAGCAGAGTTCCCTCCTCGCCTCGATGTCATGTCGACCTTGCCTCGTCACGTGACACTGTCGGAGGAAGAAGCACCACCTAGGCGACCAGGGAAGGAGCGAGCCAGGGAAGGAGAAGAGCGACCAATGTAGTCGCGACACTATCCAGCGAGCAGCCAAAGGATCAGGTTTCGCGATGTGGAACAGCCGGCGAGATACCGTGATACTCGCTATGGTAGCGAGTACGACGAGGATACTTGCGAGGATGAAACTCGCCACCGCTAGGGAGGGAGGATCCTTCTGTGATGAGATCTTAGCAGTCCCAGTTCCCGAAGGCTTCAGAGAGCCCGTCCTGAACTACTACTCTGACAGAGATGATCCAGTCAGACATCTTCAATGGTTCGAGGACGTGGTGTCCATACGCAACATATCTGATGCCTTCAAGTGCAGGCTCTTCTCCATTACCTTCAAAGAGAACGCGAGGAATTGGTTCCATCAGTTGCCTGAAGGTTCCATCTTCTACTTCGAGGATCTGAGTCGGGGTTTGATGGCAAGGCACGCGACGTCCAAGAAGAGGAAGGAGGCAACCGCTCTCTTCAAAATCGTGCAAGGGCAGTGCGAGAGTCTTGGTCACTACATCAACCGTTTCCAGGAAGAGATCCTGGAAATCGAGGAAGTGGATGACTTCACCCTGATGCTGGCTCTGAAGTTCGGCCTGAAGCAAGGCCTCTTCAGCCTGGAGATTGGGTCCAAGCCCCTGAGATCTTTTGAAGAGATAATCAAACGGGCGAATACGTTCGTTCAGGGAGAGGAGAAGAATCCAGACTTCTTGGCGAGGCTAGATGGGGAAGACCAGGGAAGCAGAGGCAGAGGAGGACCTTTGAAGGTGAGAGTCGGAGTAGTGCTGGAGAGGCAGAGAGAGAGGAGAAGGGAAGAGCCAACGAGGAGGGAAGAACCCAAGAGGGCGGAAGAGCAGAGGAGGCAAGAGAGGGCTTGCAGGCAGGAAGAGAGGAGGCTCGTAGCAGCTCCGAACAGGAGAGAGGAAGCGAGGCGATTCCAATATCTAGTGAATCAGCCCCCGTGGAGGCCACCTGTAAGGCCTCAGTTCCACAATCAGGAGAGGATGAACGACCACCAATTGGGAGGAAGGCAAGGAAGAGCTCGGAAAGAGAGGATGGTCATTGCCCGCCAAGGCAATAAGCGTCGCAAGAAGATTCAGGAGGCGAGGAACTAGGCAGAGGAGATCCCCCTTTACTGCGATTTGCATCGAGTAGAGGGGCATGAGACTATTGCCTGCCCAAATTTTGGGGAGGAAAGGAGGAGGTCAGAAGCTGGAGCGACGGAGAGGGAGCAACCTAAGCAGGAGGCTCCAGCAGGACCGACATCGTCCCAAGCTCCAGGGAGGAGGAATGAGTACCAGGTCGACTTGGGAGGCTGCGGGGAAGTGGTGCATGGCTCGGGAGGTGGGCAGGTAGGAGTGATCAATGGAGGTGCAGGGATTGAAGCTTACCGCAATGGGAGTCTCCATCAGATTTAATGCAAGAGCGTCGCCTCGACCTCTCAAGCACTGCCATCGTTATACAAGATCACCTTATCTGAGGAGGACATGATGGGGAATGAGAACCCCTTTCACGACGCTCTTATCATCCAAGTCGCCATCGAGGACTTCACCATCGATCGAGGAGTTCGGTGAATGTCATTTTCAAGAGAACCTTCGTCGAGCTGTAGGTGAAAGCGTCCAAGATCCAAGTTGCGGACGAACCCCTCTTTGGCTTCTCTGAAGAGAACAAAGAAGAGGAGTGAAGAGTGGATCTTCTCGTCACCCTTAGTGGTACTTCAATCAGATGTCGGTTCGTTATCATCGACGCCCCAAGCTGTTACAACGTCATCCTTGGGCGACCCCTCATTAACTACTTCAAGGTGGTTCCATCGTCGTATCATTAGTGCTTGAAGTACTACTGGTGAGATGTCCAAGTGCAAATCAGGGGCGATTCGAAGGCTGTCAGGGAGTGCTATCTGAACGTCGTCAGCACCATCAACTGGATGGAGGATGCGGAGAGGCTGGAGAAGATTTTGGAGGAGGAAGGGCTAAGAGCTGCTGAGGAGCTGGAAGAGCTTGAGGTGATCTCCCAGAGAGGAGAGCCAGGGCTGTTGGAGATTGAAGGATCCCTGATGCTGGAAGGAAAGATGGAGATGGCTGCTTGCCTGCAAGAAAACGCGAACATTTTCTCCTGGAGTGCCGCAGAGATGCCACAGATCGATACAGAGGCTGGTGGTCATCGCATCAACCTGGATCCCAAAGTTGTCCCCATCGGTCAGAAGCAGAGGAAAAGTGACGCCGTGCTGGGCGAGCCGATGCAAGAGGTGTAACAGCTAGTGGAGGCAGGTTTGTTTCGGAGATCCAGTATCCTGGCTGGGTCTCCAATGTTGTAATGGTTAAGAAAGCCGGAGGAGGCTGGAGACTTTGTATAGACTTTTCGATGTTAAATAAAACTTGCCTGAATGATTGCTACCCCTTGCCTCAAATCGACGAGCAGGTTGATTCAGTAGTCGGGTTTTCTGTGATGAGTTTCCTTGATGTTTTTTCAGAATATCACCAGATCTGGATGCATCCCTTCGACTGCCGTGACGTCTCTTTCATCACAAGCGTTGACTTCTACAACTACAAGATGATGTCCTTTAGGCTTAAGAACGCGGGCGCGACCTACCAAAAATGATGGATGGAGTCTTCAAAGAGCAAAATGGGTAGAATCTAAAAGTGTACGTGGATGACCTCCTGGTCAAGAGCAGGAGCATCACAGAGCACACTAGGGATCTGGTGGAGACCTTTGCAACTAAGCAAAAGTACAAGATGCGGTTCAACCCGACAAATTGCGTTTTCGCAGCTGGAAGAGGGAAGTTCTTAGGTCACCTTCTCACTCCAAGGGGGTGGAGCCTAATCCTGACAAAGTCAAGGCCATTCTGGAGATGACGTAACCAAAGAATTCAAAAGAAGTCCAGAGGCTGACCGAAAGGCTGGCAGGTCTTAGCCACTTCCTCCCTAAGGCAGCAGAGAAGTGCTCTCTGTTTTTCAAAACTCTCTGAGGTAACCAGAAGTTTGAGTGAACTGTGAAGTGTGAGGAAACTTTTGAAAAGCTCAAGCAGCTGCTAACTCAAGCTCCACTACTCTAAGACCAACAGGAAAGGGAAAATCTCTTCTATTTAGGAGTGGGAGCGGAGGCATTTGTTGGAACCGTTGTTTCACATTCCCTATGTTTGAGAATATCAAATCTCAGGATGTATTTGATCACGTCATGTGTTTATAGAGTGTGCAGGTTGACAGGTTCAAGCAAACAAAAGAAGTCTCCTATGGATGCTAACACCGAGCGATAGAAGTTACCGCTGAGTGGTAGCCGCAAATTAATTGGGCAAAGCTCTCGGGAACCTACCGCTTTGCGTTAGTTCTACCGCTCGCGCTAGCTCGATGAATTAATTGGACAAATCTCTCGGGATCCTACCGCGCATGCGATAGCTTGGTACCGTGTCACGGTAACACACTCAATGCCTGAAGGGGTTGAGAGCGTTGAGACAGCACTACCGTCGGGCGCTAGTTTGGTACCGCGCCGCAGTAACCAACTCAACGCCCCTAGGCGTTGAGTGCATTGAGATAGCACTACCGCTGGGCGCTTGCTTGGTACCGCTCTGCGGTAACCCACTCAACGCTCCAAGGCGTTGAGTGCATTGAGTCAAACCAACCGCCGGACGCTATCTGCATATCGCGCCGCGCTAGCATTGGAAAAAGGAAAATATTTGTTTTTAATATTTTTCCTAATGTGGAGGACAACTGTCACATCAAGCGCGCGAACCTACCGTCGGACGCTAGTCTTACCGCCGACGGTAGCCTATTTTCACGAAGACGTATATAAATTTGTCTTGGTTTCTGTGCCCATTACCTAAGACGAAAAAAGACAAGTTCGTGTATTCCAGGGTTCGGCCGCCTTTTTGCGTTCTGTTCCGATCATCTTCGTCGAAGAACAAGAAAGCCGTCTCCCTACCGTTCGCGCACGAAGAACTCTGGCGATCGAAGATCTACATCGATTATGAAGAGCCGACCGGTTGCTACCATACAAAGATTTCAAGCACCGGTCACGGATCGCTCGACGAAAAAATCATATAAAGGGAGAACTTAATCTTTTAGATTATTTACATATTTATTCGTGTAATCCATCTTTAACAAAATTTTATGGTGAGGAAAATCGACCGGCAAGGGTCGTCGGAATCCGAGTAAGATTCCGTGGAAAATTGTCCCGGGGTACGGACGTCCAGATGGAAGGATCTAGCGGGGCTCTAAGACCCTTCCTTACGTGTAGGTGAAGAGCCGGCTCGAAGACCTTTCTTGGAGGGAAAGGGATAGAGCCAACCAGTCCGTGAAACGAGTCGGTATAAAAAACAAAAGAATTCTTTTTATCTTCACCGCCTTCGATCTCCGGCATCACGAGGATCGCAATTTTGTAATTGTCTAAACATTGGTTATTTTTAATTCTTGCAACGAAATTACTTCTACAGTATCATCTCTGTTGTGTGCTGAGATTATTTGTTGTTATTCTTCTGTGGGGTATACAAATGAATCTGTAAGGAAAACGAGTTCACAGACTTACCGCCGCGCGTTAACTACCTAACGCCCCGCAGTAGCTTCCAGAAGTCGATTACCTGGAGCGGAATAATTTTAATTTACAGTAAACGCTCAAAACCTTATTCACCCCCCTCTTAGGTTAGCCACGAGATCCATCAACTGATATCAGAGACCAGGTTATTCCAAAACGGTATCATCACCGGGAATAATGGCCAACCTCAATCCTGAATAAACTAGTGGGGATGAAAAAGTATACTCTTAAAAATCAATAACACCACAACTATTTTTGGGACAACACTATGAAGGCTGGAAAGTGTTAATGAAAAAATTTCTCATAAGTTTAGACATAGAGGTGTGGAACATTACTTGTATTAAACCGCCAGGTAACTTAACAAAGCACGAGAGCCAGATAAACGCTAAATCCATGAACAGTTTATTTTGTGCGCTTGGAAAAGAAATCTTCAAACTAATCTATATTTTTCTCACTGCCTATGATATCTAGAAGTTTCTTGTATCTACTTATAGTCCCCCCTCTGCAGTGACGAGACCAAGCCATTTCTCATGGATCCGAGCAAAGAACAAAATGGAGACTTGGTCTTCGAGAGAGACGCGACAAGCACATCACGGGAAAGGGAAGTTGAAATCTCAACTATGGATGAGGCAACTCACGAAGAAGTCAGAGACTCCAACCGTGCCCCATCCAAGAGCAATGTAAGAAATTTAAACTCCCCTCGTGCATGCAAGTCATTTTCTACGGTGAATATGTTAGATGTCGTTGGATGTAGAATAAAGAAACTGGGAAATATGAACTCGAAACTACATCTAGAGAATAACTGCTTAAAGACACGTATAAGTGTAGAATCTACTATTAATGCTTTTGTCTATCCTGCGTGCCCGTCGGATAACGATTCTACACCGTATATAGAATGTGACAAATTCAATACAGAACTCAAGGCTGGTGGACAGGAATCTCTCTCCGCAAAAGAACACAATGAAAAATTAGTTCAAGACGAATTATCTGCAAAAATGGAGTGCGCTAGATGCACTGAGTATAAGAATGAAATTAAGGAAATGAATGAGACCTTTGACGAACTCAGGAGTGAGTATGAAGCCCGCATTGAATCCATTGCCCTCATTCTGAAAAATAGCTCAATAGCATACGATAGAGCTAGACAGTCTCAAAAATAAGAATAATGAATTAATTGCAAAAGTCACAATGCTTAAGGGAATTGTGTTTAGAAGCTCTCAATGCACAACTCACAAGGTTCAAGCAAGACCCGAAAGTAGGTTGAATGTGAACGATCATATAGGAACTAAGTCAACCAACTGGAGTAGAGAACGACAAGCGCATGTAAATGAGCTTCCAAAACATAAGAACCACCATCAACCACAAACACTAATCACTCCAGAGCTTAGATTAAGCGAACGTCAGTTTTCGTCTAAGAATCACTGTGCTACGAATCCTTATGTCAGGAAACATAAACCTATCTCAGAGAACAATATTAACCAATCTAGACCAACGCAATATCATTCAACTAAAGGTTATCACATAAGAGTTTGTAGAAATCTAAATGAGAACGTGCATCATAAACAAGAGTGTAAACCAAAGTTTGAGTGGAGGCCCGTAGATAAGAATGACAGACCTATGCTATCTGGTAGGGCACCCTCACCAGTAAAATTCCCAGGTATATCTCGCAGTGTTTGGGTACCCAAGCGATCCGCTCCACCGGGTCGCACTTGGATACCTAAACCACCCATCTCATAACATTCATTATATGCGTGAAGTAAGCTCTAAACGAACCACAGTACGTCTTACTTCACGATATGCTTACAAGGGTATTTTTTTGTAAATATTTTTTAGCTTTGGTCATTTTTGTTGCTTTATGTTATGAGGTAGCACGATAAGACAATGTTATCAATCTAAGTAAAGCAACAAAAGATCACAACGAGTATAGGGTTGCACAGATCACATCATGTGATAATCAACTACTAGCAGTGTCTGGAGTGCACCTGTAATTTTACACAACAAAATAATAATGTGTACATAAAATAAAATAAAAAACTATTCCTCTGAAGATGGGGGAAATGTTTAGCTTGCTCATGATTTTCTTTAACATTTTCTTCACCCCCTATACCTCTCTCGCGGTCCTCCTGATCTCCTCGCCATGGGTCTCCACCATGCCGTAGATGTCCCGACTAGTCTCCCGAAGGAATCCCGCACGGGGCAATGGTGGATGCGCTGCAGATGGCCGCGCACGCGAAGTGATAGGAATCACACCCACCTTGTAGAATAGAGGGCAGCTAACAATCGGATAGGCCAGCCAATCGATGGCGGGGTACTCTTACATGAGCACACTTTGGATCACACCGCCAAAAGGCAGTGTGTTTATTCGCTGGCGATCAGGAGACTTGAGGCAAAGTGTACCGCATCATAGAGAGGATAAGATCTGCGACACTGAATAGTCTTTTTCTCCAGGATGTAGTAGGTCACCATCGAGAGTTGGGTCGTGACCTTCTTAGTGTCCACAGCCTTGAACATGAGGGAATGACATAGACTATCCTGGATTATGCGCACGCCAGGAGTAAGTGTGTCCACTGTCGTGATAAGGTCTCGGCAGTTCTCCGCGCCATGGAGAATCTCGTTGATGTATCTCCAGTCTCGGCTTGTCCGGAAAGACTACACGATGTCCCGGTGCGGTAGGTTGGGAAACCAGACATACCTCCTCTCGAGATCCGAGTGGAGAAGAGTAACTATGTTTGTCCCGATGCAGGACTACGCCCCCCTAGGTGCGTCTGAGCAGGAACCCAGAGGTTATTGTGAAACTCTCGGGTAAGGGTCGAGGAGAATGGGGCACCGGATGAGATCACTGCAAGCACGCTGATTTCTCCAAGTACTCATAGATATGAGTATATCGGTCATCAATATCTACGTTCATCGGAACGCTCACAGTTGCATCATCTATAGCAGGGTAAGTGGGGACCGGGACCCGGGATTTATTGGAAAAGCAGCGGCGAGCAGACAGAGACTCGATGAAGCCATATCCTGAAAATAAACCGTGGAACTTTTCAGTAAAATTTATAAAAAGGGGGATAACCAAAAATAACAAAACAGAAAATTGAAACCGGCCTCTGGATCCTACCGTCGGGCGATAATCCTTTATCATCAGGCGATAGTGTCACGGACTGTCTTCATCTTCTTCGACGGGACATGTTCCAAAACCCCATTTTTGGTTTTAATCTTCTCTCAAACGCGGTAGAAAACATAGATCCATGCTTATGAAAATTAGATCGGAGATAGTAACCAAGATCCGAAAAAAAACATATCCAACATGGAAAATCACGGAAAGCTATATGGATGAGTTTCCGGCTCCGAATCTTACCAAAAACGTGATTTTTAAGTAAATCAGTGACTTGAAAACACCAAAGATGCGTGATCCGAGCTTACACAAGCTAGATCCATGAAAACGGCGATGAACCGTAGCAAAAAAAATTAGAAAACAAACGCAAAATCATCTTAAAAAATCGTCGCAGATCGCGCTCAAAAACACTTGAAGTCAAAATCTATAGAACTAAAATCCAGAATACTAGAAATTAGAGAGAGAGAGAATAGAGTATCTAAAGACAGAGAAGAAGAGCTACAGAGGGAAGGGGAATGTCGGCAGAAGTAAAGTGAAAATGAGCAGGCATGCAGATCTGGATCTGAACCGAAGTTTATATATTCAGAAGCTATCGCGGCGCGATAACTTTACCGTCGGCGATAGCACTCCTTTTTGTGCTATTGCTTATCTGCCCAAGTAACTTCATTACGTTGCTAATATAAACATCAACATGACTCATTATAAATGTGTCACACATTAGCGGGGACGTAGGTGTGTCGTCATTAGGATCGCTAACCTGTAATCAATGTCGTGTCCTTAACCGGGGAAGGGTTCCAGTGGGTCCTTGTGTGACACTGGGGGGCGAGTGTTAGGTTGAGAGGGTTCTTGTGCGGGCACATGAGATTAACACCCCACCATACGACACGTGTGCAGCTCCTCATGTCCATCCGTCACTTAGTACGGGGCTAGGGTGATGACATAGTATTTGGGTCAAATGTGGCGTGAATATTTTCATGACTATTCCTTTTATAACACGAACGATGTTTCATACCTCATAGTACTCAACTACATGCATAATATTCTATCGTGTTGTCTATATTTCTTCCTGTTTTTTTCTGTGTTGCTGTGTTGTTTATTTTTCGTTTTTCTTGTGTGTAAAATGAGAAAGAAAAAACATAAAAGCAGAAAGAAGAGGGCCATTAATATATGCCCCCGGATGCTACCAAGGATTCATCACAATGAACCTCCATCAGATGCCAGAAAATCAGAATATTAAAATAGAATTTGATAAAATAAAATAAAAAACAGAAACATACACAAACAGTAATATCCATAAAGTTCAAGTCATTAACACAAGTTGAAGCAGCAATATTTAAAGCAGAATAAAGTTGCGTTTGGCGTGTCTTATTTGCTTCGGTTAGGTTGGACAAAAACGTCATTGTCACAAAATGTATATTTGGTATGACAAAGGTTACTACCGTTACCAAAAAAAGAAACTATTTTTGGGCATAAGATTTTGATATGATAATGTTTTTTTTGTCCAACCTCACCGGAGCAAATAAGCCGTGCCAAACGCGACCTAAGTAGTAAAAGTATAATTTTCATTGTTAACACAAGTTGAACAACATCAAAATTCTGAAACTATGCTCTCTTTAATGACAAAACTCGGGTTCCAAACAGATGAGAGAAAATGTGTAAGGAGTTGGAGTTGGTTATGGCTATAGGTTGAATTGTTATTTTTTAAGTGGAGCTAAGTCCAATCAAATTTGATAAATGAAACATACAAAT
This sequence comes from Platanthera guangdongensis, assembly GCA_039583875.1. Lineage (NCBI taxonomy): Eukaryota > Viridiplantae > Streptophyta > Magnoliopsida > Asparagales > Orchidaceae > Platanthera > Platanthera guangdongensis. The sequence goes on along the minus strand of CM077157.1, from coordinate 7,938,269 downwards.
GACCATCCTTGCATTTCTATTGGTTCAAACCACACATTACATCATCATGGGAATCGGGGTAGAGGGTGGGCCGGCAATTATTAGAGGCCGCACGATCCTACGTATGCCAGAGATGAAGACATGACCGTCGTATAGACGATTCTAGCCCGTAGCCACATTCAGAATAACGTCGGGATAATTTTATGTTTTCTGTGATTTTATCTCATAAAATAGCAACATTTCGGTTCAAACAATCTAAACCATCCATAGTGGTTGCCCTGGGCAATTTTGCCTATACATAGGATTCCAGGTGGGCTGAATTCGGAATCTCAGAATTTTGGACAGATTTCATGCACACGGTCATCCCACAATGTCGATTTTGTGGACCATTGGTGTTAACCATAACTATCCTTTGCACGTCATTAAACCATCATACTCCCTCCCACATAACCACTTGACCACCATAACCTGCTTGTAACCGCTGCAACCACCCCTAATCTGTCATAATTCCCATTGTCCAAAACTTCCATTTCCAGCCAACCACTATCAACTCAACAAGACCCACAAAATACTACGGTCTTGCACCCAATACGCAGCCAAACCTATTCCCTGCACCACAAAAAAATTAATTGTAACACTTTTGTTAGCCAATGTAAATCCTCCCAACGCCATCATTCCTCTGCTAAAGCCCACAACCCATCGAGACCACCATCCACAACTCATTGAGGCCCCATCTGCACCTCTACTTTCCAGGCCACAGAGTGTTCAGTCCGAACCCTTTCCCCACCATCCCAAAGACCTCTAATTGCATGAGTTAACCTACTGTCCAACAGAATTTTCACCTCTACCTACTCATTTTCCCAGGCCAAGCCCTCCTCCTTGCTCCAAAACATCATAACGGACTGCCAGCTCGCCTCCCATCCCCTGTTCTCGCCCAAAAGCAGTCCAGGAGTAAAATTTCAGCCTATGGAATTCTTCCTAACCGGCCATTCCTCTCGTACAACCCACAACCCCACCCGACCACCATCCAGAACTCATCAAGCCCCTATTCCAGCTTCCCCTCTCCTTTCCGGTCCACAGAGAGTTCATTCTGACCCCTCTCCTCACCATCCCAAGGATCTCAAATCATTTCTCAAGGCTGGAAATGTTTCCCAGAGTCCCTGGCATCCACCACACTCCCACGTCAATCACGCCATCAACCAAAGCAGTCCAATATAATCTCTATACTTTCTCCACAACACAACTTCAGTCCATTAATTCATATATTCTAGGGAAAAAACCGAAACACAATTTATATATTATATAGTGTCGGCGCGGCGCGGTTTTCTCAATTTTATGGAGTTATAAACCGCACCGCACCGACTGGGGGCCAGTTTTGACACACACAACCGAACCGCATGGTTTGAAATGCGCATCGGTTTGGTGCGGTTTTCGGTTTTCCTGCATAAGCCTAAAGACTTCACAAACCAGATCCTCTACACTCATTCTGTGTCACATCCTCTCCTCTCTCCCGTCACCATTATCAAATGTTTTCCCTTCCCTCCTCCCGTACATATATATTCTTAATACTCTCATTTAAGCCAAACAATTTTCAAGCTGCCTCTTTCAATTGGGATCTTTCAAGAGGTAAATAATCAAATTTATGAGGTAAAGAGAAGCTTCTTTAGATCCAGTAGTAACAATTAAAAATAAAAATAAAATGTAAATAATAACAGGAATATTAACTTTCTTCAACATCAGTTAGATTATTTGAAAGTATAAAACCAAATTAACAGTTAAAGAAAGAAAGGTAGTGTTGAATTTCAATGAGGCAGTATACTAAAGGAACATAAATAGAAAAAACAGCTGTAAATTCAAAAATCTAACAACACACGGCTAAATGTGACCACGAACATTTCCTGTTAAAATTCAACAAATCGCAGACGCCCCCTTAGATACCCTGCTGAAAACTCAACAAACCGAAGGAGAATACGCCCACTTATATGTTGAAAGTTTTCCCGGATCGTAGAGTTAACAGTGGTTATCTCAACAAAGCAGTAACAACCAGCAACACATGCAGCACAAGCTTCTTTATTGATCAAGAGCAAGCTTCTTTACAAGGCGAGACATACATGGCGAGACATGCTTCACCAAAACCCAACACCGGGAGAGCAGAGACAGTTACAAAGACAAGAACAAAAAACAAGCCGCGCGGACTCAATCAACAAGCCGCCGACCTACTGCTGTGGAGTCCGCTCAGTCCGCCAGGTCGCCAGACCGCAACCCAAGCCGCGCGGACTCACCCTTACTCCAATGCTTAGCTCTTCACCGCCGGTCTGCACGCCGCCAGACCGCACAAGCTGCGCCACCGAATGGAACAGTCCGCCAGAAACCGGCGACTTCCTGAACCCCGAACCAAGTCGCCAAAGAGAAGACCGCCTGGCCGCTATCCGCGACCTGCTGTTTACCGCCTGTTGCTTAACCGCAGAGTCCGCACTGTCCCTGACCGCAATCAGAGCCAAGTCCTGGCTTTCCAGCGCTATCCGCACAACCTGCACAGCACAACCGGGTCAACTCTATCCGCGCGGACACAAAGTCCAGGCCGCAGCAACTTACGCGAGCTCAAAAACTGTTCACTTACTTCGGTCCAGGTCTCGGTTACTTCTGATGTGACATGGGTCCTATTTATAGGCACGACGATGAGTATGGTCACCGCCCTTCCCGATAGGATCACCGCCACAACCCGCAGCAAGAACTTATGTGTCCGCCAGCCCGCGGACACACATGCCAGTTCGCCGCCCTGTGCAGATAGCCAGTCCGCCCCAGCTTCTCCAAGGCCGGACTCCAATATCCAGTCCGCCTTGCCGCTAGAGACCAAGCCAGGACCACCACAGCCGGACTCCACAAAAGCCGTATCCGCCATTCTGCGGACAAGGCATCAGCCCGCAAAACCCGAGCCCGCAACCGCGCCATCAAGGCACCTGCCGGACTCAGCGGATACCCGGCTATCGTCCGCATATCCCAAGCCCATTACCTCATTGCCAAGGCACCTCCGGACTTAGCGGACAAGCCAATCCAGTCCGCTAACAGCAGACTCCAGTCCGCAACTCCTGAGTCCATTGCCTCATCACAAGGCATCTCCGGACTCAGCGGACTCCAGCTCCAGTCCGCACGCTCCTGCACGGGCAATCCTCCAGTCCGCATATCCCCAAGCTAGCAAACAAGGCAAAGCACTTCTACTACGCTTGGCGGACTGAGAAACCAGCCCGCGCTCCACTGCGCGATCTCCCCGGACTGAGCCATCCTGGACTTGGTTCAATTCCCACCAAGTCCAGCCCACTGGCCGCAAGGGCCAGTCCGCACTTACAGGCGGACACTGGATCTAGCCCGCCATACCGGGCGACCTCCAGTTCCTGTCCGCGCTGACCGGCGGTCTCCACGACTTTCACTTGCCGCTTCACTAGAGCAAGACCAAGGCATCTGCCAAACCGGTCTGCCGAGCTCCAGTTCTTCAGTCCGCTTCATGCCGGACTCCGCGGATAACATTCCTATCCGCCCGGTTACTTCCTGGGAGTAAACCGCCTGCTGAGCATACACTGGCCTGTCAGACCGCCGCTGCTGTCCGCGCAGTCCGCGCGAACAGACCGCCCAGGCCGCCACAGAGCAAACCGCCTGCAACATCCCTGCCGACCTAGCAGTCCGCCAACCCAATCCGCGTAGTCCGCGCGGATAGGTTTCCCAAGCCTTCCATTCACCCACTTTCACTTCACAGAATTCAACACTCCCCCTTGAAGTGAGAAGTGGTGAATAACTCCAGCAGCTCCCGTAACCTTGCACCTGGTCCTTCCGATAGCATCTACGAAGAAAAGTCCAAGACATAGTCCTCGCCCCGCATATCATGGACCATGAGGGAGCCCTCCAGCATCTCCCAAAAGGAGCCATGCTTCCCTCTGCCTTCTTCAGCTTCAACCTCCACTCATGCATCATAGGAGTATCACCAACTTCCTTGGACCCAGAAGCCCAAGCCTCGTTGCCTCTGAGAGAAGTCACCTCATCAGACTTGGTGTCAACCACCTCCTTGATTCTAGTGGGGTCATCACAGCCAGAAGTCCCTTGCTCGACCTGAGGGCTAACAAGGAAACACGGGACCAAGTCCGCCGTGTTCCCTTCGCTATATCGAGCTGGTGGCTTACTGATCCTCTTCGATCTCCGAAGAACCTGATCATGGCTAACCACCTCCGCTGCTTTTGAACCAGCTCCGTTCCCGGGCAAACCCGGAACAATGCTCCCTTTGTTCCCTGAACAAGACGCCTCCTTACTGGAACCAAGAGCACCTGGAGCAATGCTCCCCCTGCTACCTGAACCAGAAGACTCCCCTCTTGAACATGAACTGCCTGGAACATCGCTCCCCTTGCTTCCTGAACAGGAAGCCTCCGCCTTTGAGCCAGAAGGTCCTGGAGCATCGCTCCCCCTTCTTCCCGACTCTGACGCCTTTGCCCCGGAGCTAGAACAACCTGGAGCACCTGGTGACTCAGGCAACTCCACTTCCTTAGCAGCAGCCTCCTTCAGCCCATCATCTGACCTGCTTATCTCTAGCTCCACATAAGAGCTACCCCAATACGGCGTCAACTCATCGAAAACAATGTCTCTCGACACTATGAGTTTCTTCGTCGCAGGATCCATACACCTCCATCTTCTTCTCTGCTCATCATACCCTACAAAGACTAGCTTTGTTTTAAGAGCACCCGGAGAGTGTATATAGCAGGTAGATCCAAACACCCGAAGGTGCTTTACTGAGGGCTTCACTCCGAACATTAGCTCATAAGGAGTCTTTACTATGATCGGACTAAGAGGCATCCGGTTGATGACATGAGTAGCACAGGCTATTCCCTCCGCCCAAAGAGCCTTCGGAACGCCTTTACTCCGAAGCCAACACTTGCAGGTCTCCGTTAACCAACGGATCATCCGAGCTGCAACACTGCCCTGTTGTGAAGTATGTCCACAAGAAAGCTCCATCCGGATCCCTTGCTTCCTGCAAAAGCGTGAGAACTCGGTTGAGTCAAACTCACCACCGAAACCTGTCCTCAACACCTTGATCCTCCGGCCAAGCTGGCCTTCGACAAGCTTCTTGAACTCCACAAACAAGCGAACCATGCTGGACTTCGTCTTCATAAAGTATACCCAAGTATACCCAGAATAGTCATCAACCAATATCAGCATGAACCTGCTGCCTCCAAGACTGGCCATGACGGTCGGTCCCACCAGAGCACAATGGACAACCGCCAATGGTGCATTACTCCTGGATTGTGCTTTGTCGACCATGAAGCGATAGGCTCCACTTTCCTGACATCCCGCACACCCCCGACCATCGCCATAGGATGACAATCTAGGCAAGCCTCTTACGAGTCTTCTTTCCGCCATTGCTTTCAGCTTGTCCATCCATACATGCCCCAGTCTTTCATGCCAGATAGCAGCACTATCCTTGGCATCCAGCCGATCAGATCCAGAACTAGTTGAAGGCCCAACTACGTTCTTCTCCTTCCTCCCTACCTGAGCAACGTTCGCCGAGAGCAAGGTAACCTTGCACTCCTTCCGAAGATGACCTTGCTGCTTGCATTTATAGCACCGTGGTCCTTCCTTCCTCTTTCTATCACGCCTAGGAGAAACACTCCTTTCTTCCTGATATGAAGTAGAGGGACCAACATCAGCAGCAACCTCCTTCACCTTCTTCCTGAACAACCCAACAAGGGAAGTCCAAACCTCCGCAGCTGACCGACATCCACTGATGTGGTCCAAGAGCTCCGATGAGATCACCTGCCTGAGAATAGACTCCGCTTTCGCATTTGCCTCCTTCCAAGCTCTCATCGCCTCAGCATTGCCAGCAGTATCCTCTTGTCTTCCTGCTCCGCATACAACCTCCCAAAGGTCCTCGCCAAGAAGAAAGCTCTTCATACAGGACTTCCACCGTTCACAGTTCGCCTCTGTAAGAAGATCAATACCAAGACAGCTTGCATCCTCCACTGCCATGGTCCTACCACTGGTTTCCTCGACAGACGAGCAACTACTTCCATTGAGCACTGTTTGACCACTCCAAAAACCTGGCTCTGATACCATGTTAAAATTCAACAAACCGCAGACGCCCCCTTGGATACCCTGCTGAAAACTCAACAAACCGAAAGAGAATACGCCCACTTATATGTTGAAAGTTTTCCCGGATCGTGGAGTTAACAGTGGTTATCTCAACAAAGCAGTAACAACCAGCAACACATGCAGCACAAGCTTCTTTATTGATCAAGAGCAAGCTTCTTTACAAGGCGAGACATACATGGCGAGACATGCTTCACCAAAACCCAACACCGGGAGAGCAGAGACAGTTACAAAGACAAGAACAAAAAACAAGCCGCGCGGACTCAATCAACAAGCCGCCGACCTACTGCTGTGGAGTCCGCTCAGTCCGCCAGGTCGCCAGACCGCAACCCAAGCCGCGCGGACTCACCCTTACTCCAATGCTTAGCTCTTCACCGCCGGTCTGCACGCCGCCAGACCGCACAAGCTGCGCCACCGAATGGAACAGTCCGCCAGAAACCGGCGACTTCCTGAACCCCGAACCAAGTCGCCAAAGAGAAGACCGCCTGGCCGCTATCCGCGACCTGCTGTTTACCGCCTATTGCTTAACCGCAGAGTCCGCACTGTCCCTGACCGCAATCAGAGCCAAGTCCTGGCTTTCCAGCGCTATCCGCACAACCTGCACAGCACAACCGGGTCAACTCTATCCGCGCGGACACAAAGTCCAGGCCGCAGCAACTTACGCGAGCTCAAAAACTGTTCACTTACTTCGGTCCAGGTCTCGGTTACTTCTGATGTGACATGGGTCCTATTTATAGGCACGACGATGAGTATGGTCACCGCCCTTCCCGATAGGATCACCGCCACAACCCGCAGCAAGAACTTATGTGTCCGCCAGCCCGCGGACACACATGCCAGTTCGCCGCCCTGTGCAGATAGCCAGTCCGCCCCAGCTTCTCCAAGGCCGGACTCCAATATCCAGTCCGCCTTGCCGCTAGAGACCAAGCCAGGACCACCACAGCCGGACTCCACAAAAGCCGTATCCGCCATTCTGCGGACAAGGCATCAGCCCGCAAAACCCGAGCCCGCAACCGCGCCATCAAGGCACCTGCCGGACTCAGCGGATACCCGGCTATCGTCCGCATATCCCAAGCCCATTACCTCATTGCCAAGGCACCTCCGGACTTAGCGGACACGCCAATCCAGTCCGCTAACAGCAGACTCCAGTCCGCAACTCCTGAGTCCATTGCCTCATCACAAGGCATCTCCGGACTCAGCGGACTCCATCTCCAGTCCGCACGCTCCTGCACGGGCAATCCTCCAGTCCGCATATCCCCAAGCTAGCAAACAAGGCAAAGCACTTCTACTACGCTTGGCGGACTGAGAAACCAGCCCGCGCTCCACTGCGCGATCTCCCCGGACTGAGCCATCCTGGACTTGGTTCAATTCCCACCAAGTCCAGCCCACTGGCCGCAAGGGCCAGTCCGCACTTACAGGCGGACACTGGATCTAGCCCGTCATACCGGGCGACCTCCAGTTCCTGTCCGCGCTGACCGGCGGTCTCCACGGCTTTCACTTGCCGCTTCACTAGAGCAAGACCAAGGCATCTGCCAAACCGGTCTGCCGAGCTCCAGTTCTTCAGTCCGCTTCATGCCGGACTCCGCGGATAACATTCCTATCCGCCCGGTTACTTCCTGGGAGTAAACCGTCTGCTGAGCATACACTGGCCTGTCAGACCGCCGCTGCTGTCCGCGCAGTCCGCGCGAACAGACCGCCCAGGCCGCCACAGAGCAAACCGCCTGCAACATCCCTGCCGACCTAGCAGTCCGCCAACCCAGTCCGCGTAGTCCGCGCGGATAGGTTTCCCAAGCCTTCCATTCACCCACTTTCACTTCACAGAATTCAACATTTCCTACATAAAAAAAATAATAAGAAAAACATGAAGGCGGTATGTTATAAAATCATAGGAAATATCCAACTGCATAAGCCTAGTAAGAAATCAACATTCAAACACTTAGATATATAGAAAGCATGAGAAGTCAAATGACAATAATCCATAAAAACAGTAAGCTAAGTTATGGGCCCGCAAAAAGGGTAACATCGTGTGTCCACGAATGTTGTATCTTTAACTCTCTCAGACTTTTATATATTTTCGTGCTATTATGATTTCCTACGTATCTTGTAGCCCAGATGAGACACATGAATGTAATCTTTTAGGAATCTTTACCTCTCACTATCACTACAACATTTTAGCACTACGACGACGTTTTTTAGCAGTGTTTTTAAAAAACGTCGTTGTAGATTTTTTATTATTACAACATTTTATAAAAGCGTTGTTGTAGATTGTCTTATTTGCGGATATTTTCAGAAAAACATGGCCATACGCCCATAATATATTGAAATAAAATAGAAGCTCATTTTTGGAGCTAATCTGCAGCCCTAATTTGAGCTTTGCGCGCGGAAGGTTGCCGACATTTAGTCTTCTCCATTCCCGCCCTATCCTCCGTTTGCCCCATCCGTCATATCATCTTTCTCCTCAATCACGTCGGTGAAGTTCTGCGGGAGACCATTCTCTTCGATCTCGCTCGGAATAAGGCTGGCATTTTGATCTAGATCGAGGGTTTCCCCGCTTATTTCCTTTGCACTTTCTCGCAGCCGCCAGGGACCTCTTGAAGCACTAACATCCTCGCGCGCGAGAGCCCTGTCTCGGTCAAGTGAAAGTTTCTTTCGAACTGGATTATATGCCCTTCCATTTGCGATTTTCATGTTTGATTTTTCAGTCTTCTTCACTGATTACTGCACGCTTCCAACATCGCCAGCATTATTTAGTCATCTTCTCTGATTCTGATTTTCATGTTTGCATTTTGTCTTTTGTTGTTGATGATAGCGTGCACTGGGGTTTCAGAAAGCGATATTTCCAGACAGTGGCGGGATCCGATGCTTTTAGTAGGCGCGTCAAAGGTGAATCTCCTGGTTTTGTTCTTGGAAGTTGTTTTCTTATTTTGGTTGTTCAAAATTTTCCCATTTTTTTGGTAAATTGATGTAAAGATGTTTCTTTTTGCTGTTTTGCAATTAGAAAAGTGTCGCTGATACTAAAATTTGGAGCTAATTATCAACAGTAATGTTTTGAGACTTGAAAAGTGAAGGATTTTAACTTTCAGGTATAACTGAGCTTAGACTTTGATTTGCTGCATTTAATTTGATTCATTTTCTCATGAGTTATATTATTTCTGCATATTTCTTTGTGTATACTATATTTTTGTGAGGATGGTGCATCTTTGCTCCTTTAAACTTTATGCCCCCAATACAGCTGGCAGTATGCCATATAGGCTAGCATGTAAAGTTTTACCAGTTTGAAATGTTTACAATTGCATGACGACCAACATGATCTTCTGTTGTAATTGTGTAATTATGCCCTCATAGATATATTGATACAACCCACGTCGCTTCGTTTTTATTATTTTTATCGCACGTGCCTTTTTATTATTGTAGCGCACGTTTTTGTGCATTTTTGGATTATTATGTAGCGTCAAGTTGTATTGCGCGTGTTATATGCGCATGAATGTATTTTGTGTCGCGCAAATTTTGTTTGGCTCGTTGGTGTGACCGACCAACGAGACTCTAAATGCAAAGGTCTGAAAATTTTAGGAGATAGGTTAGTTTAGAGCAACCTCATGATATTTAACTATTTTAAAATGAAAATTTGTCCTTTTTTTAATGGAGAATCCCTATGGCCATTCCCTTATACACATTTATCAAATTCCTCTTTAGGTTGCAGCTAGCCTTAATCAAAGCCCATTTCCAAAACCCCTAAAAAATCTGCCTTTTTAAAATGTTTAAACATCTGCCAATATCAAAAGCCTTAGAAAACCAAACCCTAATCCCAGTTTATAAAAGGAAATCCCCCCTCCCTGTGATAACCAGCTGGAAATGAAAAACTGAACAGGATATTTTTCCTCGTTCGTTGTTTTCTCCAGCGCCTCCTGAAGCCCGTGACGAAAGCCCCGACGCCGACTTCCCCATCCCTTTCTCCACCCCTTCTAGCACTGGAGCCGCCTTTGGAGTCTTCCCCAAGGGACAGCGAGCTCTCCTTTGCCAATCCCGAAGCTGATCGTTCCTTCCACAGATGTTCGACGCTCAAGCCGCCGCCGAACTTGTCGTCCAGATCCATAGCCGCCTGGGAGAGCTTCGTCTACCTCCTATGTGGACGTCAGGGCTCATCTAAGGCCCCGACGCCATCTCCAGCACTTCCTTCCGACAGATCCAGCCTGCCAATGGCATCCTCCCTGCTTCCAGTCAACAACAATCACCTTCCCTGCCGCCAGTGACACTCTCAGTCCACGACGACCCTTTCTCTGTCTGTCTCCAGCATTTCCTGCAGCATCGAGGCAGTCCCGAGCCAATCCTTCACCTCTGTGAAGTTCGGAGCACATCCGTTGCTACTTCGCTTGTGATATACCTCTTAACCTCTACTCTCAGCAAACCTTAGTTGTTTTATGCTCAAATTTCAAATGAATAGTTAATTATTGGAGCTTGCCCTATCTAAATTTCCGTTTTTTAATTATCGTTATTTTTCATTGTCTTATATGCGCACTACAGTATTACCGTGCGTTGTGGAATTATTACTTGTGACGTTCTTATGTTCCTGTGTTAGTCTGGCGTTCGCGAGCGACGCTTAGGTCATTTTATCTGTTTAAAAAAGCCTGCGAATTCTCTCGCGCCGCATTTATTTAAAAGATCGATCTTTTATATTTCAAAACTAAAACCCTAGGTTTAGATCACATCATATATGTTATATATACGACTCTTTTTTCTAACTTCCTAACTATTTTGCTTTTTAAAATTGTTCAGAACTGATCTTTTAAAATTTTCTAATTAGTTCTGCCCATATTAATGTCATCAAGAAAAGAAAACTAGATTTTCCTTGTAGGTTACAATTTTTTTTGGCCATCAAATGCAGTAGGTTACAAATATTACTGTCATATTTTTTTATTCCGGTTGTGTTCACAAATAAATTGATTTGTACACATATATGCTACTGATTGCATATTTGTAACCTATAATACAACATTTTGGCTCTAGCATTTTTGTTGAGATGGGTTTGGACGAACTCTACCATCATAAAATGTATTGTCATCAAGAAAAGAAAACAAGTTTTGAACATAAAAGTCGATGAAGCTCCTTAGGTGAGGTCGGGCGTACATCAATGATGGTTCATAACCATTTGTTCATGATTGCCACCGCTGTGCCATATTATTATTTTCATTGAACTTGTCATTCTTAAATTTATATCATGCCATTTAACTGTTTTTTCTATAAAATATGCTCTTATTTTATAATATTTTTTTGTCTTTATATAGACACCTAGCTAACTTAATATTCCATACATAGCAACAATGGATAAAAAATTGATACTAGAGCAACTTCACTCAAAAGTTTATATTTGCAAAATTTATATTGCACAATCACACCAATTGGGGAGAAGTGTCCATGTCCATGTAAAAAATGATTGAATATAAAGATGTCAGATCGAAATGTGGAAGAAGAACATCTTGTTTGGAATGGTATAATGGAAAATTACATCGATTGGAATTATCATGATGGATGATTGTTTGGAGAAGAGGGAGAGAGGAGAAGAGCGATGAGGATTTGGGGGGAGCTAATGAAGCGCCGGGATATTGTTTTTTATTAAATTCAGTCTACTTAAGTGAGGCACGACCGGCGAGAGGGGGGGGGGGGTCTTGGAGATTCTGGCAGCAAGCAGAGTGGACTGGATGGTCTTTCCAGGTTGCTGGAATTAATTCCTGATTGTTGGAGTGTGTATCTTCAACAACAAGATTAGTAAGGGGAAGAATGTGGACATTAACGGGTTTGACCACGTGTTATGTAACATTGTTCTTCTAGTTTTGTGACTCACTTGGTGGCTATGCCCAAGAAGTACCACCCCATGTCCACATCATCATCGAGTAGTCTATAACCATCTTATTCATTAACTCATCATCCCATTTGGAATTAAAACCTTGATAAAGAGAACTACGTAAGAACATCAGTAAAATAGCTTTGACAACAACTTTTATCTAGTCAAAATGATATAATCGACAAATTTATACAAAAACTACATACAAAATCAGCCCCCTCTTATCAAGAGAAAGATGTCCACCTCAAAGTGGTGTAAATCCTCCAATAGAAGTCAACAAAGGAGGTGACTAGACAAAATATTGATCAATATGAAGAGAAAAAGAGATCCTCGAAACAATCTTATTTTAAGACTTAAAGATAAAAACGTATGAGATAAAGAATAAGTTAGTGAAGAATCTAAATATGTTACTCATCTCAGTTACAATTTTTCCACAATTTCAGGCCACTATCCTATATTTTTTTTTATTATTCTAATTAAATCCCAACAAATCCAAACTCCACATCACTTCCACCGTTTCCATTACCCAGTAGACCCGTCCCCACTCCATCAACCCCATTTTCAGCCATACATGAGACTATGACATCACCTAACCCCATACACTCCTTCAATTTTAGAAACCCAAACAACAACCTACTTCCTCTTTCAACCTTCTATCCCTGGACAGCAATTCCAGCTTCTGAAATTCACAGCTGTAGCAATTCCAGGCCATCAGGCCATCCTGCAATTCGTTCCTAGCCTTGAGATTTCCATAAACTTCTTCCAGCTGCTCACTACCTCGAGAACTCCCTCTCCATTACCGGCATTCCCCCTCCAAGCCCTGCAGCTCCACAACAGCCCACTGAAATCACATCCCTGCACCAGGTGTTCTCTGCTCAACCCTCCAATTTCAATTACCTTATTGTGGTTATAATTTCAAGTGTATTACATTATCAATTACCTTGCTTCAAGATCGATTTGATTGTGATTATTGTGCAATATTATTTACAAGCTTTTTACTGCAAGTGTAGTTACCGATTACTTGTCTCATATTAATTTACATAATTTCCCCATGTTTCATTTGTGTTTTTTTTATTTCACTAAATTTAGCAAAATGTTGGAATTGTGAGCGGCATCATTTATATTTGAGTTGCCATTTTCAGAACTTTGATTTTTAAATTTAACCTTATAATTCCATGATTTAGATTAACCTTATAAATATTCTAAAGGTGATGACGGAGACTGGGGAAAAATCAGCTTGCAGTTTTGAAAAACAAAATTGCAGCTTGCAGTTTTGAAAAACAAAATTGCAGCTTGCAGTTTTGAAAAACAAAATTGCAGCTTGCAGTTTTGAAAAACAAAACTGCAGCATGCAAAACTGCAAGCTTTTAGTTTTGAAAAATTACAAGCATGCCATATCTCAAATGCAAAACTTGACCACAGCCATCATATTTCAAAACTAAACTCCATAAAGCCAAACACATATACACCTCTAAGAAGTACGGGCTTTGCCATATCTCCATTAATTTTGCAAAAGCAACAGGTGCATCCATATATTCTGCCCTCATGCATCTCCACAACTACATCTGCCACTTGCTTCAAGCACAATTTATTGGCAAAACTCTATTGCAACATTCTATTGGGTTAATAAGTCAAACAAATAATCTTCCATCAAAAAGTAATGATACCACTATAATAAAAAGAAACAACAAACGTGAACTAAAAATTGATGGCACTTAGAAACGTTTGAAAAAGATTATTAAAGGCTCATCCATTAGAGTATTCAATATTCTAAAAAATTACATCAACTAAAATTATACGCAAATCAACAAGAATCTGCACAATTTCTTAACACAGTTGAAAAAATGAGGAGAAATTTTTTTACATGTTTACTTCTGAGGGGGTGACAGTGCTGTAAAGAGCTTCTTTGAAGAAGTCGAGGGCGATATGCCGCTTCTCGTTACAAATTGAGAGAGAGTTGTGCTCAGAGGGTGACAAGTCACCCTTCACAGAGCTATAACTGTTTCTCATTGCAATTAGGAGCTTCGTGCTTGTGGAGGTTTTGAGATCTTTGACTTTAGCTTGAAGGCGGGAGCATCTTTTTGCGTTCTGACGTCAGGGGCTTGGAAGCTCGGACGGCGCGCTTAGCTCGCCTTATCCTTTATGGTTTGTGTCCTGTTGCACTCAATGGAGTCTGGAGTGGAAGACTTGATGTCGTCCGATGAGCTTGCTGCTGAGTCGAGAGTGCTGGGAATGCTGAGCGTTCTCTATGTCGGGCTGCAGTTGAACGATCTCCAGAGGGCTCTGAAGTTGTTGTTGCAAACTGCTAGCAGAGCGGGGCACATGAGCTTTGGGTGCTCAGGCAGGCTTGGTACGCTGACACTAAGGAGACTGTGTAGCCCCGGCAGAGCGCTCGGAGGCGTGCTGACGATCTTGACGACGGGGTGCACGGAGGCACGAATGGATGATCTTGATGGTCGAGCGCACGGAGGCGCGCAGGGATGGTCTTGATGGTGAAGCGTGCGGAGGCGCACTTGGTGGAGGAAAGCGCGTGGAATGCTTGTCGGCAGAGAGTGTGCAAAGAGCTTGCTGGAGGAGAGCGCGCGGGGCGCTTGCTGGAGGATAGCGCGCGGGGCGCTTGCTGGAGGAGAGCGCGTGGGGCGCTTGCTGGCGTAGAGTGCGCGGGGCGCTTGCTGGCGGAGAGCGCTCGGAGCGCTTGTTGGCCGGTAATTTATAGATTTCAAGAGAGGCGGACTGGTAATTTCCCCACATAACTACCGACCAGACGAATAGGATCGCTCAGTTTGGAGCACACAGATCACCATAATTACGCAAAAGAAAAAAACGCCCCCGGTCGGAAAAATAATCGTCCTTGCCGGAAAATAACGACTCCACCCGCGAGGGAGGAGCGACTAGCAAGGGCGGCTGACATAGAGGGCCGAGGGTCATGGTCGGGCGGCCAATTTGCCACCGTCCCTATCCAGGGGCGGCGACGGCAAACGGGTGGCCGAATAGCCTCCCGTTTCGGGCCACAGGGAGGCCGCCCCTCAAAGTGGTGGCGACGGCGAACGGGCAGCCGAATGGCCGCCATTTTCGGACCGCAGGGAGGCCGCCCCTGGACAGGGCGGCGACGACTGCCACAACGGTGGTTACGGTGATGGTGGCGACGGAGGCGGCGATAGAGGCGGCGACGGCGGCGGCAACGACGGCGACGGTTTCTGCAGAGGTCACAGTCCGAGTGGTTACGCAGTTAGTGGGGATTCTCAAATATCTGCATCTCGCGCATGGGGTGCCATGAGCCCTTTTAGGGGGACACATCAATTCTAAGAAAATATATAATATACTGTAAATTATTAATTTGATAATATGCAATTTCTTACAGTTAATATAAATGTGTTAATATATGAAGATTTAATTATGATAATAAAGCAGCCATTAATCTAATACATTAGTGAAATGAATTATAATTTTTGCATGGTTAGGTTTGATTCATAATAGATACGATCATATTCGCACGGGCTACGTTCGTGCTCGATGCTCTCAGGCGGCCTTTGGCCACATCAGGCGAGCTTCGCCCACCTGCGCACGAGCTTCACCGTTGCTTGATGCTTCAGGTGGTCTTCAGACGCATAGCAGCGGGTTTCGCCCACTTCCACGCATTCCACCATCTCGGCGTCTCACCTGTCACTCGCGGCCCCCCGGAGCAACCACCGGAGCAAAATCAAATAACCGTAGGGCTCCGGGGGCCGCCCGAGAGCATTGAGCACGAGCGTAGTCCGTGCATGCTCGTATATATTAGTTTTAAGGTTAAAGTTAGTTTTAAGGCTAACATTAAACGTTAATTTTATAATAACATATGTAACATTATATAACTTTATACTAACATCTATACTATAATATATTTAATAGTATATCTTTATTATACAAGCAGTCGTGCACGGGGGACCCCGTGCGGGTAACATTCGTCGTGAGTGCGACATTTGTCGAGGGTGCGACATTTGTCGATTAGGCGACATTTGGCTGAGGCGGCAACATTGGTCGTGGGTGCGACATTTGTCGAGGGGGCGACATTTGTCGTGGGGGCGACATTCGTTCTCAAAATCTACCAGCTGTCGAACAGGGTCGCAAAATCAGATTGAATCATTTTTTCCGTCGGCAAGTTGGGCGGTCTTCGACCGCATCTATAAGAAAGTTCTTAAAATATAAGAAGAAATGACTAAAAAGACCATCCAAGATCCGACCCAAACAAATGAAAAAAAGGGGAGAGCTCTTGGGTGGTCTTTGCCCGCCTCCGCACGGGCTTCGCCCGTGCTCGATGCGTCGCTGCGGGCTGCGCCCGCAACATATACATATGAGTACTCAAAATGATCGTAAAAAAATCTAAATCACGATAATAATTTTTATTTTGTAAAAAACATAGGTTTTGACATACAAAGCGTAATTTCTCTCCCTCCTCTCTAAATAAAAGAGAAAAAGACTAAAAAGACCCAAATAAATGAAAATAAGAGTTGATTATATGAGGGGTAATATAGTATTAAAATGTTACACCAAACTCCTTTATGAGTTTGCTTATATAATAAAGATAAGGGAACCCAGAATCGGTTCATGATGTGATATTTATATTCCGAAATACCCTCATTAAAACAACATTCGAGCTTAAACTTAGGAGCCTTTTGGTCTTTCTACCAGCTAAAGATGAGTTTAGGGCGCTTAATAAAGGTGAACATTCCGTGAGTCACGCAAGGAGTAAAGGTGTAACATTTAGAGGACTAAAATACCCTCAAAAGCTCTCTTATAGAATTTTAAATATTTGGCCTTTTGTTCATTCTCGCCGGGATTTGACTTTTGATAGTTTGACCTATCTGCCCGCGCCCCATGCTTCCAGCAAACCTACAACACTAAAGTATGCCAGCAAGCCTGCAACAATGAAGTATGCCAGCAAGCCCCCATCCCCTCCTCCTCCTCCTATCACCCGCCAAAAGCAGAGCCAGCAAGCCTGGTGGATAGAGCTCCCGCCGAAAGCATCTCCTCAGAGAGCCTCAAGTCTCCTCCTCCATATAGCCTCGCCTCTACCCTTGCTGTTATTCATCGTCCACCACCCCTTCGAATGGTCAACCTGCGTCGAATGCTCCTATAGACGGCGTGCGGGCTCCAACCAGCGAGGATGATGTTAATATGGACGCAGATGATGATTTGTGGCGCCATAGGTAGAAGGCGGCAATGGCCGACCATGTTGCAGCATCACTTGCAAGGTAATCCCCGATCTCAACCATTTTCTCAACCTGTTAACTAGGGATCGACCATGTCTTCTCTTGAGGCTTCTTTGTTTGAAGGTCTATTTCGACGTCCCTGTTTCCGAGGAGGCCGCGGAGGTAGTGGAGAACCATATTTACTCATGTTAACAACTTCTCTTCACGCCAGCAATCAGCCAGGAGAAGATCGATCCACGCACGCTTCCTCCTGAGGTATGTTGTTGTTGTAAGCATATAAGCTTAAATATCATGTTTTGCACGAACTTCAAACTTTTGATAGTTTTTCTAAACTTCAACCACTCATCCCATAAAAAGCATCTCGATTTCCTCTGTTTTCTAAGTTTTCATGCATTTCACTCTCTTTTTCCCATCACCATAAGGTAAGATTTAAATATCATGTTCTTAATGTTAGCAATACTATGTATCATCAGTCTGAAGTAATTTCATAAGCAACTAATATTAATTTGATCTTTTTTCCATGAATTGTGTTGATTTTCCCCACTCCAGCCACCAAGAAGAGGTACTTCCTTCCCAAAATTCAAACAGATTCTCTCCTCACTTCACGCTACTGTTATCCTCAAAACTTTTTGGGGTTTCAAATTGACTGTTAAAAGGGTTTATAATGATTAGCGAAGATTTGACTTTATACTTACTTTATTTACATGGGATTTGGGATTGGACTGGACTTTATGCCTATCAGATACCAGCAATTGATTTGATTTTAATAATTCATTTTTATGTTTACTTCTCTTTGTTTGTTTGATTAACCTGATGTGCTTCCACACATTTTTGTATTCATTGTGATATTAAGAAACAGATTTTGATGCTTTCTTCTACGGCTTTTTGTTTTTTGCTCAGCTCAACGCTAATAAGATAACATCAATTTATTTTCTTTCATTTTTCTGATTTATATAACAACAACTTTTTGCTCTCTTGGAAGAGATATAACGGGAAACCATACTTCTTTTTTATAATTTTCTTATAGCAGTTGATTTCATATTCAAGCATTGAACAACTTAAACATGATATTCAATAGGATAGTATATATATTAGCCCGACTGAATGTCGCCGCCACGACCGATGTCACCGCCCAAGACCGATGTTGGCGCCCACGACCGATGTCGCCGCCCACGACCGATGCCGCCACTCACGACCGATGTCACCACCTCCGACTGATGTCGCCGCCTTCGACCGATGTCGATCCCAACGACCAGTGTCGTCAACCCCCGACCAATGTCGCCTCCCCGACCAATGTCGCCGCCCCCGAACAATGTCGCCGCTCCCGACCAATGTCGCCGCCCCCGACCAATGTCGCCGCCCCCAACCAACGTCGCCCCCCACGATAATTGTTGCTCTCACGACAAATGTCACCCTGCACGGGGTCCCCAGTGCACGACAACTTGTAATATATTATATTTGCTGTCAGAAATCAATCTCTGTCGGCAACTCCCACCACTCCTCCAGCACTTTCCACCGTTGGCGCCTTCCACCGTCCCTCCAACTGCGCCTCCCACTGCCTCTCCGCCGCTCGACCCCCTATCTCTTCTCCTCCACCTCCGGCATTGTAACGCCATCATTTTCATCTCCTCCTGTTCCGTCGTCCTAAACCCCTCCTATCTCCTCTTCCCCGCCTCCCCTTGCTGACAATATGACCCCGAGGGCCACCTCTCTCCCTCTCTTCGCCCCCCCGGTCGGGCCTCACTCTCGTTTGACTTAGGTTTCGTTTGGGGGGACTTATTTTTACCGGTCAAGCGGTTACGGCCACATGAATCGGACCATAATTAAGGTCTGATTCATGCAGTCGTAACCGCTTGACCGGTGAAAATAAGTCCTCCCAAACGGAACCTTAATCGACTGAAATTCTCAAAAAAAAAACATTAAAAAAACATTTAAAAAAAACCTGATAACCACTCCCTAAAAAACCCCTGATAACCTCTCCCTCACATCTTCCCTTCCCAATTCTGAAATCCAGCGCCGCCCGAGCTCTCAGAAGCCCGCACCTCCCCGTTTTCTCTCCCTTCTCGACGGAAGCCCACGACGCCACCACAACAGCCCGTCCTGCACCCTCCAGAAGCCATCGCCACTGCCTCTGGCTTCCCCCAGATCGACGGTTGTGTTTCCGTCCAGATCTCTGGCTGTCTTCCACGACGACTGCGGCCTCCGGCGAACTCTCGACTCCTCCCGCTCCTTCCTTCGACTGATCGTGTGAGCCTCCTCTGTTCTCCTACCTTCAGACTGAAAATATGCGATACCCATTTTGCGCTATTGGTTTACTTATATGTGATTCCCATTTTGCGTCTGCTCCAGGCTGTTTGTACCTGAGAAGTGAGAACAAATGGTGTTTATGATATTCATTGCGCTGCATCTCATTCTCCTCCTAAATCAAAATCTGGAAGACTGTAACTGTTAGTAGCTTAATTTGCATAGGCTGATAAAATCCATTGGTTTCTTGAGATTATTACCACTCCATGTATTCTTTATCTAGTATTCAGTTTCATAGAAAGCTTGAGTTGAATCTTATGGCTAGTTCATGCTAAATTTTAGCCCCAATTAGGGAATGGTCATAAAATATTTGTATTATTTTATTGAGTAGCAGTTGCAAGGGTCGACTATATGGATCCTTTGTCGCCATTGTGCCCTATCCTTAGTTATGATCTTACTAATGCCTAAGTACATTTCTTTTCTTATAGTTTCATTCCAAGTCTTTATTGGTCTACCCCTCCCTCGTTTAATATGCCTAGTGACTAGACTCTCGCAACGCCTAACAAGTGCTTCAAATGGTCTCCTTTGTACGTGTCCAAACCATCTTAGTCGAACTTCTCACATCTTCTCTGCAATTGGTGCTACTCTTGTCTCCTTTGTACGTGTCTGCAATTGGAGAAAGGGGGTTTGGCCCATCAAACTCTATTCTTCAAAATCAAAGATGAATTTTTACTGATTTACCCCATGGGAGCAAGGTCATATTTAGTTTTTTAGCTCATGAGCTTTATTTTCTTATTTTTTTATATTTTTTTCATATTTTTATATATATATATTTTAAAAATTGGAATAAAAAGCTCGCGAGCTCGCGAAGATTAATATTCGAGCTCGAGCTCGAGCTCCACAGGTTCAAGCTCCACAGGCTCGAGCTCGAGTCGAGCTTTTTTCGAGCCGGCTCAACTCAACTTGCACCTCTAGTATTTATTGTCACTTTCAGATATGTTATTCTTGTGTTTAAATAGTTCCTCTCCATTATTTTTTGTTTACATTTCAATACGCCATGTTGTGATAATAGAAAATTACAATGTTATCCTCACGGTGCGGATGCTTAGGGTATGAGTTAACTTAAGGGAATTACTCGTAATGTCTCCAGAAAATTACAATATGCTTAGGCTCTGTTTGGCACGGTGTCGGCGGTCATGATCATGAGGTTTAAATTATCATTCGTTAACGCCCACCTAAGGAACTTCATCGACTTTGACGTTCAAACGGAAGATGTTTGTTAGGTGATCTTTAACGAATGACGGTTTAACTCATGTGTTTACGATCGCCACCACAGTGTCAAACAGAGCCATGCTTTAACACTCTCTGTCTGTAATGCACCCGTTTTCCAGTTCCCCCCAATATTTGCTTATATTATGTTTTTTGTTTAGAATTTGAATCATGAAAATACAGTAGCTATATCATTGAGATGATATTTGTGTTGTCATGTATCATTGAAATAATATTTTTGATCCCCAAAACTGATATGTGATACTAGTCACATTGAAACTGATATCTGATTAATGATAGGTTCTAAAGTAACGTTTGAATCCACATTCAAACCAATTCACACGGCTATTTTCAAGTTCTAGAAATTAATTTTTCCCCCAAAACTCTGATACCAGCCACCTTCTACTTGGTAATTCCTCAAAAGTATTTTAACATTTCAATAATTTTAGATGCTATGATGCAGAATATTATGATGAACTAGTCCATCTACGGTCTCAAACAACCCCTTCGGGCATGGTTCGACAAGTTTAGTAAGGCGGTTCGAGAAGTTGACTTTACTCGGAGCTCGGCAAACTTTTCTCTGTTCACTCGTCATCAAAAAACAAGAACGGTTCTTCTATTAGTTTATGTTGACGACATCTTAATCACTGGAGACGACTCAAAGAGAATCCAAGCAATCAAACAGCACCTTAGCTCCGTCTTTCAGACAGAAGATCTGGGACATCTTCGATACTTCCTTGGTCTTGAGAACGTGAGACGTCCGGATGGACCTGTTCTCTCCCAACGAAAGTACTGTCTGGATTTCCTACATGATGGTGGCTACAGATGAAGATTTTTTAATAGTTTTAAAAATAAATCCAAACAAAAATCCCAAATAAGCAAGCGTACCTATCGAAATATAGTATATGAAATGTCGTATTAGACTCGGGGCCTGTTGAGTACTTCTACTCACGCAAATTAATATTATTTTATCTAATAATAATCATAGAGAATAATTAAATTAAAAGAAGGACAAGAACATGATAGAAAAAATGTTTGAATTGAAATAAAGCAAAACAAAACTAATCTATGAAATTGAAATTACATAAAGAACTGAAATTGGCTAACAATCTACACCTAGAAAAATCCTAGATGCCTTCCTCGATCCTCCCTCAGCTCCTGCCTTTGTCTGGAATTTATTGGCATTTTTCTGGAAGTTCACGCCCCTAGACCACGCCCGTGACCTGGAGCGTGTAAGGCTCGAAACCGTCGACTTGAAAGCCCGAGAACGTTGGGAGAAAAAGCGCCAAAAGTGTCGTTTTGCTGGTCACGCCCGTGACCTAGGGCGTGTCTATACTGTTGCTGGAAACAGCGGGAAGGAGAAACTGTGGGAATTAAACTGTGGTTGTTGTGGGAAGTCACGCCCTAGGTCACGCCCGTGACTTAGGGCGTGTAAGCCGAAAACCGGCTGAATATGAAACTGGCGACATTAAGCGCGGCACGCCGGGAAGTCACGCTTGAACGCTACGCCCGTGACAAGAATGTCACGCCCGTGTACCCTAAGCGTGTAAGGTGAAAACTGTCATGAATTGAGACTGCAGCCCAGTCAGCTAGTTACGCCTGCTGGTCACGCCCGTGACCCATAGGTCACGCCCGTGACCCATAGGTCACGCCCGTGACCCATAGGTCACGCCCGTGACCAGGGCGTGTAACTTTTATCCGACGTGGCAAGTACTCTGGAGCTCTTTTATGGGTCACAGTCACATGTCACATCCGTGACGTGAGGGTCACGCCCGTGACGTGAGGGTCACGCCCGTGTCCGGGTCGTGTTAAGTTGATTTTTTCAGCAATCTTTAGTTTCATCTCCGGATCAGTCCTACAAGCTCCAAATTGATATTCGCAGCCCAGATTGACCTGAAATATAAAAAGAAAGCAATTAAAAATATAATTATAATCTTATTATTTATTAAATAAAATCTATATAAAAATAACGATAATTAATGACTTATCAAATACCCTCATACTTAAGTTTTTGTTATTGCAGAGCAAAACTATGAGAGTACTTATAAGAAATTAATATAATTTTATAAACTAAAAATTCACTAAATAAAAAAAAAGTTAAAAATTAACTTTAGGGATTCAAATTTTTTAAGTCTTAAAATATGAAAGTAAAATGTGAAAGCTAAATATTTAGCAAACTTTTCTCTAATAAATTAATTAGAACTCAAAATTAAGTATTTAACGAACAAAATTAGATTAAAAATTATTTACACTTTACTAAAAAGAAATTTAAAGCAAAATTCAAACTACTACTTTTGCTCTTTTAAAATTTTAATTTAATTTTAAAGCAATTATATTGGGTATTGGATTTTGTGAATAAGGAAATTGAAAAAATCTTAGATTGAGTGTGATGAATTTTATCCTCTCACCCCACACAATTTTTTTCTTTTTGATATTTGCATATGTTTACCAAGAAAATGATGAATTTTATTCTCTCATTTCGCATGACATATGAACAAATATTTTCTCTTCAAATAAAAACAAAATTGTTTTGCAGTAATGAATTTTATCCACTTACTCCTTTTTTGGGTTGCATATGTGTATCAAGAATACTTGATTCTCATGACATATGATCTAACCAAAAAGGAAAAATTGCATATGTGTATCAGGGGATACTGAATTTTATCTTTTTATCCCCGTGACATATGATGTAACAAGAAAAATTAAAACAGAGGAAAAACTAACGAAAATTTAGATTAAAATAAAATAGTTAGAGAGCAACTATAGTAAATTAAAATTTCCTAAGAATCTTAAAACTTAAGTGAATATAATTAAAATCTAAAGATTGTTAAACTAAGCACTATAAAATTAAAACTAATTTGAATTAAAAGAGAAAAATGAATAAATAGATTACTCTAAACAAATTTAATTCATAAAGTATTTCTCAAAATTAAATCACCGGAAAATTAAGGCTCCGTTTGGGAGGACTTATTTTCACCGGTCAAGCGGTTACGACCGCATGAACCGGGACTTAATTAAAGCCCGGTTCATATGATCGTAACCACTTGACCGATAAAAATAAGTTCTCCTAAACGTAGCCTAAATCTAACTAACTATGATGAAATAAAAAATTAGAAAATCATAAATTATAAAAATTCTCATAAATTACCCAAAATTATTTTCCGAAAATCACAAAATATAAAGTAGGGGTTTATTATATTTTTTTGTATTTTCTATTAAAATAAAATCATAATTTCTTTTGCTCTTAGACTTCCCAAGGGCTACCCAGTGACGGGTTCGCAAGGTACTAGGCGATTTTGTGGGATGAAAGCCCAACACGGCCCTTTCCAAGAGATTAATTTTCGATTTTCTATATTTTTTGTATTTTTTATAAAAAGAAAACAAATTTTTTTAAATTTTTTTTAAAGATTTGTATATTTTTAATTAAATTTTTAAAGATTTTTTCATTTTTTTTGGATTTTTAAATAAAAACACTAAATAAGAATCCACCACATACTTAAAAAATAAACATTATACCTAATGTTTATAAGTCAAGTAGGAGGGGGGAAGAAAAACAGTTTATGAAAATTTAGAAAAAAAAATCATAAAAATTAAAAGAAAAGCAAGTAGTGTCTCCCAAGAGCGCTTTTCTTTCGCGTTTTTCTTTTTTCCGTCTTTAAGCTAGACGGATTTTCCACCCGGACACGGATATTTCGCAGGGCGAGAATATTTTCGCTCGGGCGCTATTTTTTGCCCGGGCGCAAATTTTACGCCCGAGCACGAATTTTTTGTCGGGGCGAGAATTTTTCCACAACGACGAGATTTTTTCGCACGAGAGCTATTTCTTCGCTCGGACGATATTTTTTCGCCCGATAGTGATATTTTCGCCTGAGAAGATTTTTTTCGCTCGTCCACGAATTTTTTGCCCAAGAGCGATTTTTGCGGCCGGACGCGATTTTTTCAGCAGAAGGCATTTTTTCGCTTCCGTGCAAAATTATTACGTTCACGCAAAAAATATCTCGTCTGAGCAAAAATATCACCCCCAGGGGGAAAATTCGCGTCCGGGCGAAAAATTCTCGCCCGGGGGGGGGGGGGGGTGGTGGTTGAATTCGCACCCGTGCGTGAAATTTGCGCCCGCGAGGGAAATTCGCGACCGTGCGGAACATTCGCGACCGGGCGAAAAATATCGCGGCAGGGCGGAAAATTCGCGCCAGGACGGAAAATTTGAGGCTCGCCCGAAAATTCACGCCCGATCGTAAAATCCGCGCCCTGACGAAAGATCCGCGCCCCGGCGAAAAATCCGCGACCGAGAGGGAAAATCCGTGCCCGATCCGCGCCCTGGAGGGACATCCGCGCCCGGGCGATATCCGCGCCCGGGCGGGACATCCACACCCGGGGGGGGGGGGGTGGGGTGGGAATCCACGCCCCAGAGGAAAATCCGCGCCCCGGCGGAACATCCGCGCCCCGACGGAAAATCCGCGCTGGGGCGAAAAATGCGCTAGCGGGTGGAAATTTTGCGCCGGGGCTCGGTTTTTCGCTCGGGCGCGGTTATTTCGCTCGGGCACGGTTATTTCGCCAAGGTGTGATTTTTTGCACGGAAGCGTTTTTTCGTCCGGGCACGAATTTCCCGCCCGTGCGCGAATGTTCCGCCCGTGCGCGGACTTCCCGCCACGGCGCGGATTTCCCGCCCGGGCGTGGATTTTCCCTCCCGGGCGCGGATTTTCCCGCCCGGGAGAGGATTTTCCGCAGGGGCGCGTATTTTCCGTCGCGGTGCGGATGTTCCGCCCGGGCGCGGATGTCCTGCCCGGGCGCGGATGTCCTGCCCGGGCGCGGATGTCCCGCCCGGGCGCGGATTTCCCGCCCGGGCGCGAATTTCCACCTTGGTGCGGATTTCCCGCCCGGGCGCGGATTTCCCGCCCGGGGCACGCATTTTCCGCCCAGCGCAAATTTCCAGCACGCGAATTTTCCGCACGGGCACCCAATCAAAAAACTGCGCTCGGGCGAAAAATTTCAGCCCGAGAGCGCAGATTCCGCCCGATCGCGCATTTTCCGCCAAGGCGCGGATTTTCCGCCGGATCGCAGATTTTCTGCCGGGGCGCGGAAAATCCGCGCCCGGGCAGAAAATGCGCACCCGGGCGGAAAATGCTCTCCCAGGGCGGAAAATTCACGCCCCGCCGGAAAATCCGCGCCCGGGCGGAAAATCCGTGCCCCGGCGAAAAATTCGTGCCCCGGCTAAAAATCTGCGCCCCGGAGGAAAATCGGCGTCCGGGCGGAAAATGTCCTCCCGGGCGGAATATGCACGCCTGGGTGGAAAATTCGCACCCTGACTGAAAATTCGCGCCCGGGCGGAACATTCGCGCCCAGGTGGAACATTCGCGCCCGAGCGAAACATTCGCGCCCGGGCGGAAAATTCGTGCTTGGGCGAAGAAAATGCTTTCGTGCAAAAAATCACACCTGGGCGAAATAACCGCGCCCGAGGGAAAAACCGCTCCCGGGCGAAAAATTTGCGCCCGAGCGACAAATTTGATCTCGGGTGAGAAAAACCACGTCAGGGCGAAAACTCCGCGCACAGGTGAAAAAACCGCGTCCGTGAGAAAAAACCGCGTCCGGGCGAAATATTTGCGTTATGGCGAAAAAATTATTTTAGAAAGAAAAAATCGCGCCCGTGTGAAAAATTCGCACACAAGCAAAAAAACATGTCTGAATGAAAAAAATCGCATATGGATAGAAAAAACGAGTCCAAATGAAGACTTTTATGAATGAATGAAACTTTAGATAAACACTTATGTACAAACTATCCAAACTGTTTATTGCTTATTCATCATTGTTTTTATAAAATCTCTATTCAATCATCAATTTTCAATTAACAGCTTATTCATCATCATAAGTTGTCCCAAATAGAGCCTAGAACAAATAATTATTTTTTCTAAATTTTGGGGAGGATCAACTGTGAATTGTGTAAAATCCCCAAAATTAGAAGAAGGTTGTGGTCTAATCAAAAGAGGAATAAAAATTAGGATCTTTATTCTCGTAACTCGAGAAGTTTTTCAGTTGATCTTGTAAACAAGAAAAACCAAAACCGGAGGTGGAAGAAGAATTATTTAAATCAAAATAATTATTCACATTTGAAAATTTATTTTCATGAAAAATAGGAGAATTGTAAAAAATAGTTTCATGAAAATTAGAAACAAAGTTATCATAAAAGTGAGAATAATTATTTTCATAATTATATTCAATTTTATTTTCATAAGAAAGATTTTGATAATAATTATAATGATAACAATACTCACTTTGATAATAATCACCACAATAATAGCATAAATTTTGGCGTTGTCTTGCGACTTTCAAAAGATTACCTCTATGTGTAAACTCGACAATCTTAGTGGCGAATTGAGATAACATTTTTTTGTAAAAAGAAAATAAAACAACCGGTACATAATAGAAATGAATTTGAAAAAAAAATTAAAAATAGAAATGGAGGTGGAGAACGAGAATGATAAAAGTAATAAAATCTACGCTTTCAAAATATCAACAAAAATAGTCCCCGACAACGACGCCAAAAACTTGATGAAGATTTTTTAATAGTTTTAAAAATAAATCCAAACTAAAATCTGAAATAGTCAAGCGTACCAATCGAAATATAGTATATAAATGCCGTATTAGACTCGGGGCCTGTTGAGTACTTCTATTCACGTAAATTAATATTATTTTATCTAATAATAATCATACAGAATAAATAAATTAAAAGAGAAATTTTTATGTAATGCAAATTAACACTTGATCTAGAATCCCTTTGGATTAAAATAAACTTTCTTGAAATGATAAAAGCACAAGCTCCTAATCACTTCGACCGTGGAGGTTCCAAGAATACAAAAGCGTCTCTCTCAAGCTCATGATTTTGACTAACCTTAGTTGATAGATTAAGACCTCTTGACAAGTCGAAACCCCTAAGCTTGCTTTAAGCGGTGAACCCCCACTACTGCATTTGACTCCAATCCGCCGGATTTATGTCGTCCTCTCTCGATAAGTGCATGTAACTCCTTTTATCTTTGAGCGATCTACTCGTATCCGCAGCCTCTCGGTCATTTAAGATACGGATGTAGGATCGAAAAACATATTCACTAAATATGAATTCGATACGATATAAATCAAAGATAAATCGAAAGTGAGCAAAAATAGAAAGCTTGACAATTTTGAGAAAAATAAAGAAAGTTTATTTCATTGCAAAGTTCATCATGATCAAGTACTAAATAAAGTTTAGCTACTTAATATGATAAAGTATCTACAATAAAAGAAGGACAAGAACATGATAGAAAAAGTGCTTGAATTGAAATAAAGCAAAACAAAACTAATCTATGAAATTGAAATTACATAAAGAACTGAAATTGGCTAACAATCTACCACTAGATAAATCCTAGATGCCTTCCTCGATCCTCCCTCAGCTCTTGTCTTTGTCTGGAATTTATAGGCATTTTTCTGAAAGGTCATGCCCCTAGGTCACGCCCGTGACCTCGGGCGTGTAAGGCTCGAAACCGTCGACTTGAAAGCCCGGGATCGTTGGGAGAAAAACCGCCAAAAGTGTCATTCTGCTGGTCACACCCGTGACCTAGGGCTTGTCTATACTGTTACTGGAAACGACAGGAAGGAGAAACGGCGGGAATTAAACTCTGGCTGTTGTGGGAAGTCACGTCCTAGGTCACGTCCGTGACCTAGGGCCTGTAAGCCGAAAACTGACTGGATCTCAAACTGGCGACATTAAGCGCGACACGCCAGGAAGTCACGCCTGAACGCCACGCCTGTGACCTGAATGTCACGCCCGTGTACCCTAGGCGTGTGAGGTGAAAACTATCTGGAATCGAAACTGCAGCCCCGTCAGCTAGTCACGCCTGCTGGTCACGCTCGTGACCCATAGGTCACGCACGTGACCAGGGCGTGTAACTTTAATCCGACGTGGCAAGTACTCTGAAGCTCCTTTATGGGTCACGACCACATATCACTCTCGTGACCTGAGGGTCACGCCCGTGTCCGGGCCATGTCAAGTTGATTTTTTCAGCAATCTTCAGTTTCATCTCCTGATCAGTCCTACAAGCTCCAAATTGATATTCGCAGCCCAGATTGACCTGAAATATAAAAAAACAATTAGAAACATAATTACTAAAATATAATTATAATCTTATTATTTATTAAATAAAATCTATATAAAAATAACGATAAATAATGACTTGTCAGCTACTCTGGATGCAAGCTCACTACTACTCTAATGGATGCAAATCAAAAGTTGTGTGCTCATACTTCTAACACCGATCTTCCTCTCCAAAATCTGGAATACTATCGACGTCTGGTTGGGAAATTGATCTACTTAACAGTCACAAGACCGGAAATATCATTTGTTGTTGGGGTGGTAAGCCGGTTTATGCATGCCCCTCAAATATCTCACATTCAAGCCGTGGAGCGAATCCTGAGATATCTTAAAATAGCTCTGGGTCAAGCGCAGGTATACAAAACCTCATCTACTCCAACGTTGGTTGCATACTCTGATGCAGATTATGCAGTCTCCTTGGATGATCAGCGGTCAACCAGTGGCTTCTGTACCTATTTTGGAGGGCATCTTGTTACCAGGCAGAGTAAGAAACAAGTTGTGGTTGCTTGGTCCTCAGCTGAAGCTGAATACAGATCGATGACATCTGTTGTCTCTGAGCTTACGTGCCTTGAGAGTCTCCTCACTGATCTAGGGGTTAAACTTCCCTCACCTGCCATTCTGCTATGCGACAGCCAAACAACTATACACATAGCAAAGAATCCAGTCTTCCATGAAAAAACGAAACATATTGAAGTGGAATGTCATGTTATCCTGGAGAAAGTTCAAATGAAGAAGATAGAATTACAGCATGTTCTTGGTACTGAATAAGTTAAAGACATCTTCACAAAATCCTTATCAAGCACCCTTTTTTATCAGTTCCTGTCCAAGCTTAGTGCCTACAACTTGTACGCTCCAGCTTGCGAGGGAGTGTTGGAAAAACCCATGTAAAGAGGCTCATATTGGAGCCCTTTTAGTTAGCTTTCTATTTTTCTCTTCTTTAGTAACACATCATGTATAGGGATCTCTTCTCTCTTTCTCCCTCTTATAAATATGTATTCATACCTTGTATTTGATTATTGAGAAAGTATATACAAGTTTGAGGTTTCTCCCCAATAACCATTGTGTTCATGATCGCCACTGTCATGCCATATTATTATTTTCATTGAACTTGTCATCCGTAAATTTATATCACCCAACAATCATGTTGCGATTTAATTGATTTTTTCTATAAAATATGCTCTAGTTTTATAATAATTTTTTGTCTTTATATAGGTATCTACCTATCTGAATATTTCATATATTGCAATAATGGATAAAAATGGATACTAGAGTCACGTCACTCAAAGGTTTATTTAGATTGAATGAAATATTTGCTAGATTTATATTATACAATCATACCAATTGGGAAGACGTGTCCATATACATGTAAAAAATGCTTGAAAATGAAGATGTGAGATTGAAATGTGGTAGAGGAACATTTTGTTTGGAATGATATAATGTTAAATTATATAGATTGGATTTATCATGATGGACGATTGTCTAATAATAGGGTCTTGCATAAAGATAAATGCTCTTTCAATGCAAAACCATTTTACCCTAATTACAACTCCAGTGATGCAATGGAAGAACTTTTGCATGCCGCTATTCCAAATCTACAACATTGTGAAAACTTGAATGAACATGATTTACCTCATAATGATATTGATGAAAATGAGATATTTGATCATCCTGAAGATCCTCGTACATAAAAATGCATATAGTGTAGATGCAAATAATCTATACGCTTACTCTAGCCATACTTCTCCTGGGAAGACGCACAAGATAGATGAAATGAAATTGCAAATGTCAAATATGCAAAAAACGATACATTATCTTATGGCGGCTATGTCGCAAAAAAAAATCTAAAAATGATTCCACCTCTAACAATGAACCTTCAAATGATCATACTACAAGAGTTGAACCCGATGATGGTAACTAAACTAGGACTTTAATATATCGTGCAATAAAATTTTTCTTAATATTATTAATAAAGTATTGTATCTCAGGTGGTCCGTATGGTAGCTGACGTGTTTTGAATATTTTGCAAGCTCTCCAAGAATATTAGAATTCAAATGTGGCATAATTAAGCTAGTGAGTTTATGTTTACTAAAAACAAAACTTAGCTTATATGCATATGATACTACTAATCGTTCCTCATCTTTCTATAACTACTACGATTTATATTTAAGGACGGGATGATGTGAACAACTATTAATTCTAGCTAGCTTCAATTTTATGTTATGTTGCATTAGTCCTAGGAGATGGGGAAATATTGTTGGAATTAATTCTAGATGCTAGCAACAAGCAGAGTGGGCTGGATGGTCTTTCCAGGTTGTTGGAATTATTTCCAGGTTGCTAGAATTAATTCCTAGTTGCTGGAGTGTGTATCTTCAGCAGCAATATTAGTAGGGGGAAGAATTCGTGGACATTAACGGGGTTGGTCACGTGTTATGAAACATTGTTCTTCTAGTTTTGTGAATCACTTGGTGGCTATGCCCAACAAGTGCTACCCCAGGTCCACATCATCATAGAGTAGTCGATAACCATCTTGTTCGAATACTCATCATTCCACTTGGAATGAAAACCTTGATAAAGAGAACCAAGTAACAACCTCAATAAAAAAACTTCGGCAACAACTTTTATGGAGTCAAAATGATATAATCGACAAATTTATACAAAAACAACATACAAAATCAGTCCCCTCTTATCAAGATAAAGATGTCCCCCTCAAAGTGGTGTAAATCCTCCAATAGAAGTCAACAAAGGAGGTGACTAGATAAAATATTGATCAATATTGATCTTATTTTAAGACTAAAAGAAAAAAATGTATGAGATAAAGAGTAAGCTAGTAAAGAATTTAAATACGTTACTCATCTCAGTTACAATTCTTACCACAAATCCAAACTCCACATCACTTCCACCGTTTTCATTACCCACTAGACCCCTCCCCACTCCATCAACCCCATTTTCAACCATACATGAGACTATGACATCACCTAACCCCATACACTCCTTCAATTTTAGAAACCCAAACAACAGACTACTTCCTCTTTCAACCTTCTGTCCCTGGACAGCAATTCCAGCTTCTGAAATTCACAACTGTAGCAATTCCATGCCATCCTGCAGTACGTTCCTAGCCTTGAGATTTCCATAAACTTCTTCGAGCTGCTCACTACCTCGAGAACTCCCTCTCCATTACCGGCATTCCCCTTCCAAGCCCTGCAGCTCCACAACAACCCACTGAAATTATATCCCTGCACCAGGTGTTCTCTGTTCAGCCATCCAATTCTCCTCCAGCAGTCCAGATCCAACCATCAGTCACTACTTTGTGCACCGGAACAAGATTGTGGTTATAATTTCAAGTGAATTACATTATCTGTTACTTTGCTTCAAGATCGATTTGATTGTGATTATTGTGCAAAATTATTTACAAGCTTTTTATTGCAAGTGTAGTTACTGATTACTTGTCTCGTATTAATTTACATATTTTTCCCCATGTTTCATTTACGTGTTTTTTTATTTCACTAAATATAGCAAAATGTTGGAATTGTGAGCGGCATCAGCGAGGCAATTTGCACCTTATAAATATTCTAAGGGCGATGACGGAGACTGGCGAAAAATCAGTGAGGCAGTTTGAACCTGCAAAACTTCAAGCAGCTTGCAGTTTTAATGAAACTGTAGCTCGCAAAACTGCAAGCTTGCGGTTTTGAAAAATTGCAAGCATGTGGTTTTAATGAAATTGTCGTTGTAACCCCATGCTGATTATAAACAATATTATCTAAAAATGGACCTTAGCAAGATGATTGTTGTAAAAGCCTCATCTCATCGTAGAGAATTTAGCTTGTCTGCAGGCAACTTCTCAAAGAGCTCGCCCATAAGCAAGTGAATGGAGCGTTTTGTTGGGTGTTGTTATACGTCACAACAGTTGTGCGCAACGGAAATGAAACAAGAAAATCCAAAATACTTCGGATCTCGCAATGAACATTAATCACGAAGTAAATGCGGTGAAATAAAATTACCTTTGAGGGATTGAGTCTATACTCAACCAAGGTGCTCCGAATGATTCCAACGAACGGCAACGGCTGGAGTTCCAAGCGTAGAATAGTGTCCAGGCCTCTACGGATATCCACACGAGCACGGAGAACACTTAACTCTTGTTGCACAAGATATAGGTTGGAACTAGGTTTGCCCTCAACGTCTCCACGGACTACTAGATCCGTTCAAGGAGAGGTGGCGGTGACAGAGTCTGACGCACAGGAAACCCTTTTCGGTGACGACAGCAGGTCGGGCGGTCGGCGACAACGAGAAACGGCGATCGCGACTTAGCGGAACAGTTCCGTCGGGAGGAGATCGTCTCGCGCGGCTAGGTCAAGAGAATGAACAGTTACATCGACTCACTGTAAAATGGCATTTATACAGAAAGTCGAACCAAGCCATAACCCGCAGACCAGCCGAACCGGACTTAAAGGAAATAAATCGGACGAAACAGAATTCGTCGAGTATCACGGCGATATTCAACGAATCAGAAGATATTCGTCGAAGTAACACGAGTATACTCGACGAATCGAGACTGGGCAAATCGTGCACGTATCAAGAGGATACTAACCGAATCGCGATACTCGACGAATGAGTCTAATTCGTCGAAATTGTCATGACGATACTCGACGAATCTGAGACAGAAGCGTTGAGATGTCACAACGATATTCGATGAATTCAAACCATTCGTCGAAACCTCTAAACCATTCGTTCAAACCATTCGTCATAAGCTTAGTCCTTCACTCATATCTCTTATGAGCAGGGCCAACACAAACCTTTCGAACTTCTCAAAGCTCTATGTGCGACCTCATAGGCTCATATTGCGTTGGCAGTGAGGCCACATGTTTGATCACTTCCAGATCACCATGGTAACACCAACACGCTCATCCATAGGCGATTATCACGATCTCTTTCGCAGAGGATTTTCCTGAATTCAATCATCGTCTTGATTATCAACGTGGCGGGGGTGGGGCCCACTCTCGACGAATATGCATTGTACACAATATCCGCTCTTGGAGACATTGTTTGTCAAATTATATTTAATGACGCCTACTCAAATGGAAAGCATAGCAGTTTCATTGTCCTAAGAATTGACCTCAAACCCTACTCAAATAAATAAATTATCACTGAGATGGCTAACAATGAACAACTGTCAACACTAATATTGTAAGTTCAAATGCAAAACTTGACCACAACCATCATATTTCAAAGTTAAACTTCATAAAGCCAAACACATATAGACCTCTGATAAGTGCGGGTTTTGCTATATCTCCATTAACTTTGCAAAAGCAACAAGCACATCCATATATTCTGCCTCATGCATCTCCATAACTGCATCTGCCACTGTGCTTCAAGCACAATTTATTGGCAAAACTCTATTGCAACATTCTATAGGGTTAATAAGTTAAACAAATAATCTTCCATCAAGAAGTCATGATACTGTTGTAATGAAAAGAAACAACAAACGTGAACTAAATATTGATGACACTTTGAAACGTTTGAAATAGGTTTCTAAAGGCTCATCGATTTAGGGTATTCCATATTCTAAAAATTCACATCAAATAAGGTTATATACAAATCAACAAAAATCTGCAGAACTTCTTAACACAGTTGAAAGAATGAAGAGAAAAATTCTTACATGTTTACTTCTGAGGGGGTGAGGGTGAGAGAGAATCGCTTCGTGGACCGGTTTGATCACCTTTGTCGTGGAAAATTTGTCGGTATGTGTAAATTTGAATAGCATGTTCTCGAAAAATTAGTGGAACTTAAAAAACATAATCATTACCAATTGATTTATTGACTTTTAAAGCTAGCTTTTGTACTACAGGTTGCAACTTCTAGTGTGAAAGGATGTTTTCTGCTATGAAGATCATTAAAAACCGTCTGAGAAAAAGAATGAAGGATGAATGGGTAAATGACTGTCTTATAATATATATTGAAAAAGATATTGTAGACAAGGTTACTAATGAAGAAATTAATCAGCGTTTTCAGAAGATATATCCGCAAAAAATAGCATGTTGAATTGTAAGTTTATTAGTTATTACACTTTTTCATTGAAACTTTAAATCATTTTGTAATGTAATGCCAAAAGCCTACTATCACTAGCATGTGAAAAATTTGTTGGTATATGTAAAGTTATATAATTTTGAATGGCATGTTAGGCTGCTAGTTCGAATATTATTTTATTTACTTGTTGTTAATGGTTTGAATGATGTTTAAATGATGTCTCGTGTCAAAACAATTGAGTAGATAATTTTAATTTAAATTATAATCATAATTTTTTTTGAATGAAAGAGGCAATTCCATTCATCAATAAACTCAAAGCATATTAAGTCCAGATAGTAGACGATAACCTCAGAGCGTATTAAGTCCAGTCCTGCAGGTCTTGTCGAGCTGCCTCCAAGTCCCCCCGCCCCCCACCAGCCGAGCGGCCTCCCGCCGCTAGCCTAATTTCAGCTAGCTGCCGCCCACCATCCCTCCCCGGGCCGGCCTTTGCTGGCCGAGTTCCATCACAAACCGTCGCAGGTCGACCCCTTGGTCGTCATCAAGCCACCGCCGTTCGATCGTTCCCAGGCGGTCTCCACCATTCGATGCACAAGTAACCACCGGCATAACCACCCATTATGGGTGAGTGCAAATAGCCGAAATGATAATCGATGTGCGCATAGAAAACAATATAAAAATATACACGTTATAATTTATAATGTATTGACCTGCAAATAGTAAAAAATATGGTTATGCTCCGCGGATAACCTCGTAATCAACATAAACACTCCTAGAACCTATAAACATGACCATAGTCTCTCCTTTATTTGGATCATCTCCTCCTCCTGCTTCTCCTACGCACGTGAGAGCTCTTCAAGGAACCCCTTGAAGATCTCCTTTGCTTTTGATGAACGCTTCATAGATCTTCGAACGTCTTCAAAGATCCTTCGAAGATCTTCGATCCTCTCCAAGCGCTCCTGCGTGCGTGCTCCTTCCAGGTGCGCCCCGCGCGCTCCGTTCCAAGTGCGCCCCCGCGCGCTCCGTTCCAAGTGCGCCCTACACGCTCCTCCCAAATGCTCCCCCGCATACTCCTCCCAAGTGCGCCCTCACACTCTCTGCTCAAAGTGCGTCTTTGTGCCCTTCGTTCCAAGTGCGCTCCCGGCCTCCCGCACGCTCCTCCCAAGTGCGCCACCCGTGCACTCTGCTCCAAGTGCTCCTCCGCCCACTCCATTCCAAGTAAACCCATATGTGCTCCGCTACAAGCGCGCATTACGCGTACCCACCTTGCTGATGATCCTCCTGCACGCCGCAACCCACCTCGTGAGAGGCGTCCTCCCGACCGCCTTAGCCTTGCTACCCTACCACTGGAACTTCCTGCCCTTCCTGTCACGGTCTGTAGTACTCCAGAGCCGACTTTCTACCGCGAGATTGCAAAGATACCTGAGTGGCAGGTTGTTATGTCGGCTAAGTTAGAGGCGCTTGAGCACACTCGTACACGAGAGCTTGTTCCTCTTCCACTTGGTGCTGTTCCTATTACTTGCAAGTGGGTCTTTAAGGTCAAGACTCGCCTTGATGGTTCTGTGAAAAGATACAAGTCTCGACTTGCTGCTCGTATTTTTCAGCAGGAGCGGGGGAGAGATTATGTCGAGACTTTTGCTCCAGTTGCTCACATGACCGCAGTCCGAACACTTATTGATGTTGCAGTTGTTCGCCACTGGTCCCTATCACAGCTCGACGTGAAGAACCCCTTTCTTCACGGTGATATTCAGCAGGAGATATATATGCTTCCTCCTCCGGATCTATCCTCTCCTCCATGCATTGTCTGTCGCTTGAGCAGAGCTCTTTATGGGCTCAAGCAGGCGCCTTGTGTGTGGTTTGCGTGTTTCAGTTCAGCTATTACAGTTGTCGGGTTCCATCCTTGCCCACATGATCCGCTCTGTTTGTGCACTCCTCCCGTGGCCGGACCCTTTTGTTACTATACGTGTATAATATGATTATTACCGGTGATGATCTTTCTCATGTGGCCTTTGTCAAGCATCATCTTCAGCAGCAGTTTCGAATGACTGACCTTGGACAACTGAGCTACTTCTTTGCTCTTGAGGCCAGCTCTACAGATCGCGGGTTTCAGATCTCTCAGCAGCGTTACACATCAGATCTCCTTGTTCGGGCTGCTCTCTCTGACTCTCGCAGAGTGGACACTCATATGGAGCTCCACCTTCAGTTACTTCTGGATGATGGGGTTACACTCTCTGATCCTACTCGATACTGTCATCTCATGGGGAGTCTCGTCTATCTCACAATTACTCGGCCCAGCATTGCCCATGTTGTTCATGTGTTGAGCCAGTTTGTTACTGCGCACACCTTTGTGCATTATGGTCATCTGATGTGGCTCCTACGCTCTCTTCGGGCGACGACCTTTCGTGGTCTCTTCTTCTCCAGCAGCATTTCTCTACAGCTACGTGCTTACTTCGACTCCACCTGGGCTAGTGATCTTGTTGACCATAGTTCTGCCATTGGATTCTGTCTATTCTTGGGTTCTTCGCTGATTTTATGGAAGTCCAAGAAACAGACTGGTGTTTCTCGCTCCAGCATTGAGGCTGAGCTTTGAGTCATAGTTACTACCGCTGAGGATATTGTACAACTCATATTTGTCGAGTATGGACCCCTCCAGAGTCAAGTCAATAAGAGTCAAAGTCAGCAAGTCAAGACAGAATTCAGAGTCAACACGCAAGACGGCAGAAGGTCTGAGAGAGTATGGCGAGCTCTACTCGCATACTCGTCAGGTAAGCGACTAGGATGACGGTTACTCGCCCAGTAGTGCGAGCTCTCCTAAGCAGTCGCCTAGTCACTAGGGATAAGGCCATAAATAAGACCCCCCCCCTCTTTGGATTGGCCTATAAATAGGACCTCAGGGGTATGAGGAGACGAACTTCAAAATCTCACAAAAGATCTCGAGCATTTTTTTCCTAAACTTCGAGCAGAGCCTTTGAATCCTTTCTTAAGAGAGACGGGTTGCGATCTAGCAACTTTCCCTCTTAGTCGTCGTAACTTGGTTGTCAGCCGTCTACCTCGGACCCTGCACGACCATCTTTGATTGTGGAGAGGAAGCTCCTTCTAAGCATCCGGGTACGTGGTGGGACCTCCCTATCCCAGCGCCAGTGGTCCTTTTTGTTGTTTGACAGTTTCGGCAGGAAGAGAGGAGGCTCGTAGCAGCTCCGAACAGGAGAGAGGAAGCGAGGTGATTCCAATATCTAGTGAATCGGCCCCCGTGGAGGCCACCTGTAAGGCCTCAGTTCCACAATCAGGAGAGGATGAACGACCACCAACTGGGAGGAAGGCAAGGAAGAGCTCGGGAAGAGACGATGGTCATTGCCCGCCAAGGCAATAAGCGTCGCAAGAAGGTTCAGGCGGCGAGGAACCAGGCAGAGGAGATCCCCCTTTACTACGATTTGCATCGAGTAGAGGGACATGAGATTATGGCCTGCCCAAATTTTTGGGAGGCAAGGAGGAGGTCGGAAGCTGGAGCGACGGAGAGGGAGCAACATAGGTAGGAGCCTCCAGCAGGACCGACATCGTCCCAAGCTCAAGGGAGGATGGGGAATGAGGACCGGGTCGACTTGGGAGGCTGCGGGGAAGTGGTGCACGGCTCGGGAGGTGGACAGGTAGGAGTGATCAATGGAGGTGCAGGGCTTGAAGATTCCTGCAATGGGAGTCTCCATCAGATTTAACGCAAGAGCGTCGCCTCGACCTCTCAAGCACTGTCATCGTTATACGAGATCACCTTATCCGAGGAGGACATGCTGGGGAATGAGAACCCCCCTTTCACGACGCTCTTATCATCCAAGTCGCCATCGAGGACTTCACCATCGATCGAGGAGTTTAGTGAATGTCATTTTCAAGAGAACCTTCGTCGGGCTGCAGGTGGAAACGTCCAGGATCCAAGTTGCGGATGACCCCTCTTTGGCTTCTCTGAAGAGAAGAAAGAAGTGGAGGGAAGAGTGGATCTTCTCGTCACCCTTAGTGGTACTTCAATCAGATGTCGGTTCGTTATCATCGACGCACCAAGCTGTTACAACGCCGTCTTTGGGTGACCCCTCATCAACTACTTCAAGGTAGTTCCATCGTCGTATCATCAGTGCTTGAAGTACTACTGGGGAGATGTCCAAGTGCGAATGAGGGGCGATTCAAAGGCTGTCAGGGAGTGTTATCTGAACGCCGTCAGCACCATCAACTGGATGGAGGATGCGGAGAGGCTGGAGAAGATTTTGGAGGAAGGGCTAAGAGTTGCCGAGGAGCTGGAAGAGCTTGAGGTGATCTCCCAGAGAGGAGAGCCTGGGTTGTTGGAGATTGAAGGATCCCTGATGCTGGAAGGAAAAATGGAGATGGTCGCATGCCTGCAAGAAAACGTGGACATTTTCGCCTAAAGTGCCGCAGAGAAGCCAGAGATCGATACAGAGGTTGTTTGTCATCGCATCAACCTGGATCCCAAATTTGTCCCCATCGGTCAGAAGCAGAGGAAAAGCAACGTCGTGTTGGCCGAGCCGATCCAGGAGGACATGAAACAGCTGGTGGAGGCAGGTTTTGTTTTGGAGATTCAGTATCCTGATTGGGTCTCCAATGTTGTAATGGTTAAGAAAGCCGGAGGAGGCTGGAGACTTTGTATATACTTTTCGATGTTAAATAAAGCTTGCCTGAATGATTGCTACCCCTTTCCTCAAATCGACGCGCTGGTTGATTCAGTCGTCGGGTTTTCTGTGATGAGTTTCCTCGATGTTTTTTCAGAATATCACCAGATCCGGATGCATCCCCTGAATGTCGTGACGTCTCTTTCATCACTAACGCTGGCTTCTACAGCTACAAGATGATGCATTTTAGGCTTAAGAATGCGGGCGCGACCTACCAAAAAATGATGGATCAAGTCTTCAAAGAGCAAAATGGGTAGAATCTAAAAGTCTACGTGGAGGACCTCCTGGTCAAGAGCAGGAGCATCGTAGAGCACACTAGGGATCTGGTGGAGACCTTCGCAACTAAGCAAAAGTACAAGATGCGGTTCAACCTGGCAAATTGCGTTTTCGCAGCTAGAAGAGGGAAGTTCTTAGGTCACCTTCTCACTCCAAGGGGGGTGGAGCCTAATCCTGACAAAGTCAAGACCATTCTGGAGATGGTGTACCCAAGGAATTCAAGAGAAGTCCAGAGACTGACCGAAAGGTTGGCAGGTCTTAGTCGTTTCCTCCCTAAGGCAGGAGAGAAGTGCTCTCTGTTTTTCAAATCTCTCTGAGGCAACCAGAAGTTTGAGTGAACTGTGAAGTGTGAGGAAACTTTTGAAAAGCTCAAGCAGCTGATAACTCAAGCTCCACTACTACAAGACCCACAGGGAAGCAAAAATATCCTCTATCTAGGAGTGGGAGCGGAGGCATTTGTTGGAACCGTTGTTTCACATTCCCTATGTTTGAGAATATCAAATCTCAGGCTGTATTTGATCACGTCTTATGTTGATAGAGTGTGCAGGTTGACAGGTTCAAGCAAAGAAAAGAAGTCTCCTATGGATGCTAACGCCGAGCGATAGAAGTTACCGTCGAGCGGTAGCCGCGAATTAATTGGGCAGAGCTCTCGAGAACCTACCACTCTGCGCTAGTTCTACCACCCGCGCTAGCTCGATGAATTAATTGGACAAAGCTCTCGGGATCCTATTGCGCAGGTGCTAGCTTGGTACCGCGCCGCGGTAACCCAC
This sequence comes from Platanthera guangdongensis, assembly GCA_039583875.1. Taxonomy (NCBI): domain Eukaryota; kingdom Viridiplantae; phylum Streptophyta; class Magnoliopsida; order Asparagales; family Orchidaceae; genus Platanthera; species Platanthera guangdongensis. Next base: position 7,897,776 of record CM077157.1, on the reverse strand, counting down.
TCTACGCCTCAAGGCGTTGAGAGTGTTGAGACAGCACTACCGTCGGGCGCTAGTTTGGTACCGTGCCGAGGTAACCCACTCAACGCCCCAAGACGTTGAGTGCGTTGAGACAACACTACCGCTCGGTGCTAGCTTGGTACCGCTCCGCGGTAACCCACTCAACGCTCCAAGGCATTGAGTGCGTTGAGTCAAACCTACCGTCGGATGCTATCTGCTTACCGCGCCGCACTAGCATTGAAAAACGGAAAATATTTGTTTTGAATATTTTTCCTAATGTGGAGGACAGCTGACACATCAAGCGCGTGAACCTACCGTTGGGCACTAGTCTTACGTCGGCGGTAGCCTATATTCACGAAGACGTATCTAAAGTCGCCTTGGTTTCTGTGCCCATTACCTAAGACAAAAAAGGACAATTTCGTGTATTCCAGGGTTTGGCCGCCTCTTTGCGTTCCGTTCCGATCGTCTTCGTCGAAGAATAAAAATGTCGTCCCCCTCCCGTTCGCACACGAAGAACTCCGGTGATTCAAGATCTACATCGATTACGAAGAGCCGACCGATTGCTACCATACGAAGATCTCAAGCACCGGCCGCGGATCGCTCGACGGAAAAATCGTCTAGATGGAGAACTTAATCTTTGAGATTCTTTACATATTTATTCTTGTAATCTTTTCTTTTTCTGAATTTTGTGGGGAGAAAAATCGACCGGTAAGGGTCGTCGGAATCCGGGTAGGATTCCGAGGAAAATCGTCCCGAGGTAGGGACGTCCATATGGGAGGATCTAGCGGGCTCTAAGACCGTTCCTTGCGTGGAGGTGAAGAGCCGGCTCGAAGACCTTTCTTGGAGGGAAAGGGATAGAGCCAACCGGTTCGTGCTGCGGGTCGGTATAGAAAACAAAAGAATTCTTTTTATCTTCAACGCCTTCGATCTTCGGCATCACGGGGATCACAATTTTATAATTGTCTAAACATTGGTTATTTTTAATACTTGCAACGGAATTACTTTGCTTCTGCAGTATCATCTCTGTTGTGTGCTGAGATTATTTGTTGTTATTCTTATGTGGGGTATACAAACGAATCTGCACAGAAAAATGAGTTCACAGACTTACCACCGCGCATTAGCTACCTAACGCCCCGAGGTAGCTTCCAGAATTCGATTTCCTGGAGCGTAATAATTTTAATTTACAGTAAATGCTCGAAACTTTATTCCCCCCCCCCCCCCCCCTAAGGGTTGGCCACGAGATCCAACAGCTATCTATTATGTGAGTAGAATATTGCGGCAAGTAGAGACAAGGTATCCCATCCCGAAGAAGCTATCTATCGCCTTTGTAGTTTCGGCTCGAAGGCACCACCCGTATTTTCAGGCTCTCCATCAAGGTAATCTCTGATCATCCATTACAAAATATCTTGAATGAAGTGAAGTATTCAGGCAGGTTGACAAAGCGGGCGGTAGAGCTCAGCGAGTTCATCATTTCTTATTCGCCTTGGTCTCCCATATATACCTTTGCATCAGTTTGCTCTCTTTTTGTTCCCCGTATGATTGAACTCTAACCTTCATTATCAAATAGACAATTCATACACTAAACTTTAATCTTAAACAAAAGAAATATCTAAAGTTTCCTCAAAAATTATAATACTCATATCCTGCTTCCATCATTTCTTTACATGCACAGATTTGACGCTCTAGATGCACATGAACGTCATGCAATTTCATGATTATGTATACATTTAATTCAAAAAAATTAAAGATGATAATGCATGAAATGGCAAGGAAATGAAATAAGAGGATGATTCTAAGAAAATATATAATATACTGCAAATCATGATTAAATTGTTTCTTAGGGTTAATGTTGATGTGTTAATAGATGAAAATTTATTAATGATAATAAAGCAACCACTACTCTAATACATTAATGAAATGAATTATAATTTTTGCATGGTTAGATTTGATTCATAATAGAGATATAAAATCAATGTTGATGTGGTATCTTATTACAATCATAAAAATGAGATACGAAAGAGTTTGTCCTACAATTATTTTTTGTTGCGTCTTTCAGAAAATGTAAATATTACTTTTGCTCATTAAAATAACCTTCATTTAGATATTTTATATTTTTGCCTTTGCAATGTAGAAATCAATGAAATATGATTTAATTCAATTATTGGGTTGTATTGTTTAATATTTTTGAAGCGCCTCTTAAAAATCTGTTTGTTTGAGAGTTTTTTTTCTCAAACTGCATTTTTTAAGAAAACGTATGCATTTTTAGGTCTCCATTAGGAACCACTCCTGGAGCTCATGCTTGCTGCTTATGTTCAAAGTTAATTTTATAATATGGAGATAACAATCATGTGCTCTCCTGTCTGCACGTTAATGAAAGTTTTGATCTCTTTTATAATATCGAATTGGCAGCAACAATGCTCTAGTCACTGCTATGCAAATTCAAGAGACAATTTTCTTCGATGCGAGATGCAAAAATATGACGAGTGAATTCTTGCAGTCCAAGGCTCTATTTGGCGGGTCTTTTTTTGCACCGCTGATTTAGGACAAAAACACCACCATCATAGAATGCATGTTTGGCAAGACAATGGTCCTCCTTTTAATGTGCCCTTAACCCTCAACTAGCAAGATGACCATTAGCCCGACCTCGTCTATGAAACTACCGATAAGACCAGCACTCCATGAAGACCATTTTTGCTCCAACTCCAAAAGGATCAAAATTACTACAAAATGATTCATTGCCCAAACTATCAAATTATTGCTTTGTTTTGGTTCATAACCACCGCATTCATGATCGTTACTGCCGCGCCAAATAAAGACCATGTTCACAAAACTTGGCAACTCTCAACGTCCCAATCAGTTCTATCAAAAGTGCACTTGGGACCGCCAAGTTGCATTAATAAGTGTTAACCCAGAAATCGTCGATCCTTCCCAAGGTAGCCAGCTGGCTAGTCGCGCTCCTTAGATTCTCCATTTTGATCGCGACAAGTCGCAGTGTAGGCGGACAGTTTTCCCTGCCCGTCTAGGTCTCCTAGCAACCACGCGCCCTGCGGGACGGCGGGTTGTTCTCGTAGCTCACCCTCGCAGGCCATGCGGTTAGGCCCGCTAACCGTGCAGTGCTTTTCCTTGCAGGAGGCAGCCAACCATCTGGATCTCGCCCGCAGGAGGGCGCCCGCTTCGCAGCCAGCCAAGCGGACTCCCCCCGGAGTCCGCCCAGGCCGCCCGCAGGGGGCGGCCTCCGCTCTAGCCGGGCGGACTCCTCCCGGAGTCCGCCCAGGCCGCCCGCGAGGGGGCGGCCCCGACCGTGCCGGGCGGACTCCAGCCCGCCCAGTCCGCCCGCTAGGGGGCGGCCCAGGCTCCTGCCGGGCGGACTCCCCCGGAGTCCGCCCAGGCCCCCCGCGAGGGGGCGGCCCCGGCCGTGCCGAGCGGACTCCACCCGGAGTCCGCCCAGGCCGCCCGCTAGGGGGCGGCCCCGGCTCCTGCCGGGCGGACTCCCCCGGAGTCCGCCCAGGCCGCACGCGAGGGGGCGGCCCCGGCCGTGCCGAGCGGACTCCACCCGGAGTCCGCCCAGGCCGCCCGCTAGGGGGCGGCCCCGGCTCTAGCCGGGCGGAGTCCGCCCAGGCCGCCCGCTATGGGGCGGCCCCGGCTCCTGCCGGGCGGACTCCCCCGGAGTCCGCCCCGGCCGCCCGCTAGGGGGCGGCCCCGGCCCTGCCGGGCGGACTCCACCCGGAGTCCTCCCAGGCCGCCCGCTAGGGGGCGGCCTCCGCTCCTGCCGGGCGGAATCCCCCCGGAGTCCGCCCAGGCCGCCCGCAAGGGGGCGGCCTCCGTTCTCTCCCGACTTCCTACAGCTTGCTTCGCCCATCAGCTTGGCGGACTCCATTTTCCAGTCCGCGGAGTCCGCGCAGGTCGTCATGCTGACATCACTGGGCCCCGCTTCTAGAAGATCTTCGACGGGCCTATAAATAGCCCCGGGTGCCTCTCATTATGCACGTCCAAGATGCCCGGAGGAGGAAACAAGACTTGCCAGCAGACCCTGCGGACTCCGTTTTCCTGTCCGCGCAGTCCTCCACGGCTTACCTGCAGTTGATCCAGCAAGCTCCGCGGACTCAGTTTTCCAATCCTCCACAGCTCAGGCAGCCTCTTTTACTTAGTCTCTGGCAGCTTCTTTTCTCTGGCAGCTTCTCTTCTCTAGTCTCTGGAAACTTCTTCCCAAACCGCCAGCTTCCCTTTGTACCCCTTTAATGCTTTGTTGTGAAGGTGTACTAGTAAGCTTGTAACTCTGGCTATTAATTAAAGGAAATCCCGTCGCAAGAGTGACATTTATGCCGCGGCGGGCGAAGTCTGTTGTTGCCGCTGCTAGCGGCTCCCTCTCCTTGCTCTCTGCTCAACAAGCCTTGTCCTCTGCTCAGCTCAGCTCTTCTCTTCTCGGCAACAAACCTGCAAGCACAACCGTCATATTAGTCGTCTGCTCGACAGCTCCTGATCAACCTCCTCCTTGTCTTGATCAACCTTCTCTGTTGATCAAGCCTCTCCTCTGCTCTCAGCAGCCTCTCCTCTATCCCCACAACTCCTTGACAAGCCGCTTGCTCCACTCTTGAGCACTCAGAGGTTTCCTTCCTTTCTTCCTCTCCTCCTCTCCTAGCTTGTGAGACCGAACACCCCCTCCGTGTTAGATGTGCTCCCGGTGCCGTTTCCGCGCATCAACAATAAGGGACTACAGAAATTACACTTGCTATAATAATCCCATGAAGTAAGAAAATAAAACAGATCATTAAGACATAAAATTTATTATTGCATCAAAATATCAAACCAAACATGCAGAAAGTCAAAACATGATGAAAGTAAAAAAAACACGCAGTAAAAAAACAATGGAAAAAATGAGAAAGAAGAGGGCCATTAATATATGCCCCCGGATGCTACCAAGGATCCATCACAATGAACCTCCATCAGGTGCCAGAAAATCAGAATATTAAAATAGAATTTGATAAAAAAAAACAGAAACATACACAAACAGCAATATCCATAAAGTTCAAGTCATTAACACAAGTTGAAGCAGACTAAAGTTGCGTTTGACGCGGCTTATTTGCTTCGATTAGGTTGGACAAAAACGTCATTGTCATAAAATGTATATTTGGTATGACAAAGGTTACTACCGTTACCAAAAAAAGAAACTAGTTTTTGGGCATAAGATTTTGATATGATAATGATTTTTTTTGTCCAACCTCAACGGAGCAAATAAGCCGCGCCAAACACAACCCAAGTAGTAAAAGTATAATTTTCATTGTTAACACAAGTTGAACAACATCGAAATTCTGAAACTATGCTCTCTTTAATGCCAAAACTCGGGTTCCAAACAAATAAGAGAAAATATGTAAGGAGTTGGAGTTGGTTATGGCTATAGGTTGAATTGTTATTTTTTAAGTGGAGCTAAGTCCAATCAAATTTCATAAATGAAACATACAAATGACCATCCTAGAATTTCTAGTGGTTCAAATCACACATTACATCATCATGAGAATCGAGGGTAGAGGGTGGGCCGGCAATTATCAGAGGCCGCACGAGCCTATGTATGCCAGAGATGAAGGCTTGATCGTCGTATAGACGATTCTAGCCCGTAGCCACATTCAGAATAACGTCGGGATAATTTTATGTTTTCTGTGATTTTATCTCATAAAATAGCAACATTTCGGTCCAAACAATCTAAACCATCCATAGTGGTTGCCCTGGGCAATTTTGTCTATACATAGGATTCCAGGTGGGCTGAATTCGGAATCTCAGAATTTTGGACAGATTTCATGCACACGGTCATCCCACAGTGTCGATTTTGTGGACCATTAGTGTTGACCATAACTATCCTTCGCACGTCATTAAACCATCATACTCCCTCCCACATAACAACCACTTGACCCCCATAACCTAATTGCAACCGCTGCAACCACCCCTAACCAGGCCTAATTCTCATTGTCCAAAAATTCCATTTCCAGCAAACCACCATCAATTCAACAAGACCCACAAAATACTACGATCTTGTACCAAATACGCCGCCAAACCTATACCATGCACCACAAAAAAATTAATTGCAACACTTTTGTGAACCTCTGTAAATCCTCCCAACGCCATCATTCCTCTCTTAAAGCCCACAACCAATCGATACCACCATCCACAACTCATCGAGACCCCATCTGCACCTCTACTTTCCAGGCCACAGAGTGTTCAGTCCAAACCCTTTCCCCACCATCCCAAAGACCTCTAATTGCATGAGTTAACCCACTGTCCAACAGAATTTTCGCCTCTACCTACTCATTTCCCCAGGCCAAGCCCTCCTCCTTGTTCCAAAACTTCATAACGGACTGCCAGCTCGCCTCCCATCCCCTGTTCCCGCCCAAAAGCAGTCCAGGAGTCAAATTCCAGCCTATGGAATTCTTCCTAACCGGTCATTACTCTCGTACAATCCACAACCCCACCCGACCACCATCCAGAACTCATAAAGCCCCTATTCCAGCTGCCCCTCTCCTTTCCGGTCCACAGAGAGTTCATTCTGACCCCTCTCCTCACCATCCCAAGGATCACAAATCCTTTCTCAAGGCTGGAAATGCTTCCCAGAGTCCCTGGCGTCCACCACACTCCCACGTCAATCACGCCATCAACCAAAGCAGTCCAATATAATCTCTATACTTTCTCCACAACACAACTTCAGTCCATTAATTCATATATTATAGGGAAAAAACTGAAACACAATTTATATATTATATAGTGTCGGCGCGGCGCGGTTTTCTCAATTTTATGGAGTTATAAACCGCACAGCACCGACTGGGGGCCGGTTTTGACACACAACCGAACCACACGATTTGAAATGCGCATCGGTTTGGTGCAGTTTTCGGTTTTCCTGCACATGCCTAAAGACTTCACAACCCAGACCCTCTACACTCATTCTGTGTCACATCCTCTCCTCTCACTCGTCACCATTATCAAATGTTTTCCCTTCCCTCCTCCCGTACATATATATTCTTAATATTCTCATTTAAGCCCAACAATTTTCAAGCTGCCTCTTTCATTTGGGATCTTTCAAGAGGTAAATAATCAAATTTATGAGGTAAAGAGAAGCTTCTTTAGATCCAGTAGTAACAATTAAAATTAAAAATAAAACGTAAATAATAACAAGAATATTAACTTTCTTCAACATCAGTTATATTATTTGAAAGTATAAAACCAAATTAACAGTTAAAGAAAGAAAGGTAGTGTTGAATTTCAATGAGGCAGTATACTAAAGGAACATAAATAGGAAAAACAGTTGTAAATTCAAAAATCTAACAACACACAGCTAAATGTGACCACGAACATTTCCTGCATAAAAAAATAATAAGAAAAACAAGGAAGGCGGTATGTTATAAAATCATAGGAAATATCCAACTGCATAAGCCTAGTAAGAAATCAACATTCAAACACTAAGATATATAGAAAGCATGAGATGTCAATTGACAATAATCCATAAAAACAGTAAGCTGTGTTATGGGCCCGCGAAAGGGGTAACATAGTGTGTCCATGAATGCTTGTATCTTTAATTCTCTCAGACTTTTTTATATTTTCGTGCTATTATGATTTCCTACGTATCTTGTAGCCCGGATGAGACACATGAATGTAATCTTTTAGGAATCTTTCACTTTCACTATCACTACAACATTTTAGCACTACGACGACGTTTTTTGACAGTGTTTTTAAAAAACGCCGTTGTAGATTTTTTATTATTGCAACATTTTATAAAAGCGTTGTTGTCGATTGTCTTATTTGCGGATATTTTCAGAAAAACATGGCCATAAGCCCATAATATATTGAAATAAAATAGAAGCTCATTTTTGGCGCTAATCTGCAGCCCTAATTTGAGCTTTGCGCGCGGAAGGTTGCCGACATTTAGTCTTCTCCGTTCCCGCCCTATCCTCCATATGCCCCATCCGCCATATCATCTTTCTCCTCAATCACGTCGGTGAAGTTCTGCGGGAGGCCATTCTCTTCGATCTCGCTCGGAATAAGGCCGGCATTTTGATCTAGATCTAGGGTTTCCCTACTTATTTCCTTTGCTCTTTCTCGCAGCCGCCAGGGACCTCTTGGAGCACTAACATCCTTGCCAAGTAATCAGGTGTCCTCCAAAATATGTGCAGAACCCGCTAGTAGATCGTCGATCATCAAGCAAGCCAGCGTAGTCGGCATTAGAGTATGCCACTAGTGTAGGAATAGAAGATGAGGTTTTGTACACAAGGCCTTGACCTGGGGCTGTCTTGAGATATCTGAGAATGCGTTCCACAGCTTGAAGATGAGAACTTCGAGGAGAATGCATATAGCGACTAACAAGTCCCACAGCGAATGATATATTCAGGTCTTGTTACTGTTAGGTAGATAAGTTTCCCAACTAGACGACGGTAATACTCTGGATTTTGTAGAAGAGAATCAGAATCTGAGCCCTGAGCACACAGTTTGTGATTAGCATCCATGGGAGTGTTTACCGGTTTGCAGCCAAAATAGCCTGCATCATGAAGAAGATCCAGCCAATATTTGCGCTGAGAGAGAACCAGACCATCGGGCCTTCTTGCCACTTCCAGACCTAGGAAGTACCGAAGGGGTCCCAGATCCTTAGTTTGGAAGACGAAGCTTAGATGTTGCTTAACGGCATGTATACTGTCCAAGTCGTTTCCAGTAATAATGATGTCGTCGACATATACCAATATGAGGACCGTACCCGTTGCCCGGTGGCGAGCAAACAACGAGAAGTCAGCCGAGCTTCGAGTGAAGCCAATTGTCCGGAGAGCTTTGCTGAACTTGTCGAACCATGCCTGAGGTGATTGTTTGAGACCATATAACGATTTGAGAAGGTGACAAACCCGAGGCTCCCCCGTGGTCTCAAACCCGGGAGGTTGTTGCATGTAAACCGTTTCCTGAAGGTCGCCATTCAGAAAAGCATTCTTGACGTCTAGTTGGAATAGGGGTCATTGGCGATGGACAGCTACGGAGATGAGAATGCGGACTGTGTTGAGCTTAGCGACCGGAGAGAAAGTCTCATCGTAGTCGAGACCCTGTTGCTGGGTGAAGCCACGAGCAACTAGACGAGCCTTGAGGCGATCAATGGTCCCATCAGGCGCATGTTTGATGACAAACACCCATTTGCACCCAACGGGTTTCTGGTCGGGAGGAAGGGGCACCAGGGTCCAAGTTTGGTTGGCCCAAAGAGCAGCCATCTCGTCTTCCATGGCAGCGCGCCACCCAGGATGTTGAAGAGCACCATGTACAGAGGTAGGAATAGAGACCGAGGATAGGGAAGTAGCCAAGGTCTGAAGCGTTGGAGAGAGGCGATGTAGAGAAACATAATTAGCCAGTGGATGAGCCGTAAAAGCTGGCACCAGAGCAGCAGAACACGGAGAACCTGAGGTCGAAGCTGACTGCATAGGGGCAACGGGAGGAGGAGGGCGGCGAGTGTAGACCCGAATGACGGGCGGCCTAGGAGGGTCAATAGTGGGAGGGGGCGGAGGTAGGGTGGGAGGTGAGTGGACAGGGATCACCGGCCGTGGGAGGGAGGGTGGTAGAGCGGGCGGTGGTAGAAGTGGTGGTAAAGGAGGGGAAGAAGGGTTGATCCTCCCGGAAAGTAACATCAACGGAGACGGAGACTTTCCGGGTGGCTGGGGAATAACAGACATAACCCTTTTGGGTGCGGGAGTAGCCGACGAAAATGTGTTGGGCCGCACGGGGATCGAATTTGTCGATAGTGGGGCACAGGGTATGGACAAAACATGTACAGCCAAAAACCCTGAGTGGGAGAGGAAAGGCGGGGGCAGAGGGAAAAAGAAGGTTGAAGGGGGAAGCATGCTGGAGAACCGGGGAGGGGAGATGGTTGATAAGAAAACACGCAGTGGAGACCGCAAAGTTCCAGAAGATTTTGGGAACATTCATGTGCAGCATGAGGGAGCGAGCAACATCGAGAAGGTGACGGTTTTTCCGTTCGGCGACCCCGTTTTGTTGAGGGGTGTAGGGACATGAGATCTGATGAACAATACCGAAGTCGACGCAGAGAGTAGCAAACTCGTGGCTAGTGTACTCCCGGGCATTATCAGAGTGGAAGTGTTTGATAGTAGTAGAGAACTGCGTACGAGTCTCGATCACAAAAGCCCGAAAGACCCGAGGAAGCTCAGAGCGATCATGAAGGAGATACAACCAGGTGGTGCGAGAGTAATCGTCAATAAATGTTATAAAGTAACGATAACCAGAGATGCTTGGAATCTTATACGGTCCCCAAATATCAGAATGGATTAGATCAAAAGGAGCAGAGCTCCGAGTACAATGTGCGGGATAAGAAGAACGTGGTTGTTTGGCAAGAATACATGAATCACATTTAAAAGCAGAAAGGGAGACGTCAGGAAGCGCCTTCTGGAGGATAGGTAGAGGAGCGTGCCCAAGACGACAATGCCAGTCAGTAGAGGAGACAGAGGAAAGGGCGGTAGAAGAGACATCGAGGAGGTAGAGCCCGTTTTGCAGTCGACCCCTACCAATGGTAATCTGCGTCTGCTGATCCTGTATCAAAAAACCAGAAGAGGTGAAGGTGATAAAACAGTTCATATCAGTAGTAAGACGGCCAACAGAAAGTAAATTAAATGGTGAGGCCGGCACATAAAGAGCAGAGCGAAGAGAGAGAGGGGTGAATAAAGAGATCAGCACAGCCGGAGACCGGAACAAGCGCACCGTTGGCCACAGTAATAGACGGGGGATGAGGAGCATCCGAGAACCGTGGTGGCAGCAGAGAGGTAATGTGGTGGGTGGCGCCCGAGTCCAGGATCCAATGGGAACCAGAGGAGAGATAGACAGTACCTGTAATGGAGGAGGAGACAATACCTGCAGGAGAGGTGGAGGCAACTGAAGCAGATGGAGGGTTGAGGAGCCCCTGGAGTTGTTGAAGCTGAAGGAGAAGAGCCTCAAGGTCTGTACCAGTGGGTGGAGAGCTATCACTAACAGCAGCAGTAGGCGGGTGAGGAGGGTAGCCATGTTTCTTGTGACAGACCGCTTCAGTGTGGCCATCCCTGCCGCAGAAGGTGCACTTGGGCCGACCGCGACCACCACGGCCCCGGCCGCGGGAGCCCGTAAGTCCACCCCGAGGAAGAGATGGTGGGGGAAGTAAGGGAGGAAGGGTCTGTTGAAGAAGAGCCGGCGAGGGTGGTGCAGAGGCCCCTGGTGGTGGTACGCGGAGTAACATAGAGCAAACATCGGAGAAGGAAGGGGTAGCAGGTGATGCCAGAACCTAGGCCCGGACACTGTGAAGGTGCGGCGGGACTCGAGCCATAATCATAGCAATACAGACCACCTCCTTCTGGGCGTGTTGAATAGCGAGATCAGTAGTAGGGGGCTGGTGCTGAATCCAGGCCTCCGTGAGAGTTTTAGCCCGGGCCACAAAGGAGGTCATATCCATAGCTGTGCCGAGATCCAGAGCTTGAAGAGCGGTGATGATGTCAAACAGGTGTTGAAGACTGTCCTTGCCCGAGTACAAGGAATGGAGTTCATCCCACATTGCTTTGGCGGTCTCATGATACATAATCATTTGGTACGGCTCACCCTCCACCGAGTTCAGGATCCAGGTCTGGACGCGTCCGTCATTCCGTAGCCCGTCATCAGTAGGAGTTGGAGGTCCCTGGGTAAGGTGACGAGCAAGGCCCTTGGCTTGCAAGACCCGCCGGACGGAGTGAACCCAGGGGATGAAATTCGACTTGCCGGAGAGGGAAAGAGTAGTAATCTGAAGCTCATCGCGGAGTTCGGGAGGAGGAGCCACGAGGGCCGCCGGGGGTTGAGCGGTGGTGGAGTCACTAGAGGACATGGCGACCTGGAGGAGAGGAGGCGCAGACAGAACCAGCGGACTGATGCACAGCAGAAGACAGGCCGCAGCGAGTACAAACACGGGCGGCAAGGAGCGGGCTGGAGGAGGGCGCGGCGAGCTGGAGGATGTCGCGGAGGATAGGAACAGACCGTGGCGCACTGGAGCCGGGCAAGGAGAGTAGAGACAGGCCGCAGCGGGCAGAGAGAGGCCGCAGCGGTCAGAGAGAGGTCGGCGGTCAGAGAGAGGCCGCGCGGAGAGAAACAGGCCGCAGCGGGCAGAGATAGTCCGCGAGAAAAGAGACAGGTCGCGCTCAGAGAAGTCCGCAGCGGGTAGACACAGGCCGCGCGGATAGAGAGGGAAACAAATCCAGAGGATACTGCGACCAAGATGCAGGTGAGAGAGGAACACCCCGCACGGTCAGGCGGACCAGAGAACGGAGAAGAAACCCGCGAGAAGAGAGACGCGAGCGGATAGAGAGGAGACCGCAGCGACCAACAAGAACCCGCAGAGGAGGCAGGCCGCTGCGACCGGAGAAAGCCGCAGCAAGCGAGGGAGTCCGCTGCGAGCAGGCAACGAGAGGGGCAAGCCGCAGCGCGGGAGAACAAGCCGCGAGAGAGAGAGCGGTCTGGAGGAGAGAGAGGGAGGGTGGACCCACGGAGAAGAAGAGGGAGGGAAGGCTATAAAAGATGGAGGGGAGGGGTGGAACCACGGGAAGAGGAGTTCAAGGGAGAGGAGGAGCGGAGCGGACAGACCGGCAGGCCGCAAGAGGCCGAGCGGGTAGCGGACAGGAACAGTCCGGGCGGGTTGAGAAAGACAGTCCGCTCAATTCGAACCTGGCTCTGATACCATGTTGTAAAAGCTCAAAGCTTGTATGTATTGCTCAGGTAGGTAAATACAGGGAGAGAATACAAATATATAGGAAAGAGGAGAGAACAATAAATCCTATACAAGATGTGAGACTAAAGAAGGATGAGAGAAAGCAATAAAGAGGGCCAATAAATGGGCCTTTTATATGAGCTTTTCTAATAAGTCAAAATGATATAATCGACATATTTATACAAAAACTACATACAAAATCAGTCCCCTCTTATCAAGAGAAAGATGTCCACCTCAAAGTGGTGTAAATCCTCCAATAGAAGTCAACAAAGGAGGTGACTAGACAAAATATTGATCAATATGAAGAGAAAAAGAGATCCCTGAAACGATCTTATTTTAAGACCTAAAGATAAAAACGTATGAGATAAAGAGTAAGCTAGTGAATAATTTAAATATGTTACTCATCTCAGTTACAATTTTTTCCACAATTCCAGGCCACTATCCTATATTTTTTTATTATTCTAATTAAATCCCAACAAATCCAAACTCCACATCACTTCCACCGTTTCCATTACCCACTAGACCCGTCCCCACTCCATCAACCCCATTTTCAGCCATACATGAGACTATGGCATCACCTAACCTCATACACTCCTTCAATTTTAGAAACCCAAACAATAGCCTACTTCCTCTTTCAACCTTCTAACCCTGGAAAGCAATTCCAGCTTCTGAAATTCACAGCTGTAGCAATTCCAGGCCATCAGGCCATCCTGCAATTCGTTCCTAGCATTGAGATTTCCATAAACTTCTTCCAGCTGCTCACTACCTCAAGAACTCCCTCTCCATTACCAACATTCTTCCTCCAAGCCCTGCAGCTCCACAAAAGCCCACTGAAATCACATCCCTGCACCAGGTGTTCTCTGCTCAGCCCTCCAATTCTCCTCCAGCAGTCCAGATCCAACCATCAGTCGCTACTTCGGGCACCGGATCAAGATTGTGGTTATAATTTCAAGTGTATTACATTATCAGTTATCTTGCTTCAAGATCGATTTGATTGTGATTATTGTGCAATATTGTTTACAAGCTTTTTATTGCAAGTGTAGTTACCGATTACTTGTCTCATTAATTTACATAATTTTCCCCATGTTTCATTTGTGTTTTTTTATTTCACTAAATTTAGCAAAATGTTGGAATTGTGAGCGTCATCATTTATATTTGAGTTGTCATTTTCAGAACTTTGATTTTTTAAATTTAACCTTATAATTCCATGGTTTAGAATAACCTTATAAATATTTTAAAGGTGATGACGGAGACTGGGGAAAAATCAGCATGCAGTTTTGAAAAACTGCAGCTTGCAGTTTTGAAAAACTGCAGCTTGCAGTTTTGAAAAACTGCAGCTTGCAGTTTTGAAAATCAAAATTGCAGCTTGCAGTTTTGAAAAAAACTGTAGCATGCAAAATTGCAAGCTTGCGGTTTTGAAAAATTACAAGCATGCGGTTTTAATGAAATTGCCGCTGTAACCTCATGCTGATTAGAAGCAATATTATCAAAAAAAAAATGGAACTTAGCAAGATGATTGTTGTAAAAGCTTGATCTCGTCGTAGAGAATTTAGCTTGTCTGCAGGCAACTTATCAAAGAGCTCGCCCATAAGCAAGTGAATGGAGCGCTCATCCATAGGCGAGTATCACAATCTCTTTTGCAGAGAATTGTCCTGAATTCAATTACCGTCTTGATTATCGATGTGGCTGGGGTGGGGCTCACTCTCGACGAATATGGATTGTACAATATCCCCACTCTTTGAGAACTTGGAAAGAAACATACAAGCCCTATTCGACGAGCTGCGAATTTAGAGACAGTCTTGCTCTGAAGCGTGCCGCAAGTTGTTTGTTGCTTATAAATAGGGGAGGGGGTCCTCCCCTTAATGTGCTCTTAACCATCAACTAGAAAGATGACCATCAGCCCAACTGAAGTTGTCGTGAAGGTTGCTCGTCTGATGAATATTATGAAAAAGCGTATTTTGGGTCTTAGTCGACGTCACGAGGGCGGGGAAAATGGGAAAGAGGAGAACATCTCCAATGCCCTCAAAAAAGGTGGTTCCAGAGGAGGGTATACCATAGGATGAGAGCGAGCCGAGTGTTCCTGATGTTGTGCAAGAGGCACTGGGATGACTCTTCTGAGTGCCCCCCCCCACCAGTTCAGGCTTAAGGTGAGCTCGCCTCGCAAGGTCTTGCTTGATTTCTTTGAACCCGTGATATGCGCTTGAATTCCTCGCTCTAGAATTTTTTTCTTCATGGAATCCCAAATCTTGGCGGAGCGGGAGCTTCTTCTGGAGGCACGTCTTGCGTTGAGCCAGGGGTAAGCCTGCCTTTCGACGAGCCGCGAGTTGATGACGCCTCACGACAAATAGGTTTTGTGGTCATGGAATTATCTACAGTAGGTGGTGAAGGATCGCGTCTTGCATGAATTTCTATAGTCGTCACACAAGATTCTCATGAAGTGATTGTGTCAAATCCAAAGAGACACTCCTTCGTTTGTCCAAGACAACCACTACTACGCCTATTTCACGAGCGAGTATTCTTCCATTGACGCCTTCTATACCTCTCACCAATCAACGTCAAGCTGATGTGACCCGGGTTGCTCCACCTGTTGTCTCCTGCGCAAGGATTGGTGGGCAATCCTGCGCGGTTATGACATTTGTGGGTGGGACCTCCAGGAAGTCGACTTCCCGAGGAAAGGCCATGTGATCCTGCCTGTTTATTCTGCTTCAACGCGACCTGAAAGCTCACAAGGGCAGTCTCGGTCGCGAGATCGGAATCACCATTCCGACCGACCGAGGAATCTTCGAGGTTTCTCTCGTCGAGATTCACCTAGTTAAGATTTGCTACATAGTAATTCATTGCATTAATGTAACATATGGCTATGTAACGAATTGTATAATGTGCATGAGGTAAGCCTGAAGATATACATGTCAACTACCCCTTAGTTCAGTGTTAATAATGATATTATCAATTAATTACTTTAAAAATCTGTCCAAGAAGAATTGAAAATAGCTCTCAAATAAAAGACACGTTAAATTTCAATCCTATGAAGTCAATTTTAATCACCTGAAGACATTGTTTGTCAAATTATATTTAATGGCGCCTAGTCAAATGGAAAGCATAGCAGTTTCATTGTCCTAAGAATTGACCTCAAACCCTACTCAAATAAATAAATTATCACTGAGAAGGCCAACAATGAACAACTGCCAACACTAATATTGTAAGTTCAAATGCAAAACTTGACCACAACCATCATATTTCAAAGTTAAACTCCATAAAGCCAAACACATATACACCTCTAAGAAGTACGGGCTTTGCCATATCTCCATTAATTTTGCAAAAGCAACAGGCGCATCCATATATTCTGCCCTCATGCATCTCCACAACTACATCTGTCACTGTGCTTTAAGCACAATTTATTGGCAAAACTCTATTGCAACATTCTATAGGGTTAATAAGTCAAACAAATAATCTTCCATCAAGAAGTCATGATACCACTGTAATGAAAAGAAACAATAAATGTGGACTAAAAACTGATGGAACTTAGAAACATTTGAAAAAGATTCTTAAAGGTTCATCCATTAGGGTATTCAATATTCTAAAAAATTACATCAACTAAAGTTATACGCAAATCAACAAGAATCTGCACAACTTTTTAACACAGTTGAAAAAATGAGGAGAAAATTATTTACATGTTTACTTCTGAGGGGGTGAGAGTGAGAGAGACTTGCTCTACTTATGCAGCAACAGATATGTGAATCCAATTACTGAAAACATCGCCACAACTAATCTCAGCGGGATGACCCTGCACAAGAATCACTTGGACATTTCTTCGCTCATTGGCTCAGAGAAAAATGACCTTCTAATAGATGTGATTAACATAAAGGCGATGATTACAGAAAGAACAACTACTGGTTCTATGAATAGCGAGACATCACACAATATAAGCCCAAGAATGTTGTAGAAGTTTATCATTAAATTATTAGAGACGAAGAAGATGGTGTTGGTGTCTAGCCAAAGCAAATAAGAGACGAACAACCAAAAAAGGGTGATAATATCAGAACGAGCATGTAGACCCAGAGAACCACACAAGCTCTCGACATGGAGAGCGGGGGAGTGGGGAGCAGGGGGAGCAAGGGAGTGGGGAGAGGGCACCTAGATCCATCCGAGCGGGGAGAGGGGAGCGAGCACCTGCGGAGAGCGTGAAGGCGACACCTTGATCGAACTGAGCCAGAAAAGAACGAATAACCTCAAACACTAAATAAATCGAACCACAAACCCTAAATAGAGTTGTTGAAAAGTGACTATTCAAAAATTCGTGCTGCCGAGAATATGCGGCGTGATACGGTGATCTAAGGTGCTTTACACATACCAACAAATTTTCCACAACAAAAGTGATCGAACCGGTCCACGAACCACGGATTGTCAGCTTGACACGCGATTTTTTCAATTCGGTTGAGCCGAAAATTGCATCGCCGTGTCGGGAACTGGGCGTCACTCGTTCCGTCCACGCCAAAAAAATTCCCAGTCTTTAATGTGATAACGGAACATGTTCACCATTTATTAGAGCAACGACACTGAGATAATCGGACATGTAGTAATTGCATAAACAGGTATAATCGTATAAGCGGGATTAAACATGAATGATGTTAATGTTATATTAGGGGGTCCGTTTGACTCGTTATTTTTGCTCCACAGATTTTGGACAAAAACTATGTTTTCATAAAATATGTATATGACATGACAATGATCCGCTGCTAATAAAAAAATACCTTTGAACATATAAGTAGATGGAGTTCTTTAGGTGCGGCCAGTTGTCCACAAACAACGGTTCATAACCATTGTGTTTACGAACATCGACATCATGACAAACAAACCCTTGCCCATGTCGTAGTTTGAAAGCACCAAAATTGAACGGTTTCACATAAATCTACTAAGAATTCAAACATGTTCATGCATGTCATTGTGTTAAAACATTAAATTTGGTGGTAGCGGCACATCATTGCTTATATACTAAAAGTTCGATTATTAGCATGATGGTCTCTTGAATTTGACAAGCCGCTAACAAACATAAGATGATTGCTAAAATACAAAAACATTAATTTCGATATTTTTTTGCTCGTTTAAATAGCCTTCATTTTGATAGTTGTGCTTTCACAATGTAGAAATCAAGGAAAATAGCCTTCATTTTGATAGTGTTGCTTTCACAGTGTAAAAATCAAGGAAAATAGCCTTCATTTCGATATTTGTCTTTATTACTACATTTTCAATTATCGCAGTGTCATTGCTCTAATAAATGTTGAACATGTTCTATCATCACGTTAAAGACATGAAAATTTTTTGGCGAGGACGGAACGAGTGACGTCCATTTCCTGACACGGCGATGCAACCTTCGGCTCGACTGAATTAGAAAAAATTGTGTCTCAAGCTGACAAACCGAGCTTTGTGGACCGGTTCAATCACTTTTGTCATGAAAAATTTGTTGGTATGTGTAAAACACCTTATATCACTGTACCATGTCGTATAATCCCGTCAGCACAAATTTTTTAATAGTCACTTTTCAACAATTCTATTTAGGATTTAGAGTTCGGTTTATTTAGGGTTTGAGATTATCCATTCTTTTTTGGCTTGGTTGGATCAAGGTGTCGCCTCGCCACTCCCCGCAGGTGCCCACTTCCCTCTCCACACTCGATTGGATCAAGGTGCCCACACCCCCGCTCCCACAGCTCCCCACTCCCCCGCTCTCCATGTCAAGGGTTTGTGTGTTACTGTAGGTCTATATGCTCGTCCTGATATTATCTATCTTTTTTGATTGTTTGTCTCCAATTGGCTTTGGCTAGACGTTAACACCGTCTTTTCGCCCCTAATAATTCCATGATAAACTTTTACAGCATCTTTGGGCTTATAGTGTTTGATGTCCTGCTATTCATAGAATCAACAGTTATTCCTTCTGAAATCATCATCTTCATGATAATCATATTTATTAGAAGGTCTTTTTCTCTGAGCCAATAAGCGAAGAAATGCCCAGGTGGTTCTTAAGCAGGGTCATCCCGCTGGGAGTAGTTGCGGCAACATTTTTGGTGCTGATTGAATTCACATATTTGTTGATGCATAAGTAGAGCAAACATCTCTCACCCTCACCCCATCGAAAATAAACATGTAAGAACTTTTCTCCACATTATTTCAACTGTGTTAAGAAGTTGTGCAGATTCTTGTTGATTTGTGCATAACTTCAATTGACGTGAATTTTTAGAATATTCAATACCCTAATGGATGAGCCATTAGGAACATAATTCAAACGTTTCTAAGTGTCATTAGTATTTAGTGCACATTTGTTATTTCTTTTCATTACAACGAGATGCACAACTTTATCTTGATAAAGAGGGGACTGATTTTGTCTGTAGTTTTTGTATAAATTTGTCCATTATATCATTTTGATTAGATAAAAGTTGTTGTCAAAGTTATTATAATGAGGTTTTTACCTAGTTCTCTTTACCAAGGTTTTCATTCCAAGTGGAATGATGAGTATTCGAACATGATGGTTATTGGACATGGGGTGGCACTTCTTGCCTTCTTGGGCATAGTCACCAAGTGAGTCACAAAGCTAGAAGAACAATGTTTCATAACATGTGGCCAACCCCGTTAATGTACACGAATTCTTCCCCTTACTAATATTGTTGCTCAAGATACACACTCCAGCAACCAGGAATTAAATCCAGCAACCAGGAATTAATTCCAGCAACCAGGAATTAATTCCAGCAACCTGGAAATAATTCCAGCAACCTGGAAATAATTCCAGCAACCTGGAAAGTCCATCCAGTCCACTCTGCTTGTTGCTAGCATATAGAATTAATTCCAGCAATATTTACCCATCTCCTACAACTAATGCAGCATAACATAGAATTGTAGCTAGCTAGAATTACTAGTTGTTCACATCATCCCGTCCTTAAATATAAATCGTAGTAGATATAGAAAGATAAGGAATATTTGATAGTATCATATGCATATAAGCTAAGTTTTGTTTTATGTAAACATAAACTCATCAGCTTAATTATGCCACGTTTGAATTTTGACATTCTTGGAGAGCTCGCAAAATATTCCAAAAACATCAGCTACCACACGGACCACCTGAGATACAATACTCTATTAATAATATTAAGAAGTCAAATTTTATTGCATGACAGACTAAAGTGCTAATTAAGTTACCATCATCTGGTTCAACTCCTGTAGTATGATCACTTGAAGGTTCATTGTTAGAAGTGGAATCATTATTAAAATCTTTTTGCGACATAGCCTCCATAAGATAATATTTCGTTTTTTTGCATATTTGACATTTGCAAATTCATTTCATCCATCTTGTGTGTTTGCCCGGCAGAAGTATCGCTAGAGTAAGCATATTGATTATTTGCATCTAGATTATTTACATTTACATGTATGGGATCTTCGGGATGATCAAATATCTCATCTTCATTAATATCATTATGAGGCAAACCGTGTTCATTCAAGTTTTCACACTATTGTAGATTTGGAATAGCTGTATGCAAAAGTTCGTCCATTGGATCATTGGAGTTGTAATTAGGGTAAAATAGATTTGCATTAAAAGGGCATTTATCTTTGTACAAGACCCTATTGTTAAACAATCTTCCATGATGATAAATCCAATCCACGTAATTATCCATTATAACATTCCAAACAAAATGTTCCTCTACCACATTTCGATTCCACATCTTCATATTTAGGCATTTTTACATGGACATGGGCACTTCTCCCCAATTGGTATGATTGTGTAATATAAATCTAGCAAATATTTCATTCCATCTAAATAAACCTGAGTGACGTGGCTCTAGCATCCATTTTTTATCCATTGTTGCTATATATGGAATATTTAGTTAGCTAGGTACCAATATAAAGACAAAAAAATATTATGAAATAAGAGCATATTTTATAGAAAAAATCAATTAAATCACAACATGATTATTAGGTGATATAAATTTAAGGATGACAAGTTCAATGAAAATAACAGTATGGCACGTCGTTGGCGATCATGAACACAACGGTTATGAACCACCGTTCATGAACACCCGGCCTCACCTAAGGAGCTTCATCGGCTTTTATGTTGAAAACTAGTTTTCTTTTCTTGATGACAGACTGGCAAGAACATTTTATGATGGTAGAGTTCGTCCAAACTCATCGTAGCAAAAATGTTAGAGCCACAATGTTGAATTATAGGTTACAAATATGTAATCAATAACATATTTGCATATGAATCAATCTATTTCTGAACACAACCGGAACAAAAAATGACGGTAATATTTGTAACCTACAACATTTGATGTCCAGAAATATTTGTAACCTACAAGGAAAGTCTAGTTTTCTTTTCTTGATGATAGTAATATGGGTAGAACTAATTAGAAAATTGGAAAAAAGAGTTTTAGATATAACATATATCTATAAGGTCATAATTACACAACTACAACAGAAGATCAAGTTGGTTGTCATGCAATTGTAAACATTTCAAACTGGTAAAACCTTGTGATGCAGGACAGGTGTCACACCTGCCTGCCACCCTAGATTCCCACCAGGGGGCCCACCTTGGCATTGCACCAAGGAGGCTTTATCATGGCCACGACCTGTACACCCCAACCCATCCCCGGTCCCACAACAGGGCCGATAGATTGTTGAGGTCGGGGCTCGATCCCCCGTCCTCCTTGATAAAGAGCACTCATCAACAACAGATCCACATATCAGTTGGTGATGAGAGCTCGTCTGAGAGTTCTTTTATCAAGGAGGTACCCGCGGCGCGGTTGATTTTCGAGGAAATTCCGCGGCGGGGCGGAGCCCCACCGCCCCACCGTGCCCATTCCAGCTCTCGAGCGGAGGCGGCAGGGCGGTGAGGTACGCGCGACTGGCGCGTATCCGCCCCGCCAAAAGAAGCCTAAATGTCGACAACCTTCCGCACGCAAAGCTCAAATTAGGGTTGCGGATTAGCGCCAAAAATGAGCCTATATTTTTATTTCAATATATTTTGGGCCTATGGCAATTAGAGGTCTTTGGGGTGGTGGGAAAAGGGTTTGTACTGAAGTCTCTGTGGCCTGGAAAGGAGATGGGCAGATGGGTGTTAAATGAGTTCTAGATGGTGGTCGGGTGGGGTAGTGGGCTGTAGGGGAGGAATGATGGGGTTGGGAGGATTTACAGTGGCTAACAAAAATATTACAATTATTTTTTTTTCGCACAGGGAATAGGTTTTGCGGCGTATTTGGCACAAGACTGTAGTATTTTGTGGGTCTTGATGAGTTGATGGTGGTTGGCAGGAAATGGAAGTTTGAACAATGAGAATTAGGATTGGTTACGGGTGGTTGCAGTGGTTACAAGTACGTTATGGTGGTCAAGTGGTTGTTATGTGGTAGTTATTGAGTGGTCGAATCGTGGAAGGGAGTCTGATGGTTTAATGGAGTGCGAAGGACAGTTATGGTCAACACCAATGGTCCACAAAATCGACACTGTGGGATGACCGCGTGTGCTTGAAATCTGTCCAAAATTCTGTGATTCCAAATTGAGTCCCCCTAAGGTCCTATGTATAGGCAAAGTTGTTCGTGACAACCACTATGGACTGTTTAGATTGTTTGGACCTAAATGTTACTATTTTACGAGATAAAATCATAAAAAACGACAACAATACATAAAATTACCCCGACATTATTCTGAATGTGGCTCGTGCGGCCTCTGATAACTGTGGGCCCACCCTCTACTCTTGATTCCCATGTTGATGTAATGTGTGATTTGAACCACTAGAAATGCTAGAATGGTCATTTGTATGTTTCATTTATCAAATTTGATTGGACATAGCTTCACTTAAAAAATAATAATTCAACCTATACCCATAACCAACACCTTACACATTTTTTGTCATTGGTTTGGAACCCGAGTTTTGGCATTAAAGAGGGCATAGTTTCAGAAGTTCAATGTTGTTCAACTTGTGTTAACCGTGAAAATTATACTATTACTGCTTTCAATATTTTACTAAGTTTTTACTTCATTAATGACTTGCATTTTATGGATATTATTCATTGTGTAGGTTTCTGTTTTTACTTATTTTTTTCTATTTTTTTAAAATCTATTTTAATATTCTGATTTTCAAGCACTTGATGGAGGTTCATGGTGATCGAGATCCTTGGTAGCATCCTGGGGCATATCTTAATGGCCCTCTTCTTTCTCATTTGTGCTTTGTTTGTTTTACTCTGTGCGTGTTTTTTTTACTGTCAACATGTTTTGACTTTCTGGATGTTTGGTTTGATATTTTGATGCAAGAATGAATTTTATGGCTTAATGATCTGCTTTATTTTCTTATTTCATGGGATTATAATAGCAAGTGTAATTTATGTAGTCCCTTATTAATATAACTTGGTGGTCTCAAATACTCACTTTTGATAGAACTGAGTGGGACTTTGAGAGTTGCCAAGTTTTGTGAACATAGGCTCTGCTTGGCGCAACAGTAACGATCATGAATGCGGTGGTTTATGAATCGAAACGAAGCAATAGTTTGATAGTTTGGGCAATGAGTCATTTTGTACTAATTTTTATCCTTCAGGAGTTAGAGCACGCCATGATGACCATTTTCGCTCTAACTCCTGAAGGATCAAAATTAGTACAAAATGACTCATTGCACAAACTATCAAACTATTGCTTCGTTTCGATTCATAAACCACCGTATTCATGACCGTTACTGCTGCGCCAAACAGAGCCTATGTTGACAAAACTTGGCAAGTCTCAAAGTCCCACTCAGTTCTATCAAAAGTGTGTACTTGGGACCACCAATTTGTATTAATAAGGGACTACATAAATTACACTTGCTATTATAATCCCATGAAATAAGAAAATAAAGCAGATCATTAAGCCATAAAATTCATTCTTGCATCAAAATATCAAACCAAACATCCAAAAAGTCAAAACATGTTGACAGTAAAAAAACACGCACAGAGTAAAACAAACAAAGCACAAATGAGAAAGAAGAGGACCATTAAGATATGCCCCAGGATGCTACCAAGGATCTCGATCACCATGAACCTCCATCAAATGCTTGAAAATCAGAATATTAAATTAGATTTTAAAAAAATAGAAAAAAAATAAATAAAAATAGAAACCTACACAAAGAATAATATCCATAAAATACAAGTCATTAAGGAAATAAAAACTTAGTAAAATATTGAAAGTAGTAATAATATAATTTTCACGGTTAACACAAGTTGAACAACATTGAACTTCTGAAACTATGCTCTCTTTAATGCCAAAACTCGGGTTCAAAACCGATGACAGAAAATGTGTAAGGAGTTGGTTATGTGTATAGGTAGAACTATTATTTTTTAAGTGAAGCTAAGTCCAATCAAATTTGATAAATGAAACATACAAATGGCCATCCTAGCATTTCTAGTGGTTCAAATCACACATTACATCAGCATGGGAATCAAGGTTAGGGGGTGGGCTGACAGTTATCAGAGGTTGCACGAGCCTACGTATGCGAGAGGTGAAGACACGATCGGCATATAGAAGATTCTAGCTCGTAGCCACATTCAGAATAATGTCGGGGTAATTTTATGTATTGTTGTCGTTTTTGTGATTTTATCTCGTAAAATAGCAAAATTTAGGTCCAAACAATCTAAACAGTACATAATGGTTGCCCCGGGCAACTTTGCCTATACATAGGACCCTAGGGGGACTGAATTTGGAATCACAGAATTTTGGACAGATTTCAAGCACACACGATCATCCCACAGTATCGATTTTGTGGATCATTGCTGTTGACCATAACTGTCATTCGCACTCCATTAAACCATCAGACTCCCTCCCACGATTCCACCACTCAATAACTAACACATAACAACCACTTGACCAACATAACCTACTTATAACCGTTGCAACCACCCGTAACCAATCCTAATTCTCATTGTTCAAACTTCCATTTCCTGCCAACCACCATCAACTCATCAGGACCCACAAAATACTACAGTCTTGTGCCCAATACGCCGCAAAACCTATTCCCTGCACCACAAAAAAAATAATTGTAATGTTTTTGTTAGTCACTGTAAATCCTTCCAACCCCATCATTCCTCCCCTACAGCCCACTACCCCACCCACCACCATACAGAACTCATTGAACACCCATCTGCCCATGTCCTTTCCGGGCCACTGAGACTTCAGTTCAAACCCTTTCCCCACCACCCCGAAGACCTCTAATTGTCATAGACCCAAAATATATTGAAATAAAAATAGAGGCTCATTTTTGGCGCTAATCCGCAGTCCTAATTTGAGCTTTGCGTGCGTAAGGTTGCCGACATTGAGGCTTCGTTTGGCGGGGCGGATACGCGCCAGTCGCGCGTACCTCACCGCCCTGCCACCTTCGCTCGAGAGCTGGAATGGGCACCGTGGGGCAGTGGGGCTCCGCCCCGCCGCGGAATTTCATCGAAAATCAACCGCGCCGCGGGTACCTCCTTTATAAAAGAACTCTCAGGCGAGCTCTCATCACCAACTGATATGTGGATCAGTTGTTGATGAGAGCTCTTTATCAAGGAGGTCGGGGGATCGAGCCCCGACCTCAACAACCTATCGGCCCTGTTGTGTGACCGGGGATGGGTTGAGGTGTACAGGTCGTGGCCCTGATAAAGCCTCCTTGGTGCGATACCAAGGTGGGACCCCTGGTGGGAATCTAGGGTGGCAGGCAGGTGTGACACCTGTCCTGCATCACAAGGTTTTACCAGTTTGAAATATTTACAATTGCATGACAACCAACATGATCTTATATATGTTATATCTACAACTCTTTTTTCCACCTTTTTAATTAGTTCTACCCATATTATTGTCATCAAGAAAAGAAAACTAGATTTTCCATGTATGTTACAAATATTTCTGGACATAAAATGTTGGAGGTTACAAATATTACCGTCATTTTTTGTTCTGGTCATGTTCAGAAATAGATTGATTCATATGCAAATATGTTATTGATTGCATATTTGTAACCTATAATACAACATTGTGGCTCTAACATTTTTGCTACGATGAGTTTGGACAAACTTTACCATCATAAAATGTACTTGTCAGTCTATCATCAAGAAAAGAAAACTAGTTTTCAACATAAAAGTCGATGAAGCTCCTTAGTTGAGGCCGGGTGTTCATGAACGGTGGTTCATAACCATTGTGTTCATGATCGCCACTGACGGGCCATACTGTTATTTTCATTGAACTTGTCATTCTTAAATTTATATCACCTAATAATCATGTTGCGATTTAATTGATTTTTTCTATAAAATATGCTCTTATTTTATAATATTTTTTTCCTTTATATAGGTACCTAGCTAACTGAATATTTCATATATAGCAACAATGGATAAAAAATGAATGCTAGAGCCACGTCACTCAGGTTTATTTAGATGGAATGAAATATTTGCTAGATTTATATTACACAATCATACCAATTGAGGTATAATGGAAAATTACGTGGATTGGATTTATCATCATGGAAGATTGTTTAATAATAGGGTTTTGTACAAAGATAAATGTCTTTTTAATGCAAATCTATTTTACCCTAATTACAAACCCAATGATCCAATGGACGAACTTTTGCATGCAGCTATTCCAAATCTACAACAGTGTGAAAACTTGAATGAACACGGTTTACCTCATAATGATATTGATGAAGATGAGATATTTGATCATCCTGAAGATCACATACATATAAATGCAAATAATCTAGATACAAATAATCAATATGCTTACTCTAGCGATACTTCTACTGGGCAAACACACAAGATGGATGAAATGAAATTGCAAATGTCAAATATGCAAAAAAATGATATATTATCTTATGGAGGCTATGTCGCAAAAAGATTCTAATAATGATTCCACTTCTAACAATGAACCTTCAAGTGATCATACTACAGGAGTTGAGACAGATGATGGTAACTTAATTAGGACTTTAGACTATCATGCAATAACATTTGACTTCTTAATATTATTAATAAATGATTGTATCTCAGGTGGTCCGTGTGGTAGCTGATGTTTTTGGAATATTTTGCGATCTCTCCAAGAATGTCAAAATTCAAACGTGGCATAATTAAGCTGGTGAGTTTATGTTTACATAAAACAAAACTTAGCTTATATGCATATGATACTACCAAATGTTCCTTATCTTTTTATATCTACTACGATTTATATTTAAGGATGGGATGATGTGAACAACTATTAATTCTAGCTAGCTACAATTCTATGTTATGTTGCATTAGTTCTAGGAGATGGGTAAATATTATTGTAATTAATTCTATATGCTAGCAGCAAGCAGAGTGGACTGCATGGACTTTCCAGGTTGCTGGAATTATTTCCAGGTTGCTGGAATTATTTCCAGGTTGCTGGAATTATTTCCAGGTTGCTGGAATTATTTCCAGGTTGCTGGAATTATTTCCAGGTTGCTGGAATTAATTCCAGGTTGCTGGAATTAATTTCAGGTTGCTGGAATTAATTCCTGGTTGCTGGAATTAATTCCTGGTTGCTGGAATTAATTCCTGTTTGCTGGAATTAATTCCTGGTTGCTGGAATTAATTCCAGGTTGCTGGAATTAACTCCAGGTTGCTGGAATTAACTCCAGGTTGCTGGAATTAACTCCAGGTTGCTGGAATTAATTCCTGGTTGCCGGAATTAATTCCTGGTTGCTGGAATTAATTCCTGGTTGCTGGAATTAATTCCTGGTTGCTGGAATTAACTCCTGGTTGCTGGAATTAATTCCTGGTTGTTGGAATTATTTCCAGGTTGCTGGAATTAATTCCTGGTTGCTGGAATTAATTCCTGGTTGCTGGAATTAATTCCTGGTTGCTGAAGTGTGTATCTTCAGCAGCAATATTAGTAGGGGGAAGAATTCGTAGACATTAACGGGGTTGGCCACGTGTTATGAAACATTGTTCTTCTAGCTTTGTGACTCACTTGGTGACTATGCCCAAGAAGTAGGGGTGTGCACAGTGCGATTTGGTGCGGTTTTGGCCCAAACCGCAACCGCAGCGTAAGGGCTCGGTTTTTGTCTGAGCAAAACCGCTCCGCACCGAAATTATGTGGTGCGGTTTTGGTTCGGTGAGGTTTTTGCGGTGCGGTTGCGGTTTCAGTGCGGTTTTTAATATTATTTTACATAGACTACAAGTAAACATCAGAACTATGAATGTTGTTTGATAATTTATGAGTTCTTTTATGTTTTGCTATTTTTCTCTCTTTATTGTATTAAATTAGATCATTTTCTTACAACAGGTGATTTCATTTTCATAAAATTTAATGCAGTTATTTTTCTTTCTTTTTGAAGATGTCATACCAACTTATGAACTATATATTATTTTGTGAATATCATGTTTTATATATAAATATTTTCACACTAAACTTTGTTGCATGAGATTCATTAATTCTTATATATCAACACTTATTATGCAATATTTTGTTTTAATTTGGATTATTAAAACTAAGAGACTGTTCTAATTGATATTCAAGTTCTCCGTGTGTGGAAGAGATACAACAACACTCAAACCTTTATCCCACTATAGTGTGGTCGGCTATATGGATCATAGTCTTCATTGTGCAATATCTTGGCATATTCCCACTAATGTGTACAACATGTTTTTTTATAGTTTTAAATTCTTATTCTATTATAATGTGTGTGGAAGAGATGATTCGTCAAAATATCTCACCTAATTATAATAACTCTGACAGTAATATATCGTATAAACATATCAACTCTTACTTAATATACTTAAATGTGAAATCACATGATTATAAAAATTTAAATACACAAAATATTCGGTGCGGTGCGGTTTTTGCGGTTTTCAAAATCCAAAAAACGCACTGCACCGAACCATGCTCGATTTGTAAAAGTTTAAAACCGCACCGCACCTAAAATACGCGGTGCGGTTTAAAAATCGGTGCAGTTTTTGCGGTGCGGGTGGTTTTTGGGATTTGCAGTTTTTCATGCTCACCCTTACCAAGAAGTGCCACCCCATGTCCAATAACCATCATGTTCGAATACTCATCATTCCACTTGGAATGAAAACCTTGGTAAAGAGAACTAGGTAAAAACCTCAGTAAAATAACTTTGGCAATAACTTTTATCTAGTCAAAATGATATAATGGACAAATTTATACAAAAACTACAGACAAAATCAGTCCCCTCTTTATCAAGATAAAGTTGTCCACCTCAAAGTGGTGTAAATCCTCCAATAGAAGTCAACAAAGGAGGTGACTAGACAAAATATTGATCAATATGAAGAGAAAATAAGATCTCCGAAAGGATCTTATTTTAAGACTTCAAGATAAAAACGTAAGAGATAAATAGTAATCTAGTGAAGAATTTAAATACGTTACTCATCTCAGTTACAATTCTTTCCACAATTTCAGGCCACTATCCTAAAATTTTTCGTTATTCTAATTAAATCCCAACAAATCCAAACTCCACATCATTTCCACCGTTTTCATTGCCCACTAGACCACTCCCCACTCTATCAACCTCATTTCCAACCATCTATGAGACCATGACATCACCTAACCCCATACACTCCTTCAATTTTAGAAACCCAAATAACAACCTACTTTCTCTTTCAGCCTACTGGTCCTGGACAACCAGCAATTCCAGCATCTGAAATTCACAACTGTAGCAATTCCAGGCCATCCCGCAGTTCGTTCCTAGCCTTGATATTTCCATAAACTTCTTCCAGCTACTCACTACCTCGAGAACTCCCTCTCCATTACCGACATTCCCCCTCCAAGCCCTGCAGCTCCACAACAGCTCACTGAAATCGCATCCGTGCACCAGGTGTTCTCTGTTCAGCCCTCCAATTTTCCTCCAGTAGTCAAGATCCAGCCATCAGTCGCTGCTTCGGGGACCGGATCAAGATTGTGGTTATCATTTCAAGTGTATTACAATATCTGTTACCTTGCTCCAAGATAGATTTGAGTGTGATTATTGTGCAATATTATTACATGATTTTAATGAAACTGCAAGCATGCGGTTTTAATGAAACTGCAAGCACGCGATTTAAATGAAACTGCAGCTGTATCCCCATGCTGATTAGAAACAATATTATCTATGGCGAGCAAAGACTGCAAGCGCTGGAGCAGGATTTTGTGTTGTTCGTGGACAAGACGGAGCATGATTCGACGGGCGAGATGATGTCCCTTACCCTAGTGATGGCGAGGATCCGGGAGAATGTGCAGACTTTCAGTCGCGACCTAGACCTGGTTCATGAGTTTCTCACCCTGCGCCGTCCTCCGTGGATGGGGACGCGAGGCCATGGTAGATGGAAATGGTTCCCCAGCTGAGCCTACCGGCCCTCGCCCCCCCCCCCCAGCTCCCCAGGTTGCGCGGGCTGATCAAACTTCTTTTGCTCGCTGTGAACTTATTCTATTTTCGGGGCGGCGACGTCCCCTGTCTGTAATAACTTAAAATATTATTTCAGGATTATGTATGTTATTTAGAAATAAGATGGTATGTAAACCAAACCTCTGCTCGCACTAGGATTGGTAAGGTTGCCGGATTGGTGAGCTGGGGCTAGCGAGTTGGGGCTGGCGAGCGGGGGCCAGCGAGCTAGACTGTCCGGTCAGCTCGCAGATCAAGGTTCGCGAGACTGCAAACAAAAACCACATCTGGGTGTCCAAGATCGTCTTCATCAAGGGCGACTTGGGCAACATACCCTTCTCCCCCCAGCAGAAGAGCGCGGAGGTATATCGGCCTCTGACACTGTCCGGCGATGACGCTGAGCTGCACAAGTTCTTCGTGGGGAAGGACTTAGAGGTCGCCCACCTCAGAAGGGGGCTCGACTCGCTCCCCCCGGTCCTGTCCGGCGAATGTATACTTCTTTCAAGTTTTCTTACCAGCTCACTAATAACCGTCAATTTTTCTAACGCATTTCTTGCAGGGGAGCGATCAATTCCCGAGCATCCGCCTCATGCGGATTCGGAACCAACGCCAGACCCGCTAGCGCGCGAGAAGGCAGCAACAGCGGCCTGCCGAGGCGAGCTGGAGTCAGATGGGCCCTCCTCCAGCCGGAAACGACCTGGCCTCGAAGTGTCCCGCTCGCCTCGCCGCCCCCCGCCGCCAAAGAAAATGAAGGCGACGGTGGTCTCCCGGGGGCAACTACAACAAGTTTGGGGGAGGCAACAACAACCCGAACACATTTTCATGAGCTCACTAGAGACCACCCTCGAAGGATCGCCAGCGAGCTCGCTGAAGTGCTTGCCAGAGAAGGATCAGGAGGGTGGCGAGCCCTCTTCCCCGGCTGTAGTGGAGGCCGGCCAGCGCGAGACGGGCCTGCCGAAGAGTCATCCCCTCTTCGGCTTTGGGGGGAAGCAAAAAGACTCGGCCGGCGAGCCGATGGTCCAGGGGGATAAGGAGGCGCACAGGATCTCCGTATCCTCCCTCTATCCCTCATGGTCGGGTCGCCAACCTCCTACGGGTCATGCCTACGCGCTCGGCTTCGGCCTGTATGGCCGCGAGGATGTCGAGGCCTACAACGGCATGACCCTGCGCCAGCTCGGCCATGAGAGCATGCAGGCCCAAATGCGGGCCCTGGAGATGCATCACATGGCAGTCCGGCGAGGGTTCAACCTCAACAACCTCCTACTGAAGGCCGAGATCGCGCCCAGATGCGGGCCCTGGAGATGCATCACATGGCAAAAGCGGCCGGAGGGATGGTAAGTACCGGTCACCCCTCTCCTTTTTTCCTTAGAATTTCTCTAGCATACTGACTTTACTTGCCCTTCCCCTCAGGATGTCGAAGCCGCGAATAGGCTGCGGGCTCGCGCCGCCGAGCAGGAGGCTCGCGCCGCCGGGCTGGAGAAGGAGAACCAAATGTTGAAGGGGCAGAATGAGGGGCTCCAGAGCAAACTCATCAGCCTAAAGGACATCTTCCTTCCCCAAGACGGCGGCGATCCGAGCATCCCTCCCAAGTGGCTGAAGGTCTATGGCGAGGCTGAGGTCGCCGAGCCACTGCGGGTCAACTCCATCAGCACCGCCGATTACACCCTCCGGATGATGAAAGACATGGAGGTGTTGGTGGAGGGATGCGAGGAGATCACGACGAGGGTCCTTGTGCTGAACCTATTCCCACCAGCCACCCCACCCAGTGAGAAGGAGGAAAGCTTTGAGTCGTTCAAGGGTGTCAAGGGTTACGGGGGCGGCCATGCATCTGGAGGGGAAGGCGAGGACCACTCGTCGGGAGGGGAGGGCGAGAGCTGACTCGCGCCTCCCGTTTTTATTTTCTTCTTGTTGTAATTCAGTCTCCCCATTTTGTAACCTCGCCGAGGCGAGCTTCACCATGTAAAGATTCTTGTGAATAATATTATTTTTTGCTTCCCCACTGTCTCTCCTCTTTTTTTTGAGTTCGTTGCGATGTACTCGTCTGTGAGCTTCCCTCCTTTATAGAGTGATCTTGCCGGATAGAACTTGCCGCTAAAATGCTCTTGAAATGCTTTTGCCTCCGAAGTTTGACTGTCCGGGTCTCAGTCTTTAGTCATCATCAAGTTCACTGAGACCCCCTGCCTAGCCAGCTAGTTAGGAGCTTGGGAGCGGGAGCCTCTCGGGATCGGGGTAAACTCTCTCGAGTGACATCCAGCCCTGTCAGCTAGGTGAGAGCCTGACAGCGGGATCTGCTCGGGGTCCGGGTAGACTCTCTCGAGTGACATCCAGCCCGGTCAGCTAGGTGAGAGCCTGACAACGGGATCTGCTCGGGGTCCGGGTAGACTCTCTCGAGTGACATCCAACCCTGCCAGCTAGGTGAGAGCCTGACAGCGGGATCTGTTTGAGGTCTGGGTAGATTCTCTCGAGTGGCATCCAGCACTGCCAGCTAGGTGAGAGCCTGACAGCGGGATCTGCTCGGGGTCCGGGTAGACTCTCTTGAGTGACATCCAGCCATGTCAGCTAGGTGAGAGCCTGACAGTGAGATCTGCTTGGGGTCCGGGTAGACTCTCTCAAGTGACATCCAGCTCTGTCAGCTAGGTGAGAGACTGACAGTGGGATCTGCTCGGGGTCCGGGTAGACTCTGTCGAGTGACATCCAGCCCTGCCAGCTAGGTGATAGCCTGACAGCGGGATCTGCTCGGGGTCCGGGTAGACTCTCTCGAGTGACATCCAGCCCTGCCAGCTAGGTGAGAGCCTGACAACGGGATATGCTCGGGGTCTATGTGAATACTTCGCCTACTCACAGGGATCATTGCGGGAGAATTGTCATATTAGAAAGCTTTATTAGAAAAAATACACAACTTACATAGCTTATGGTAAAAGCATTTCAAGTCATCACTGTTCCAGGTGAGACTTAGGGACTCGTCCTCCACATTCCGGAGGCGGTACCCTGCTGATTTCAATATTTCTTTTACAATGTATGAACCCTCCCAATTGGGGTTGAGCTTTCCCACGGCTGTCGATCTTCCTGCTACATCTACCTTCTTCAGGATCAAATCCCATTCCGCGAATTGTTTGACCATGACGTGCTTGTCAAAGTACTTGGTCATTCTTCTTTTCACTTCTTCCAGTCGGATGGCGGAGAGGTCGCGCAGCTCCTCCACCATGTCCAGGGAGAGCCGCAGCTCCTCCTCGTTCTCAGCTCTCCATTCCGATCAGTAGGGTTTACTTATTATGTAGGGCTCCTCCTCGTTCTCACACTCCCCGAAGAGGTCGCGCAGCTCCTCCTCGTTCTCACACTCCCCGGATGGCGGGGGGCGAATAAATTGATACTCGACGATTGGTCGTATATCCTGTAGATATTCGACGATTCGTCCAGACAACTTGTTGTCTGGCCGAAGGTTTATTTTGTTTAAGTCATGGGTCTGCGATTTGCGAAGGGCTGTTTTGTTTATTCCCTTTGGGTATAAATAAGAAGTTTTAGGGTTTGACCAACAACGATCAATTCTCTGTCTGAGCACACGAGCCACACTGTGCGAAAGACCGATAACACTAAAAGCCCGACGGAAGCTATTTCGCCTTCACCTTCTCCGATCTCGATCTCGGCAAGTGTCGTCGCCGCCTCTCCTACAACAGATCTAGCAGTCTCTGGAGACGCTGAGTGTCCTCTCCCGACCTAGCTCTTGTGCGACAAGTTGTCACGGGTTCTACCGATCGTGTGGATTTCCTGTAGAGGCGCGAATATTCTTTTTGTGCTCAAGACTCTAGCCGCTGAGTGGTCGGCCCGATTCTCCTAGAGCATCTAGGTTGAGTTCAGATTCAATCCCTCAAAGGTAATTTTATTACAGCATATTTCTTGAATCATGAATATTATCAGATCCGAACTCATTTGTGTTTTTATTTCCGCTGCATGCACAAGTGTTGTGTCATCCCCAAAAAACCCAACAGTGGTATCAGAGGGATGTTGCTGGCAATATTCATTGTTTCGGAAGTTGCTAAATCCATGGCGCGTAGATTTGGAAATTTAGAAGTGTTCTAAATGCTCATATCTAGTCTTGGATCTTCCCAAGAACGCATGTAATTTCTTTGAAGTTTACTTCTTAACAGTAACCGTCACTTTGTTGGTTTGCGAAACTAAGCATGTGTTAGATTTTCAATCTCACATGTAGTGACGAGTTTGTCTACTGTGTAAGTAGAGTTTGTGTTGCTCATGTCCTATGCATGTAAATCTGAGCATTTAGAAGTGTTCTAGATGTTCAGATTTAGCCCAGTTCATCAAGTGTTGATTATATTTCTTGTGCACATCTGGGATGCATTTGGACTATGTTGTTGAATGTTTATGGATGTGCACATTAGTTAAATGTTAACCATGATTAAAGAGTTAATCGAATATCAAAATCTCTTAAGCAATATTAAGTATTTGGATGTCTTCCGATGGATGACACTCTTTCTGCATCGATCGATGAAGTGTGGGCTTGTCAAAGTAAGGTGCATTAATCTATCTTGGTGAGGGTGCGAGCGGATAATTGTTATATCCCACTGCCGACATCGGGTCTAGCCTAACTGGGTGACCACAAAGGTTAAGTGCTCAGAGGCATATGGTTGACATGCACCATATGATGGATGCAAGTAAAGAGTTATTCATCAACCATACAAGAATTGCATAATGATGCAATTGGTAAGCGTTGTCTACCTAAATAGCTGCATTGTGAGAGAAAAGTCAAAGCTGACTCATAGTGTTAGTGAAATATGGATCTTATCCACTAAGAGGGTTACTCGTCAAACACTTCGAATTAATATCGAGGGTTATCAGTTTGATAAAAATAGTGGAAATTATTTTGAGTAAAGTTCTAATCGAAAGAGAAAATTATATTTTGAAATGTAGTACTGATTTGCTTTATTTGTATTCTTGTAGAATTTTTATGTCAAGTGGTTCACACTTCACCCTATCCCTCAGAGCAATCATTGAGAAGGAGAAGTTGAGTTGTATAAATTATTTGAACTGGTACAGGAATTTGAGAATTGTTCTCAGGCAAGATCGTAAGCTCTATGTTTTGGAAGAGGTATCCTCTGATGAGCCTGCCGGGAATGCGTCCCGTGCTGATAAAGATGCTTAAAAGAAGTATCTTGACGACTCCTTATACGTCGAATGTCTCATGCTTGCAACCATGAACTCTGAGATCCAAAAGCAACACGAGAGCATGGGTTGCACGGCAATTGACGAGCATCTTAAGAAAATGTTTCAAGGGCAGACTCGTCAAGAGAGATTCGATGTCACTAAGGCGTTGTTCCAGTGCAAAATGGGAGTTCGGGACCTAGTGGGGACTCACGTTCTCAAGATGATTGGGTATATCGAGAACCTTGAAAGACTAGTATTCTCTCTGGGTCAAGAGTTGGCCATAGACCTGATCTTGCAATCATTGCCAGACAGTTATGAGAAGTTCGTCTTGAACTATAACATGAATGAAATAGACAAGACACTGTCCGAGCTCCAAGGCATGTTGCGAACTACCGAGATAAACATGAAGAATACCAAGTCTGCTAGCCCCATATTGATGGTGCATAAAGACAAGGGCAAGATCAAGGGATTCAAGAATGCGAAGGTGAGACCTAAGTTTAGACTAGAGCCCGATTATTCAGTACTGAAAAAGAAAGGCTTGATGAAAGAGGGAAAGTGTCACCACTGTGGCAAGGCTGGACACTGGAGGAGGAACTATCCTTCTTATGTGGAGGGTCTGCATAAGATGAGGGGAGGTATGACTTCCGCTTCAGGTATTTATGTTATAGAGATAAACCTTTCTGCTCATTCATCTTGGGTATTGGATACCGAATGTGGTTCTCATATTTGTATAAATGTGAAGGAACTGGGAAACAGAAGATTGTTGAGTAAAGGAGAGGTGGACCTGCGCGTTGGCAATGGAGCAAGATTTGTTGTTGTTGTCGTGAGGGTTTATCGTCTTGCTTTGCCAAGTGGGCTTGTAATAGAACTAGATAATTGTTATTTTATTCCTTTCATAACTAGAAACATTATATACATTTCATGTTTGGACATGATGAGTTTTGTTTTTATTATTAAGAACAATTGTTGTTCAATATTTAAGAATGATGTTTGTTATTGTGTATCTCAAATGTTTAATGGTCTGTATGTTTTGAACTTACACCATCTGATCTATAACATTTAAAATACTAAAAGACTAAGAATAAATGACTCGAACCCTACGTATCTTTGACATTGTCGTTTGGGTCATATAAATGAGAAACGTATATTCAAGCTCCATAAAGATAGACTGTTAGACTCATTTGATTATGAATCATTTGAGAGATGTGAATCTTGTTTGTTATGCAAGATGACTAAAGTCACTTTCACTGGCTTCAATGAGAGGGATGATGATCTCTTGGGTATAATACATAAAGATGTATGTGGACACGCGAGTTCTATGACTAGAGGTGGGTTTTTCTACTTTGTTACGTTTACTGATGATTCCAGTAGATACGGATACATGTATCTTATGAAGTGCAAATTCGAAACCTTTGAAAAGTTCAAAGAGTTTAAAAACGAAGTAGAAAACCAGCTGTGTAAGAAGGTTAAAGCACTGCGATCTGATCGAGGTGTCAAATACCTTAGTCGTGAGTTCCGTGATCATCTGATAGAGCGTGGTATTGTATCACAGCTTACTCCACCTAGAACACCATTGCATAATGGTGTGTCTGAGCGAAGGAATCATGCATTGTTAGACATGGTACGATCAATGATGAATCATGCAGATCTGTCTGTTTTCTTTTGGGGCTTTGCTCTAGAAACTGCTGTTTTAACATTAAATCGTGCTCCAACAAAAGCGGTTCTAAACACATCATATGAGATATGGACTGGGAAGCGTCCCAGTATGTCGTTCATTAAGGTTTGGGGCTGTGAGGCATACGTAAGACGTCAAATGTCTGATAAGATGGAACCCAAATCAGATAAGTGTTATCTTGTGGGATATCCTAGGGAAACCAAAGGGTACTACTTCTACCTACCATACAAGGGCAAAGTGTTTGTCATAAGTACCGGTGTCTTTCTTGAGAAAGAGTTCTTAAGTAGAAAGACAGTCATGGTAGAACTTGAAGAAGTTCAGGAACCACAAACTGTGAATGAACCGGAATTAGGATCTGAGTCAGGACTACAAGTTGTTATAGCTGGAGAACCTGCTCAGGAAACACAAGTTCCACCTAAATCTGGTAGACCAAGATTTGAGTCTGAGAGATACGGATTTCTCGTGTCTCAAATAGGTATTGTGTTGATTCCATATGTTTCGGCAATTGGGTCAATCATGTATGCAATGTTATGTACTAGATCTGATGTCTCTTATGCTTTGAGCATGACTAGCAGGTATCAGTCTGATCCCGGTGAAGGTCACTGGATAGCCGTCAAGAATATCCTCAAGTACTTGAGAAAGAATAAGGATACATTTTTGGTATTCGGCGGAGAGGAAGAGCTCGCTGTAAATGGTTACATGAATGTTAGCTTCCAAACTGATAGAGACGATTCAAATTCTCAGTCTGGTTTTGTGTTTTGCCTGAATGGAGGTGTTGTTAGCTGGAAGAGTTCCAAGCAGGATACAGTTGTCGATTCTACTACTGAGGCTGAGTATATCGCCGCTGCAAATGCAGCGAAAGAGGCTGTATGGATTAGGAAATTCATCAGCGAGTTAGATGTAGTTCCTAGCATTGTTCGTCCCGTAGACCTCTACTGTGACAACAACGGTGCAATTGCACTTGCTTCGGAACCTAGATCTCATCGGCGCTCCAAGCACATACTTTGGCGGTTCCAACTAATTCGAGAGATTGTCGATCGATGAGATATGAGCATATGCAGAGTGTCGACTGAAGAAAACATTGCGGATCCACTGACAAAAACTCTTGCACAGAGAAAGCATGATGGTCATGTTAGATCTATGGGTATACGATACCTGAATGATCAACTCGACTTTGAGTCTTGTGTATTGTATGTTTGTTGGCTGTAAAATATTTCATTTGATGAATAAAAATACTATATGCATTTTATTTATATATTTTGGCAAGTTCTTTTATTGTGTTATTATTTCTATTGTGATAGAATAGTTAACTAAAATAAATACACTTAGAATATTTGCTTCCATAGGTCCAGTAGTGACTTGATGTGAGAACCTATGATCCCAGAAGCTTCATTCTTAAAGGTCTTTGGTCGTTGTATTATCTTAGAAGCTAAGGGCGATGATGATGCCTTTAATACTAACATGTGTGTTGACTAATGACCGGTCCTCACAGGTCATGATTGTGATATCAAGTCATCGCATGGGTACTTGTTATGAACAAGTTGTACTTAATAGACCCACCGTGAGAATACTTTGTGGATTGTTATATGAACGTGTTACAAGTATGGCTCAAGTGGTAATGGTGTTTGTGGTCATTTGACCTGAAGTCACAGCACTCACTGAGTGAGGAAGAGCGGGTGTCTGGATTTAGATGTTTAGATGTCTGCAAAAGGTCTTCATTCATCGAGTACTTACCTGATATCGGCGAGCAAGCGTCTGGATTTATTTGAGTCACGCCTGCCTTCTCGTCATTGGCCCGGCCTCCCGTGTCATCCTCTGCAACGTTGTCAAGCTGCGAGGCTCCCAAGTTACGAACGAACGAGATTCGTCGAGACAAAATTGAAATCATTGAGAAGAGGGGGACTCGCACCTGATTGGAAAGATCCAGGCCCTGGCTGAACCCAGGATGCAGTGGCTCGAGGAAAGGCGTCTCTTTTTCAGCAAGCCCGAGTCTGATCCTTTTAGTGGTCCTACTCTCTGGTCGCCTTGCCGAGATGCACGAGGTGTGCTCAGTGGCGAGGGCCATAAGGCCTGCGGTGGCCGCTTTGATCTTTTCTTTGAAGGCGATGAGGCGAGCGAGAACTTTTTCCGAGGGCGGCATGTTGGCAATGATCAGACAAACGAAAAAGCAGGGGGAAGGGGGATCTTGGGGTTGCCTCCTTCCCCGCTTGATATATATAAGCCCCAGTGGGTCCCGCAGAAAGATTCCCTAAATGAAGTCACTTGCCAAATAGCCAGGGTTGAACTATCTTTCCGAGCTTAGGGCAAACTTGCAAAGAGTGGGGATTGTGTGTAACCCTGTATTTACCTAGTGAATTTACCAAGCCATCGCGTAATCGGAGGGCATGAATTGGCATAAGCGAGTAAGGGGGCGAGTGGGGCAATTTGGCGGCGCGCACTTGCCTCAGGTTTAGGGCATGTGGCGAGTGGGGAAATCGGGCCTGCACTCGCCCCAGGCTCAGGGCGGGCGGCGAGTCCCAGTCTCACCGGGCACTCGCCACCCCTAGGCGAGCAGAAATGGCGCAACTCGACTCGCCTGGGCATGTAGGGACTTGTTTCTTCAAGAAGTCCTAATTTGGCCTACCAATAGCCACTTCAAACAGCGGAATTCCGCTGCTGGTAGACCGATACAGGCTGTCATTAAGAAAACTAGAAGGCGGGATTTCGCTATCCGCGGACCATTTTCAGAAAACTATAAATAGACCCCCAATGACACCTTTGGAGATGACTTTTTTCTTGGCTCCTCTCTCAGGCTGGTTCTGGTTGGCGAGAGCTTCCATACTGTTCATTGTGGTTTTCGAGTAGACATCAGCTTGGTGCTCTCCAGTGCCCAACTAAGAATTGTCTTGGGAGGTGAAGCTCTCTGTGATCTTCCGGTTGTGTGGTGGGACCTCCTCGTTGCAGCCCGAGTGTTTGTTCTTAGTTTTCCACTTTCGTGAGTGAGGCTCCAACCCCGAGTAACTGACCTAGCGTTCCATCTCGGAAGAAGTAAGCGCGAGCTACCCCCATCGGTCCGAACTCTTCTTGAACCGTGGTTTCCGGGTTCAGTAGTGCCCGCCCGACTTAAGTATTCACCTAGTTGATGGCTTATACATTCTAGCAAGGCGTTCACGCGATCCACTAGTCTAATAGTTCATCATTTTATTCATTCTTTCTTGTAGGTCTACATTCATTCTTTCTTGTAGGTAACAATTGACGTAAGTAGCAGTGCTCTAAGAAATTCCGTCTAGATGATGAGCACTAACATGAGCATGTGGTCGGAGGTGAGGATGTTTGTTAAAACACGTACCTTTCAATCATTTGACATGTTTTGTCACAGTAAGTACATATATGGCGTGATTATTATCCATCTTGACGACCTCCATGTCCATGGCCACCACCATCACCAACAGGCAAAATTATTCGAGGTGATGTGTAATAGTTGTGGCCCGACTGAGAAGATGAGTCACAATGACCATCTGAGTGGCAGTGAATTCCATCAGTTTTACTGATGGGATGTGAGGTTTAACTGGATTTATTGTGGCGTTCATGTGTTTATTGACAGATATAGTAAATTGATTTGTCTCAGAGAGGATCCTCTCCCTCCGGTCATATTGTAGGGGATTGTTTTAGATCATCATAGTGAAATGTGTTTCCGATTGTGAGCACATGAACGCCACAATAAACTGTTGTTACCCCCTTCGGGGGGCCGTAACACATAGCTTACTGTTTTTATGAATTATTTCAAATTGTCTTCTCGTGCTTTGTACATTTCCTAATTTTTGAATGTTGTTTCCTTATTAGGCTTACGCAATTGGATGTTTCCTGTGATTTTATTATAACATACCCGCTTCTTATTTTTCTTATTATTTTTTTAATAGTGAAAATTATACTATTACTGCTTTCAATATTTTGATAAGTTTTTATTTTCTTAATAACTTGTACTTATGGATATAAGTGTCTGTGTATGTCTTTGTTTTTTTTCTATTTTATCAAATTCTATTTTTAATTAATATTTTGATTTCCAGGCATCTGATGGAGGAGGTCCATGGATGGACTGGATTTTAGCAACCATTCATCAAAGATGTGTTAAAGTTACTATTAGCAATGTGCGTATCATACGAGGATTCCTTCAGTGATCCATCCTTTGTAGCATCCCGGGGCATATTTTAATGGTGCTCTTCTTTCTCGTTTTTGCATTTGCTTTTTTACTCTGCTTGTTTTTTTTAATTTCAGCATGTTTTCACTTTATGCATATTTGGTTTGATGTTTGGATATAAGAATGAATTCTATGACTTAATGATCTGCTTTATTTTCTTATTTCATGGGATTATGATAGCTAGTTTAATTTTTGTAGTCCCTTACTAATACAACTTTGTGGTCCCACGTGCACTTTTGATGTTTCGTTTTGTGAACATAGGCTCTCTTTGACGCGACAGTGACGGTCATGAATGTCGTGGTTATGAACCGAAACGAAGCAATAGTTTGATAGTTTGGGCAATGAATCATTTTGTACTAATTTCGATCCTTTAGGAGTTGGAGCGAAAATGGTCATCACGGAGTGATAGTTTCGTAGACGAGGTCGGGCTGGTCTTATCAGTAGTTTCATAGACGAGGTCGGGCTGATGGTCATCTCGCTAGTTGATGATTAAGAGCAAATTAAAAGGAGGACCATTGTCTTGCCAAACATGCATTCTATGATGGTGGCGTTTTTGTTCAAACTCATCGGAGCAAAAAATACCCGCCAATCAGTGCCTTGGACTTGTAAGAATTCACTCGTAATATTTTTCCCATCGAAGAAAATGTTTTGTTGAATTTGCATAGCGATAACTATAGTACTGGGGCTGCCAGTTTGATATTATAAAAGAGATCAAAACTTCATTAACGTTGCACGGGACGACTACACGCATGGTTGTTATCTCCCTACTGTAAAGTTAACTTTGAACATAAGCGGCAATCATGAAGCGGCAATCTTGATCTCAAGGAATGGTTCCTAATGGAGAAACAAACAATGTTTATGCTTTCTAAAAAATGCAGTTGAGAAAAAAAACTCTCAAACAAACGGTTTTTTAGCCGCTTGTCAAATTCAAGAGACCATCATGCTAATAACCTAGCTGTTAGTAGATAAGCGATGATGTGCCCCTTCCACCAAACTCAATGTGTTAACACAATGACATGCATGAACGTGTTTGAAATCTTAGTTGATTCATGTGAAACCGATCAATTTGGGTGCTTTCAGACTACAACATGGTCAAACCGCACCTAAAGAAGTCCATCTACTTATATATTCAAAGGTATTTTTTTCTTTGTGGCGGATCATTGCCATGTCAAATACATATTTTATGAAAACCAAGCCAATATGGTTAGCCAAGCTGAGCCTTCCGACTTTGTTGGGATGGTCGGAAATGCTAAGGCCAGCACAGAGTGGTACTTGGATTCGGGGGCGACGTGTCACGTTTGCAACAATTCTGCACTTATGACAGAGCTCACTACTGGGAAAGAGTTTATGACGGTGGTCAATGGCGAGACAGCTGACGTGTTGAAGGTGGAGAACGCAACCTTGCTGCTATACTCAGGTAAGTCTTTAATTTTAAAGAACGTTAAATTTATTCTTTCATTAGTTGTTAACTTAGTGTCTATTAGTCTATTATTTGATGTTGGTATGTCATTTACTTTTTGTAGCGGTAGAGTAACATTGTCAGTTAACTCACACTATTTTGCATGTGCATACGTCCAAAATAGGATGCACCGACTAAGTCTAACAAACGAGTTAGTTCACCAAGTTCAAACAAACTTAGTTAGTCCTAAGACTCTACATAAGAGACTAGGACACGTGAACTATGGGAAAATGTTCCAAATAACTAGAACTCAGCAGATCACATTAGACACTAAGTCACCGCCTAATAAATGTGACGTGTGTGCTTAGACTAAGATCACTGGGAAACCTTTTAGTGCGGTTACTAGGAGCACAACACCCCTAGAGCTTATAAATTCTGATATATGTGACTTTAAAATTTTTGTCACCAGAGGAGAAAGGAAGTATATGATCACATTTATAGATGACTGTTCTAGGTTCTGTCACATCTACCTTCTTAAAACTAAAATGAAGCGTTTGAAAAGTTATCTTTTCAAAACCAGGATTGTGAATCTCGCTAGTTGACAAAGAGCTTAAATAGAGTTCTCACAATTAAAACATCGGGAGAGATGAGATTAAAGTTCATATAAATATGAAACTTATTCCTATGTTTATGTTTTCATAGCAAGAACTTATAGTCGCAACATTCAAGCATCTAATAACAGACTAAAAACCCCAAATAATTTCTTAATGAAAGCCCAAGATAGTCAGATGCTAGTCATTCCACACCCGATGACTTAACATCTTTCTCGTTGTAAATTGATTTGAGAATTATTCAACTGCGAATAGAAAGTCGTTGTATGCGTTAATCTAACATTAGTGATCATAGCACATTATTCCACATTTGAAAATGTTGCAAATGACGGTGTGTCAAGTCATATGATGAGGTACATAGTGGTCACTAATGATTAAGATAATAACGTTTGATTTATTAAAATCAAAACTTGATTGGCCCTACATAGACTGGATAGAGATGCTGATAGTGTTACTTCACTACTACTACAAGTGTTAAGCTCATTTAGGTAGAGCTAGTTTACTTTGATACGTCACTGCATATGTTTATGAATTCATAGAGTCTGACTCATAAAATTCTTTGCAGGCACTGATGAAGCTGGTGGAGAAAAAGTGGATTTTGACTTGGATGATGATGAACTACTCTCTGAGTATAATTGTTACACGTTTATCCATTGTCATTTTTTGTTTTTCAAGAATTATTTGTTATGAAGTAGCACATTTTAATTTTTTTGAATAGTCTATGTTATTGTTTAAAACTCTTGTTTATGTTTTATGTTCTGTGCTAACTCTTATGAAAATGTGTAAAGTCGAAAACTTGTTTTTGATACTCTTCACTTTCTGCACTCCGAAACGTACACGTTATTTGTCACAAATATAGGAGGAGATTGTTAGTGTATATTTGAAGGAATAACTGGTTCGGAGGCATAACGAGTCAGTTCGGACACGTGTAGATCCGATACCCGTAGAAACTCTTTGGGTTTGCTTATTTATACCCACCTAGGGGCAACGGGTAGGGGATTCCACTTAGATCCCCATCCGGATGCTTCGAGCAACACCCACACATATTTGGTTTTATGTTTGGATATAAGAATGAATTCTATGACTTAATGATCTGCTTTATTTTCTTATTTCATGGGATTATAGTAGCTAGTTTAATTTTTGTAGTCTCTTACTAATACAACTTTGTGGTCTCAAGTGAACTTTTGATGTTTCGTTTTGACGCGACAGTGACAGACATGAATGTCGTGGTTATGAACCGAAATGAAGCAATAGTTTGATAGTTTGGACCATGAATCGTTTTGTACTAATTTTGATCCTTTAGGAGTTGGAGCGAAAATGGTCATCACGGAGTGGTTGTTTCATAGACAAGGTCGGGCTGGTCTTATCAGTAGTTTCATAGACGATGTCGGGTTGATGGTTATCTCGCTAGTTGATGGTTAAGAGCACATTAAAGGGAGGACCATTGTCTTGCCAAACATGCATTCTATGATGGTGACGTTTTTGTCCAAACTCATCGGAACAAAAAAGATCCGCCAATCAGTGCCTTGGACTTGCAAGAATTCACTCGTAATATTTTTTGCATCGAAGAAAATGTTCTGTTGAATTTGCATAGCGATAACTAGAGTACTGGCGCTGCCAATTTGATATTATAAAAGAGATCAAAACTTCATTAACGTTGCACGGGAGGACTACACGCATGGTTGTTATCTCCCTATTGTAAAGTTAACTTTGAACATAAGCGGCAATCATGAAGCGGCAATCATGAGCTCAAGGAATGGTTCCTAATGGAGAAACAAAAAATGTTTATGCTTTCTAAAAAATGCAGTTGAGAAAAAAAAAACTCTCAAACAAAAGGTTTTTTAGCCGCTTGTCAAATTCAAGAGACCAT
This sequence comes from Platanthera guangdongensis, assembly GCA_039583875.1. Taxonomy (NCBI): domain Eukaryota; kingdom Viridiplantae; phylum Streptophyta; class Magnoliopsida; order Asparagales; family Orchidaceae; genus Platanthera; species Platanthera guangdongensis. The sequence goes on along the minus strand of CM077157.1, from coordinate 7,852,822 downwards.
CATGCTAATAACCTAGATGTTAGTAGATAAGCAATGATGTGTCCCTTCCACCAAACTCAACGTGTTAACACAATGACATGCATGAACATGTTTGAAATCTTAGTTGATTCATGTGAAACTGATCAATTTGGGTGCTTTCAAACTACAACATGGTCAAACCGCACCTAAAGAACTTCATCTACTTATATATTCAAAGATATTTTTTTCTTTGCGGCGGATCATTGCCATGTCAAATACATATTTTATGAAAACAGAGTTTTTGTCCAAAATCTCTGGAGCAAATATAAAGAGTCAAACAGACCCCCAAATATAGCATTAACATCATTCATGTTTAATCCTGCATATACGATTATGTCTGGTTATACAATTACTACATGTCTGATTATCTCAGCGTCGTTGCTCTTGTACAACCCCATATCCGGCGAGTAGTGGGCGATAGGAACTAGATCGGCCAAGTGGCGCAGGTCGGCTCGTCCAGGTGGATTTACCGGCAGTTGTCTGTGGCGCAGAGGACGAATCAGAATCTAGCACCCCGCTACTATGGACCATTTTGGATCACGCGACGGGTCGGGCCAGTTGCGTATATCTTGGCATTGCCCGAGGGCTCACGGATTCATCCTACCTTTCATGTCTCCTTGTTGAAGTGTAAGCTGGGTGAGGCTGTTCCGGTCTTTCCCGTGCTGCCAGAGGCTACTTCTGGAGGCGAGCTTCGCCCCATTCCGGCAAATGTACTGTTGATCAAGTGGAAACGTCGGGGCACGGTGTACTGTCCAGCGCTGTTAATTAAATGGAAGGATCTCTCCGCGGAGCACAATACTTGGGTGGACTTGCTGGAGTTCCGGGAGCTTTACCCCGATTACCCACTTGAGGACAAGCTGGTTTTTGATGGGGAAGGGAATGTTAAGCCTCCGGACGAGGCTAGGCTACTTGGGCAACATTACCAGCGGCGGCAACGGCGCGTGCAAGGCAACAACGGGGCTGAACCAATGGGTTCAGCCCCCTCTTCTTAAAAGATCGGCTCAGGGGGGCTGAACCACAATTGGTTCAGCCCCATGGGGGCCGGCAGGCCCCTCGGTTGGCCGGCCTTGGGTCCCGGGTTATATATACCCGGACCCCTCTCTTTTGGAGGCATGCAAGTATTATCCAAGGTATTTCCTTCCCTCTTATTTCAACCCTAATCTCTATCTCCTTCCTCTAGTTCTTCTTCTTCTTCCCTAATTCGTGCTTAACAAAGGATTTTTGAATTAATTTGTTGTTGAATTATCTCAGTTTACTAGGCCAATAATTTAAAGATGAGATTCCAGTTCACTTATATATTTTATATAAATGGACTGTAGAAAAGTCTCCCTTGGAGTTAGGTGGGTCTTTACTCATACCTTGTAATCTGTGAAGTGGGCAAATTGTTTTTATGTGAGTAAATTCCTTGAAGCATCACAACATGGCGCTATTTGATCTTTTGCTGTTAGCATAGTTTTCCAGCTACTTGTTTTATTGTCATACACAACTTAATGATTGCTAAAAATGTTCGTGGCAAGTCTATGGTTTAGAAGTCTTATTTCCAAAGTATGTATGGATTTATAATGCTAATACACATTTGAAATTGATGTTATGTTCTTTGTGTTGCCATAAATTGAAATGCTACACTTGAAGGGAAAAATGCTAGGTTTTGTAATTGTTAAATAATATAATTTCTCGACTAGTCACCTATATCGGGTTATTGGATTCTCAACCAATTTCCCTTCATTCTTCAATCCTGTGTTAGGGTCCACTGGTTTCATCTCGTGGATTAAGCATATGACAGAAGCCAAGGAGCGATTTCTACGCCCAAGATATATTTGAGTTTACCTAGATCATTGTTTTGAAAAGGATAAAATAAATGTCTTTAGTTTAGTGACCCCTTGTTGTCACTCTTTGTGATTATAAACATCATCATTCACCACTATAATGCTCAACTTTCATATAAAAATATTAAGTGATGTGTTTTCCAGCTCTAAAGGAGAAATTGTTACATCATGTCGGAAGATTTCCTGAACAAAGTAACTGTGTAAAATCATATTATGATTTCTTTTGCTTACACATCATATCAGGATTCTTCCCTCAAGCAACAAAATTTGAGATTTGATCAATATAGATTTCTTCCTTCAGATCTCCGTATAAAAATGCATTAGAAGTATATTTGAGTGCTATGAGCTAACCTGTAGCTCATCAATATCTTGTCAGAGGTAGTGGTGGAGGCGAAGATACAAGAGAGCCGTGCTCAATCTACGGAGAATACGATGGGGAATCCAAGATCAATCCAAGGGAAGAGGAAGAAGGGAGAATTGCTCGACCCTATCAATAATTTGGAGAGGAAGAAGAGAGGAGGGAAATTAAGAGAGACTAAGGATTAATTCATGCTTCCCTTCATCACGACCCAAAGGGTCCTTAAATAGAGGATACATGACACAATTGTAAAATAACGACACAACATGCACAAACACAAATAAAATAAAGTCGTGACATTCCAAACAACTCCAAATAATGACTTGATAAAACACACATAATGGATAGTTAACCCATAACATCACACCCTCCTTCACTTTGAGCTTAGACACAAGCTCATAGAAGGGCATATAAAGTTGTGAAGAGGTTTATCAGACTCCTTGATTTCTTACCAGAAAAGCTTCTTGTACCTTGTTGTTGGAGCTGATGCATCTTCGAGTGAAGAGGCTCTTATATGTGCATTATTGTCACTGATAGACACACGTTATCTCCGTCCTCAAAATTGCATGATTGACCGCAAAATATCCTCGATCCAAACTCTATAGGGCATGTTCACTCTATAGGGCATGTTCACTCGAAGAGCCTTCTCTCCATTGAGAGCCAAAGACTAAAAAAGATCTCCAACACGGCTAAATGGCTCTCTCCCACTCCCTTATACATGCAAGAGTGGGCATTTATAAAACATGGTATTATCACTAGGGCTACATATACTATTAATGGGGTGTGTGGCATCCCATCTTTGTATCAACACGCCCCTCAAGAAAATCGTCCTTATTCTCAAGGTTGACGTCGTTAGGGGTCATCTGCGAGCATTGGAGTATCCAAGTCACGGAAGTCGGGATCGTTGCCTTTAGTTCCGAATAACACACACATATCTTTACGGGGGAAGATGTGGGTGGGCGCGTACGATTGATGGCACCAAAATCAAAGGCCCTTGCAGTGAAGTTTGAATTGATGCAGGTGAGATAAGCGCTATAGTGGTCGGGGTGTCGGTGGAGGCGAAACTGGCAGCAGTGGAGTTGAGTCTAGCAACGCGAGCCCAGATAGAGTCGGGTGGTCCAAGCAGGGGAAAGGCGATGAAAATTTCGGCAGTGCAACGACTGGTGGAGTTGTCGGGCCGAAGAGGATGATTGGGTTGTGTAGAGTTTCTCATCGAAGCAACGAGCTTACTCCATGGCGCAGGAGAGAGTAATCGGGTTGTGAACCCAAAGATGCACCCGTAGGTCATAGGTGGGGTTGCAGACTCCCAAGAAAGTATCTCTAGTAATGGTCTGGGGATAGATCAAGTACGCTCGCGATTACACGTCGATAAACTTATCAATGTAGGTGGCTACAATGTCTGATTGGCGCATGGAGCCGAGGCGCTCATAGCATTACCGGTCTGGCGGGTGTCATAGTGTTGGAGTTCCTCTTTCAATATGGACCAAGAGAGGTTAGTGACCTGCTGGCCCGTCCAACGCACTCAATGGAGCTCCGAAATATCCATATAGATAGTGGTCAGGGGAACCTTCTGGTGGGAGGGGGTGGACTGAAGATTGAAGAACAAAATGTTGGAGGTAAGCCGCTGGACGTGTAAGTTTTAGGGCGCTCATGGTGTCAATTTGATGCAATGACTAAGAAGGCGCTAACAAAGACCCTGCTGGATTGTTAGACAATGATGAGGATGACGACCCTTTCTCTGGTCTGTTAAGGGTATCAATTGTGCGCCTGTGCATCGGCTGAGAACTAGGTGATCGTGCTTCGATTGAGAGCTGGAGCTGGGAGAGTCTGTTAGGGGGAGAGGCTGTTTGGACGAACTTGAAGAGTCTGAGGCTTGTTGGATGGGGGATAGGGATTCATTGAGGATGAAGATGGTGCGAGAAAATGGTTGGGTATGCGGACGCTCATGGTGTCAAAATGTTGGAGTCTTCATTGGATTTAATGTTTTTAGTTTTTAACATGTTTTTTTATGTCAACAACTGTTTTATTACATGATTAGTGTTGATTGAGAAAACAATTTTGTTTGGAAAGTATAGGAAATTTATATGTTCATACATTTATAGTATCTTTTTAATCTTTTGCAAATTTATATCATTATATGTCTATTGTCAACAGAAAATATTGTTTTTTAATGAATTTGTGCATATCTGATGATCTTTCTTTGATCGATTGTTTGTTTGACATAATATATATACATTTGTCATATTTAGTTCTGTCCTGGAGCAATGAATAGCATCCATCTCGCTGAATTATCTATCTTCTTGAGCTTTTGTTTCAAATGTCATCTCAACTAAATTTCAACCGTATGATCTATATATATACACACACAAATTAACAAGAATCTATACAACTTCTTAACACAGATGAAATAATAGGGAGAAAAATTCTTACATGTTTTCCGAGGCGATGAAGGTGAGAGAGGCTTGCTCTACTTATGCATGCTCAGATATATGGATCCAATCAGCATCGAAAACATCACCACAACTACTCCCAGCGGGATGATTCTGCTAAAGAACCAGCTGGACATTTCTTCACTCATTGATTTAATGAAAATGTACGTGACAATACATTTGATTATCATGAATGCGATAATTTCACAAGGAACAACTACCGATCCTATGAATAGTAGGACATCAAAAATTATAAACCCAAAGATGTCGTAGAAGTTTACCATGAAATTATTAGGGGCGGAGAGGACGGTAGTGGCGTCTAGCCAAAGCCAATAGAAGACGCACAACCAAAAAAAGGAGAAAATATCATGAAGATCATGCAGATCGACAGTAACACAAAAACCCTCGACATGGAGAGCGGCGGAGTGGGGGGCGGGGGAGTGGGGAGAGGGCACCTTGATTCAATCGAGTGGGGAGAGGGGAAAGGGCACCTGCGGGGAGCGGGGAGCGGGCACCTGCCGCGAGCGGGGAGCGGGCACCTGCCGCGAGCGGGGAGTGGGGAGCCGCGAGGCGACAGCTTGATGCAACCTGGCCAGAAAAGAACGATAACCCCAACCCTAAATAAACCGAACCCTAAACCTCATTATTCCAAAATTCGTTCTTCCAGGAATATACAGCGCGAATACATACGACGTGATGTGACACATACCAAAATAATCTCCAGTGTTCGAATCAGTGCACGAAGCTCTTATTGTCAGTTTGAGACACAATTTTTTCAAATTCAGATGACTCGAAGATTCCATCGCCGTGCTGGGAAATGAGCGTCACTCGTTTCGTCCTCGCCAAAAATATTTCAAATCTTTAATGTGATGACAGTGTTGAAACCAAAAATTCGGTCTCTAGTGGAGTTCACCCTTGGGGAAGGGGTGATCGCGCACTTACTTCCCTCCCGCGAGCTAAACAACAAAGGAAAAGAACAAGAGACAGACCCAAGGGCTCGACGTGGAGGTCCCACCACACACCCGGAAGATCTTAGAGTGCTTCTCCTCCTTAGCCAAGTGCCGAGCTAAGGCAACCTCAGAAAGCGCTAGAAGACTGGGGAACAAGTGACCATGCCTTCTGAGGTAACCATTGGGTCCTATTTATAGATTTCTGAAAATGACCTACAAATAGCCAACCCTCGCTGCTCCAAACGGCCATGTGCAGTCCAGGTTGGTCTTCCAACAACGCAACTCTTCTGTTCTAAAATGCTATGGGCAGACCAACGGGGATAAAATGGTAAAAGCACATCACGAGATCCTGAGCGAGTGGCCCTCTGGAGCCTCCACTCGCCGGGGTCGGTGAGCGCTTGGTGGAGCGGGCGCTCTCCGCCTCTATTTTCCCCCCTGGGCGTGTGCGGGCCCGACCTGCCCCCACTTGCCCTGCCTGCCGAGCCTCCTGGGGCGAGGGCGAGCCGGTCTGCTCCACTCGCTCGCTGCTCGCCGAGCCCTTGGTGCGAGTGTGAGCCGGCCTGCTCCACTCTCCCCTCCAACCATTCAACCCACCTGGACGAGCCGACCTGCACCACTTGGCCGATCTGGTTCCTATAGTCCACTAATCGCCGGATATGAGATTGTACACAATCCCCGCTCTTTGCGAGGTTGATCCAAGCTCGGAAAAAATCATCCAACCCCACAATATGCGGCGAGTGCGACGGGGACCAAAGAATCTTTTGGTGGGCTCCACCAGTTGTTATAAATATAGGTCCGCCTACCTAGGCAACCTTTGTCATTCCTTCTTACTTGAGCCTTGCCGAGATGCCTATCCCCAAAGAGATCCAAGAGTGGCTTGCCCGAGCATGCCCCCCAGTGCTGCACTGCGCGACCAATCCAAGTCAAATCCTGTCAAAAAGGCGAAATCCGTCCCCAAGGATGCCGAGTCCATCTACCGCGACCTGGAGTCTACCCTGACTCCCAGGCTCGCCTCCTCCAAACCGGCTGATGACCCCAAGAGGAAGTTGGTCATCGACATTGCCGCCGATCCTGAACGCCGCCAGACCGACGTCGAGAGCTTCATGCCGCGAGTCCACACCCCACACGACGCCTCGCGAGGTTGTTCAAAGTTAATTTTATAGTATGGAGATAACAACGATGTGTATAATCCTCTCGTGTCTGCACGTTAATGAAAGTTTTGATCTCTTTTATAATATCAAATTGGCAGCAGCAATACTCTAGTTACTGCTATGCAAATTCAAGAGACAATTTTCTCCGATGCGAGATGCAAAAATATTACGAGTGAATTCTTGTAGTCCAAGGCTCTGTTTGGCGGGTTTTTTTTGTTCCTATGAGTTTGGACAAAAACGCTACCATCATAGAATGCATGTTTGACAAGACAATGTTCATCCCTTTAATGTGCTCTTAACCATCAACTACCGAGATGACCATCGGCCCGACCTCGTCTATAAAATTACTGATAAGACCACCACTCCATGATGACCATTTTCGCTCTAACTCCTGAAGGATCAAAATTAGTACAAAATGACTCATTGCCCAAACTATCATACTATTGCTTCGTTTCGATTCATAAACCACCGTATTCTTGACCGTTACTGATGCGCCAAACAGAGCTTATGTTCACAAAACTTGGCAACTCTCAAAGTCTCACTCAGTTCTATCAAAAGTGTGTACTTGGGACCACCAAGTAGTATTAATAAGGGACTACATAAATTACACTTGCTATTATAATCTCATGAAATATGAAAATAAAGCAGATCATTAAGCCATAAAATTCATTCTTGCATCAAAATATCAAACCAAACATCCAAAAAGTCAAAACATGTTGACAGTAAAAAAAACACGCACAGAGTAAAACAAACAAAGCACAAATGAGAAAGAAGAGGGCCATTAAGATATGCCCCAGGATGCTACCAAGGATCTCGATCACCAGGAACCTCCATCAAGTGCTTGAAAATCAGAATATTAAAATAGATTTTTAAAAAATAGAAAAAATAAATAAAAACAGAAACCTACACAATGAATAATATCCATAAAATACAAGTCATTAATGAAATAAAAACTTAGTAAAATATTGAAAACAGTAATAGTATAATTTTCACGGTTAACACAAGTTGAACAACATTGAACTTCTGAAACTATGCTCTCTTTAATGCCAAAACTCGGGTTCCAAACCAATGACAAAAAATGTGTAAGGTGTTGGTTATGGGTATAGGTTGAATTATTATTTTTTAAGTGAAGCTATGTTCAATCAAATTTGATAAATGAAACATACAAATGACCATTCTAGCATTTCTAGTGGTTCAAATCACACATTACATCAACATGGGAATCAAGAGCAGAGGGTGGGCCCATAGTTATCAGAGGCCGCATGAGCCTACGTATGCGAGAGGTGAAGACACGATCAGCATATAGACGATTCTAGCTCGTAGCCACATTCAGAATAATGTCAGGTTAATTTTATGTATTGTTGTCGTTTTTTGTGATTTTATCTCATAAAATAGCAACATTTAGGTCCAAACAATCTAAACAGTTCATAGTGGTTGTCACAGACAACTTTGTCTATACATAGGACCCTAGGGGGACTGAATTTGGAATCACAGAATTTTGGACAGATTTCAAGCACACACGGTCATCCCACAGTGTCGATTTTGTGGACCATTGGTGTTGACCATAACTGTCCTTCGCACTCCATTAAACCATCACACTCCCTCCCACGATTCGACCACTCAATAACTACCACATAACAACCACTTGACCAACATAACGTACTTGTAACCACTGCAACCACCCGTAACCAATCATAATTCTCATTGTTCAAACTTTCATTTCCTGACAACCACCATCAACTCATCAAGACCCACAAAATACTACAGTCTTATGCCCAATACGCCGCAAAACCTATTCCCTGTGCGACAAAAAAAATAATTGTAACATTTTTGTTAGCCACTGTAAATCCTCCCAACTCCATCATTCCTCCCCTACAGCCCACTACCACACCCGACCACCATCCAAAACTCATTGAACACTCATCTGCACATCTCCTTTCCAGGCCATAGAGACTTCAGTACAAACCTTTTTTCCACCACCCCAAAGACCTCTAATTGTCATAGGCCCAAAATATATTGAAATAAAAATAGAGGCTCATTTTTGGCGCTAATCCACAACCCTAATTTGAGCTTTGCGTGCGGAAGGTTGCCGACATTTAGGCTTCGTTTGGCGGGGCGGATACGCGGCAGTCGCGCGTACCTCACCGCCCTGCCGCCTCCGCTCGAGAGCTGGAATGGGCACGGTGGGGCGGTGGGGCTCCGCCCCGCCGCGGAATTTCCTCGAAAATCAACCGCGCCGCGGGTACCTCCTTGATAAAAGAACTCTCAGACGAGCTCTCATCACCAACTGATATGTGCATCAGTTGTTGATGAGTGCTCTTTATCAAGGAGGGCGGGGGATCGAGCCCCGACCTCAACAATCTATCGGCCCTGTTGTGGGACCGGGGATGGGTTGGGGTGTACAGGTCGTGGCCATGATAAAGCCTCCTTGGTGCAATGCCAAGGTGGGCCCCCTGGTGGGAATCTAGGATGGCAGGCAGGTGTGACACCTGTCCTGTATCACAAGGTTTTACCAGTTTGAAATGTTTACAATTGCATGACAACCAACTTGATCTTCTGTTGTAGTTGTGTAATTATGACCTTATAGATATATGTTATATCTACAACTCTTTTTTCCAATTTTCTAATTAGTTCTACACATATTACTATCATCAAGAAAAGAAAACTAGACTTTCCTTGTAGGTTACAAATATTTTTGGACATCAAATGTTGTAGGTTACAAATATTACCGTCATTTTTTGTTCCGGTTGTGTTCAGAAATAGATTGATTCATATGCAAATATGTTATTGATTGCATATTTGTAACCTATAATTCAACATTGTGGCTCTAACATTTTTGCTACGATGAGTTTGGACGAACTCTACCATCATAAAATGTTCTTGCCAGTCTGTCATCAAGAAAAGAAAACTAGTTTTCAACATAAAAGTCGATGAAGCTCCTTAGGTGAGGCCGGGTGTTCATGAACGGTGGTTCATAACCGTTGTGTTCATGATCGCCACCGACGTGTCATACTGTTATTTTCATTGAACTTGTCATCCTTAAATTTATATCACCTAATAATCATGTTGCGATTTAATTGATTTTTTCTATAAAATATGCTCTTATTTTATAATATTTTTTTGTCTTTATATTGGTACCTAGCTAACTAAATATTCCATATATAGCAACAATGGATAAAAAATGTATGCTAGAGCCACGTCACTCAGGTTTATTTAGATGGAATGAAATATTTGCTAGATTTATGTTACACAATCATACCAATTGGGGAGAAGTGTCCATGTCCATGTAAAAAATGCCTAAATATGAAGATGTGGAATCGAAATGTGGTAGAGGAACATTTTGTTTGGAATGGTATAATGGATAATTACGTGGATTCGATTTATCATCATGGAAGATTGTTTAACAATAGGGTCTTGTACAAAGATAAATGCCCTTTTAATGCAAATCTATTTTACCCTAATTACAACTCCAATGATCCAATGGACGAACTTTTGCATGCAGCTAATCCAAATCTACAATAGTGTGAAAACTTGAATGAACACGCTTTGCCTCATAATGATATTAATGAAGATGAGATATTTGATCATCCCGAAAATCCCATACATATAAATGTAAATAATCTAGATGCAAAAAATCAATATGCTTACTCTAGCGATACTTCTCCTGGGCAAACACACAAGATGGATGAAATGAAATTGCAAATGTCAAATATGCAAAAAAAACGATATATTATCTTATGGAGGCTATGTCGCAAAAAGATTCTAATAATGATTCCACTTCTAACAATGAACTTTCAAGTGATCATACTACAGGAGTTGAACCAGATGATGGTAACTTAATTAGGACTTTAGTCTATCATGCAATAAAATTTGACTTCTTAATATTATTAATAAAGTATTGTATCTCAGGTGGTCCGTGTGGTAGCTGATGTTTTTGGAATATTTTGCGAGCTCTCCAAGAATGTCAAAATTCAAACGTGGCATAATTAAGCTGGTGAGTTTATGTTTACATAAAACAAAACTTAGCTTATATGCATATGATACTACCAAATGTTCCTTATCTTTCTATATCTACTACGATTTATATTTAAGGACGGGATGATGTGAACAACTAGTAATTCTAGCTAGCTACAATTCTATGTCATGCTGCATTAGTTGTCGGAGATGGGTAAATATTCCTGGAATTAATTCTATATGCAAGCAACAAGCAGAGTGGACTGTATGGACTTTCCAGGTTGCTGGAATTATTTCCAGGTTGCTGGAATTAATTCCTGGTTGCTGGATTTAATTCCTGGTTGTTGGAGTGTGTATCTTGAGCAACAATATTAGTAAGGGGAAGAATTCGTGTACATTAACGGGGTTGGCCACGTGTTATGAAACATTGTTCTTCTAGCTTTGTGACTCACTTGGTGACTATGCCCAAGAAAGCAAGAAGTGTCACCCCATGTCCAATAACCATCATGTTTGAATACTCATCATTCCACTTGGAATGAAAACCTTGGTAAAGAGAACTAAGTAAAAACCTCAGTAAAATAACCTTGACAACAACTTTTATCTAGTCAAAATGATATAATGGACAAATTTATACAAAAACAACATACAAAATCAGTCCCCTCTTTATCAAGATAAAGTTGTCCACCTCAAAGTGGTGTAAATCCTCCACTAGAAGTCAACAAAGGAGGTGACTAGACAAAATATTTGATCAATATGAAGAGAAAATGAGATCCCCGAAAGGATCTTATTTTAAGACTTCAAGATAAAAACGTAAGAGATAAAGAGTAAGCTAGTGAAGAATTTAAATACGTTACTCATCTCAGTTATAATTCTTTCCACAATTTCAGGCCACTATCTTATAATTTTTCGTTATTTAATTAAATCCCAACAAATCCAAACTCCACATCACTTCCACCGTTTTCATTGTCCACTAGACCCTCCCCACTCTATCAACCCAATTTTCAGCCATCTATGAGACCATGACATCACTTAACCCCATACACTCCTTCAATTTTAGAAACTCAAACAGCAAACTACTTCCTCTTTCAGCCTACTGGTCCTGGACAACCAACAATTCCAGCATCTGAAATTCACAACTGTAGCAATTCCAGGCCATCCCGCAGTTCGTTCCTAGCCTTGATATTTCCATAAACTTCTTCCAGCTACTCACTACCTTGAGAACTCCCTCTCCATTACCGGCATTCCCCCTCCAAGCCCTGCAGCTCCACAACAGCTCACTGAAATCGCATCCGTGCACCAGGTGTTCTCTGTTCAGCCCTCCAATTTTCCTCCAACAGTCAAGATCCAGCCATCAGTCGCTGCTTCGGGGACCGGATCAAGATTGTGGTTATCATTTCAAGTGTATTACAATATCTGTTACCTTGCTCCAAGATCGATTTGAGTGTGATTATTGTGCAATATTATTACATGATTTTAATGAAACTGCAAGCATGCGGTTTTAATGAAACTGCAAGCACGCGATTTAAATGAAACTGCAGCTGTATCCCCATTCTGATTAGAAACAATATTATCTAAAAATGAAGAATCAATATTCTTTCTTTTTTATCTCTTTGGACCTTCTTAAGAGTCCTCATTGGATTTAATGTTTTTAGTTTTTAACATGTTTTTTTATGTCAACAACTATTTTATTACATGATTAGTGTTGATTGAGAAAACAATTTTTTTGGAAAGTATAGGAAATTTATATGTTCATACACCTATAGTATCTTTTTAATATTTTGCAAATTTATATCATTATATGTCTATTGTCAACAGGAAATATTGTTTTTTAATGAATTTGTGCATATCTGATGATCTTTCTTTGATCGATTGTTTGTTTGACATAATATATATACATCTGTCACATTTAGTTCTGTCCTGGAGCAATGAATAGCATCCATCTCGCTGAATTATCTATCTTCTTGAGCTTTTGTTTCAAATGTCATCTCAACTAAATTTCAACCGCATGATCTATATATATACACACACAAATTAACAAGAATCTATACAACTTTTTAACACAGATGAAATAATAGGGAGAAAAATTTTTACATGTTTTCCGAGGCGATGAAGGTGAGAGAGGTTTGCTCTACTTATGCATGCTCAGATATATGGATCCAATCAGCATCGAAAACATCACCACAATTACTCCCAGCGGGATGATTCTGCTAAAGAACCAGTTGGACATTTCTTCACTCATTGACTTAGTGAAAATGTACGTGACAATACATTTGATTATCATGAATGCGATAATTTCACAAGGAACAGTTGCCGATCCTATGAATAGTAGGACATCAAAAATTATAAACCCAAAGATGTCGTAGAAGTTTACCATGAAATTATTAGGGGCGGAGAGGACGGTAGTGGCGTCTAGCCAAAGTCAATAGGAGACGCACAACCAAAAAAAGGGAGAAAATATCATGAAGATCATGCAGATCGACAGTAACACAAAAACCCTCGACATGGAGAGCGGCGGAGTGGGGGGCGGGGGAGTGGGGAGAGGGCACCTTTATTCAATCGAGTGGGGAGAGGGGAAAGGGCACCTGCGGGGAGCGGGGAGCGGGCACCTGCCGCGAGCGGGGAGTGGGGAGCCGCGAGGCGACACCTTGATGCAACCTAGCCAGAAAAGAACGATAATCCCAACCCTAAATAAACCGAACCCTAAACCTCGCTATTCCAAAATTCATTCTTCCAGGAATATACATCGCGAATACATACGACGTGATGTGACACATACCAAAATAATCTCTAGTGTGCGAATCGGTGCACGAAGCTCTTATTGTCAGTTTGAGACACAATTTTTTCAAATTCAGACGACTCGAAGATTCCATCGCCGTGCCGGGAAATGAGCGTCACTCGTTTCGTCCTTGCCAAAAATATTTCAAATCTTTAATGTGATGACAGTGTTGAAACCAAAAATTCGGTCTCTAGTGGAGTTCACCCTTGGGGAAGGGGTGATCGCGCACTTACTTCCCTCCCGCGAGCTAAACAACAAAGGAAAAGAACAAGAGACCGACCCAAGGGCTCGGCGTGGATGTCCCACCACACACTCGGAAGATCTTAGAGCGATTCCACTCTTTAGTTAAGTGTCGAGCTAAGGCAACCTCAGAAAGCGCTAGAAGACTGGAGAACAATTGAGCATGCCTTCTGAGGTACCCCTTGGGTCCTATTTACAGATTTCTGAAAATGGCCTGCAAATAGCCAACCCCCGCTGTTCCAAACAGCTATGTGCAGTCCAGGTTGGTGTGCCAACAGCGTAACCCCTCTGTTCTAAAAGGCTATGGGCAGGCCAACGGGGATAAAATGGTAAAAGCACATCACGAGATCCTGGGAGAGTGGCCCTCTGGAGCCTCCACTCGCCGGGGTCGGCGAGCGCTTGGTGGTGCGGGCGCTCGTCGCCTCTATTTTCCCCCCAGGGCAAGTGCGGGCCCGACCTGCCACCACTTGCCCTGCCTGCCGAGCCTTCTGGGGCGAGGGCGAGCGGGTCTGCTCCACTCGATCGCTGCTCGTCGAGCCCTTGGGGCGAGTGCGAGCCGGCCTGCTCCACTCACCCCTCAAACCATTCAACCCACCTGGACGAGCCGACCTGCACCACTTGGCCGATTTGATTCTTATCGCCCACTACTCGCCGGATATGGGGTTGTACACAATCCCTAATCTTTGAGAGGTTGATCCAAGGTCGGAAAGAATCATCCAACCCCACAATATCCGGTGAGTGCGACGGGGACCAGAGAATCTTTTGGTGGGCTCCACCAGCGGTTATAAATATAGGTTCGCGTACATGGGCAACCTTTGTCATTCCTTCTTACTTGAGCCTTGTTGAGATGCTTATCCCCAAAGAGATCCAGGAGAGGCTTGCCCGAGCTCGCGAGCTCAACGTCGCTCGCGCCGACGCGCTCGTTAGCATGCCCCCCTGTGTTGCATTGCGCGACCAATCCAACTCAAATCCTGCAAAAAAGGCGAAATATGTCCCCAAGGATGCTGAGTCCATCTACCGCGACTTGAAGTCTACCCTGACTCCCAGGCTCGCCCCCTCCAAACCAGTTGATGACCCCAAAAGGAAGACGGTCATCGACATTCCCGCCGACCCTGAATGTCGCCAGACCGACGCCGAGAGCTCCATGCCGCGAGTCCACAACCTACACGGCGACTCGCGGCCTCAGACTCCCCCCGACGCTCGCCTTCAGAACAAATCACCTCCTTTCGGTACCACACGGCTGGACACGTTGAAATCCCAGTCGCCAGCTCGCGCTCCTTCCCAGCAGTCTGCACCTGCTCCTGAGCTCGTGGGAGTAATGGCCGGAATCATCCCGGTCCCTAGCTTCAACCTCATCTCGTCGGGGGCCCATAACCACGGGCGTGGTAAGAACTTGGTCATGCTACCTCCGCATACCTCCCAGGAACTGCCGAGCTCATCTCGTAAGCCCCACTTAGAGCATCTCTCCTTGGCATTTTGTTGTGCTCGCACCCCTTCTCTATAAGAATTGGTCACTTTTTTGCAGGCCTCGCTGCTCCATCTGAGATCGAGGATTCCTCTGAACAGGCTCGCCGCTCGCCACCCCCTGATCCCGAGATGGAGAGCTTCTTGGACGAGTCGCTTGATCCTGCAGAGTTGAGGCGGTGAATGATAGAGGTGTTGAAGAAACGGGACGCCTCCCTGCGCCAGCTTCGAGCGAACTATGTCTATGGCGAGCAAAGACTGCAGGCGCTGGAGCAGGATTTTGTGTTGTTCGTGGACAAGACGGAGCATGACTCGACGGGCGAGATGATGTCCCCTACCCCAGTGATGGCGAGGATCCGGGAGAATGTGCAGACTTTCAGCCGCGACCTAGACCTGGTTCATGAGTTTCTCACCCTGCGCCGTCCTCCGGGGATGGGGACGCGAGGCCATGGTAGATGGAAATGGTTCCCCAGCTGAGCCTACCGGCCCTCGCCCCCCCCCCCAGCTCCCCAGGTTGCGCGGGCTGATCAAACTTCTTTTGCTCGCTGTGAACTTATTCTATTTTCGGGGCGGCGACGTCCCCTGTCTGTAATAACTTAAAATAATATTTCAGGATTATGTATGTTATTTAGAAATAAAATGGTATGTAAACCAAACCTCTGCTCGCACTAGGATAGGTAAGGTTGTCGGATTGGTGAGCTGGGGCTAGCGAGTTGGGGCTGGCGAGCGGGGGCCAGCGAGCTAGACTGTCCGGTCAGCTCGCAGATCAAGGTTCGCGAGACTGCAAACAAAAACCACAACTGGGTGTCCAAGATCGTCTTCATCAAGGGCGACTTGGGCAACATACCCTTCTCCCCCCAACAGAAGAGCGCGGAGGTATATCGGCCTCTGACACTGTCCGGCGATGACGCTGAGCTGCACAAGTTCTTCGTGGGGAAGGACTTAGAGGTCGCCCACCTCAGAAGGGGCCTCGACTCGCTCCCCCCGGTCCTGTCCGGCGAAGGTATACTTCTTTCATGTTTTCTTACCAGCTCACTAATAACCGTCAATTTTTCTAACGCATTTCTTGCAGGGGAGCGATCAATTCCCGAGCATCCGCCTCATGCGGATTCGGAACCAACGCCAGACCCGCTAGCGCGCGAGAAGGCAGCAACGGCGGCCTGTCGAGGCAAGCTGGAGTCAGATGGGCCCTCCTCCAGCCGGAAACGACCTGGCCTCGAAGTGTCCCGCTCGCCTCGCCTCCCCCCGCCGCCAAAGAAAATGAAGGCGATGGTGGTCTCCCGGGGGCAACTACAACAAGTTTGGGGGAGGCAACAACAACCCGAACACATTTTCATGAGCTCACTAGAGACCACCCTCGAAGGATCGCCAGCGAGCTCGCTGAAGTGCTTGCCAGAGAAGGATCAGGAGGGTGGCGAGCCCTCTTCCCCGGCTGTAGTGGAGGCCGGCCAGCGCGAGACGGGCCTGTCGAAGAGTCATCCCCTCTTCGGCTTTGGGGGGAAGCAAAAAGACTCGGCCGGCGAGCCGATGGTCCGGTGGGATAAGGAGGCGCACAGGATCTCCGTATCCTCCCTCTATCCCTCATGGTCGGGTCGCCAACCCCCTACGGGTCATGTCTACGCGCTCGGCTTCGGCCTGTATGGCCGCGAGGATGTCGAGGCCTACAACGGCATGACCCTGCGCCAGCTCGGCCATGAGAGCATGCAGGCCCAAATGCGGGCCCTGGAGATGCATCACATGGCAGTCCGGCGAGGGTTCAACCTCAACAACCTCCTACTGAAGGCCGAGATCGCGCCCAGATGCGGGCCCTGGAGATGCATCACATGGCAAAAGCGGCCGGAGGGATGGTAAGTACCGGTCACCCCTCTCCTTTTTTCCTTAGAATTTCTCTAGCATACTGACTTTACTTGCCCTTCCCCTCAGGATGTCGAAGCCGCGAATAGGCTGCGGGCTCGCGCCGCCGAGCAGGAGGCTCGCGCCGCCGAGCTGGAGAAGGAGAACCAAATGTTGAAGAGGCAGAATGAGGGGCTCCAGAGCAAACTCATCAGCCTAAAGGACATCTTCCTTCCCCAAGACGGCGGCGATCCGAGCATCCCTCCCAAGTGGCTGAAGGTCTATGACGAGGCTGAGGTCGCCGAGCCACTGCGGGTCAACTCCATCAGCACCGCCGATTACACCCTCCGGATGATGAAAGACATGGAGGTGTTGGTGGAGGGATGCGAGGAGATCACGACGAGGGTCCTTGTGCTGAACCTATTCCCACCAGCCACCCCACCCAGTGAGAAGGAGGAAAGCTTTGAGTCGTTCAAGGGTGTCAAGGGTTACGGGGGCGGCCATGCATCTGGAGGGGAAGGCGAGGACCACTCGTCGGGAGGGGAGGGCGAGAGCTGACTCGCGCCTCCCGTTTTTATTTTCTTCTTGTTGTAATTCAGTCTCCCCATTCTGTAACCTCGCCGAGGCAAGCTTCACCATGTAAAGATTCTTGTGAATAATATTAATTTTGCTTCCCCACTGTCTCTCCTCTTTTTTTTGAGTTCGTTGTGATGTACTCGTCTGTGAGCTTCCCTCCTTTATAGAGTGATCTCGCCGGATAGAACTTGCCGCTAAAATGCTCTTGAAATGCTTTTGCCTCCGAAGTTTGACTGTCCGGGTCTCAGTCTTTAGTCATCATCAAGTTCACTGAGACCCCCTGCCTAGCCAGCTAGTTAGGAGCTTGGGAGCGGGAGCCTCTAGGGATCGGGGTAAACTCTCTCGAGTGACATCCAGCCCTGTCAGCTAGGTGAGAGCCTGACAGCGGGATCTGCTCGGGGTCCAGGTAGACTCTCTCGAGTGACATCCAGCCCGGCCAGCTAGGTGAGAGCCTGAGAACGGGATCTGCTCGGGGTCCGGGTAGACTCTCTCGAGTGACATCCAACCCTGCCAGCTAGGTGAGAGCCTGACAGCGGGATCTGCTTGAGGTCTGGGTAGATTCTCTCGAGTGGCATCCAGCCCTGTCAGCTAGGTGAGAGCCTGACAGCGGGATCTGCTCGGGGTCCGGGTAGACTCTCTTGAGTGACATCCAGCCATGTCAGCTAGGTGAGAGCCTGACAGTGAGATCTGCTTGGGGTCCGGGTAGACTCTCTCAAGTGACATCCAGCTCTGTCAGCTAGGTGAGAGACTGACAGCGGGATCTGCTCGGGGTCCGGGTAGACTCTGTCGAGTGACATCCAGCCCTGCCAGCTAGGTGATAGCCTGACAGCGGGATCTGCTCGGGGTCCGGGTAGACTCTATCGAGTGACATCCAGCCCTGCCAGCTAGGTGAGAGCCTAACAGCGGGATATGCTCGGGGTCTATATGAATACTTCGCCTACTCACAGGGATCATTGCGGGAGAATTGTCATATTAGAAAGCTTTATTAGAAAAAATACACAACTTACATAGCTTATGGGTAAAAGCATTTCAAGTCATCACTGTTCCAGGTGAGACTTAGGGACTCGTCCTCCACATTCCGGAGGCGGTACACTGCTGATTTCAATATTTCTTTTACAATGTATGAACCCTCCCAATTGGGGTTGAGCTTTCCCACGGCTGTCGATCTTCCTGCTACATCTACCTTCTTCAGGATCAAATCCTATTCCGCGAATTGTTTGACCATGACGTGCTTGTCAAAGTACTTGGTCATTCTTCTTTTCACTTCTTCCAGTCGGATGGCGGAGAGGTCGCGCAGCTCCTCCACCATGTCCAGGAAGAGCCGCAGCTCCTCCTCGTTCTCAGCTCTCCATTCCGATCAGTAGGGTTTACTCATTATGTAGGGCTCCTCCTCGTTCTCACACTCCCCGAAGAGGTCGCGCAGCTCCTCCTCGTTCTCACACTCCCCGGATGGCGGGGGGCGAATAAATTGATACTCGACGATTGGTCGTATATCCTGTAGATATTCGACGATTCGTCCAGACAACTTGTTGTCTGGCCGAAGGTTTATTTTGTTTAAGTCATGGGTCTGCGATTTGCGAAGGGCTGCTTTGTTTATTCCCTTTGGGTATAAATAAGAAGTTTTAGGGTTTGACCAACAACAATCAATTCTCTGTCTGAGCACACGAGCCACACTGTGCGAAAGACCGATAACACTAAAAGCCCGACGGAAGCTGTTTCGCCTTCACCTTCTCCGATCTCGATCCCGGCAAGTGTCGTCGCCGCCTCTCCTACAACAGATCTAGCAGTCTCTGGAGACGCTGAGTGTCCTCTCCCGACCTAGCTCTTGTGCGACAAGTTGTCACGGGTTCTCCCGATCGTGTGGATTTCCTGTAGAGGCGCGAATATTCTTTTTGTGCTCAAGACTCTAGCCGCTGAGTGGTCGGCCCGATTCTCCTAGATCATCTAGGTTGAGTTCAGATTCAATCCCTCAAAGGTAATTTTATTACAGCATATTTCTTGAATCATGAATATTATCAGATCCGAACTCATTTGTGTTTTTTGTTTTTATTTCCGCTACATGCACAAGTGTTGTGTCATCCCCAAAAAACCCAACAGTGGTATCAGAGGGATGTTGCTGGCAATATTCATTGTTTCGGAAGTTGCTAAATCCATGGCGCGTAGATTTGGAAATTTAGAAGTGTTCTAAATGCTCATATCTAGTCTTGGATCTTCCCAAGAACGCATGTAATTTCTTTGAAGTTTACTTCTTAACAGTAACTGTCACTTTGTTGGTTTGCGAAACTAAGCATGTGTTAGATTTTCAATCTCACATGAAGTGACGAGTTTGTCTACTGTGTAAGTAGAGTTTGTGTTGCTCATGTCCTATGCATGTAAATCTAAGGATTTAGAAGTGTTCTAGATGTTCAGATTTAGCTCAGTTCATCAAGTGTTGATTATATTTCTTGTGCACATCTGGGATGCATTTGGACTATGCTGTTGAATGTTTATGGATGTGCACATTAGTTAAATGTTAATGATGATTAAAGAGTTAATCGAATATCAAAATCTCTTAAGCAATATTAAGTATTTGGATGTCTTCCGATGGATGACACTCTTTCTGCATCGATCGATGAAGTGTGGGCTTGTCAAAGTAAGGTGCATTAATCTATCTTGGTGAGGGTGCGAGCGGATAATTGTGATATCCCACTGGCGACATCGGGTCTAGCCTAACTGGGTGACCACAAAGGTTAAGTGCTCAGAGGCATATGGTTAACATGCACCATATGATGGATGCAAGTAAAGAGTTATTCATCAACCATACAAGAATTGCATAATGATGCAATTGGTAAGCGTTGTCTACCTAAATAGCTGCATTGTGAGAGAAAAGTCAAAGCTGACTCATAGTGTTAGTGAAATATGGATCTTATCCACTAAGAGGGTTACTCGTCAAACACTTTGAATTAATATTGAGGGTTATCAGTTTGATAAAAATAGTGGAAATTATTTTGAGTAAAGTTCTAATCGAAAGAGAAAATTATATTTTGAAATGTAGTACTGATTTGCTTTATTTGTATTCTTGTAGAATTTTTATGTCAAGTGGTTCACACTTCACCCTGTCCCTCAGAGCAATCATTGAGAAGGAGAAGTTGAGTTGTATAAATTATTTGGACTGGTACAGGAATCTGAGAATTGTTCTCAGGCAAGAGCGTAAGCTCTATGTTTTGGAAGAGGTATCCTCTGATGAGCCTGCCGGGAATGCGTCCTGTGCTGATAAAGATGCTTAAAAGAAGTATCTTGACGACTACTTATACGTCGAATGTCTCATGCTTGCAACCATGAACTCTGAGATCCAAAAGCAACACGAGAGCATGGGTTGCACGGCAATTGACGAGCATCTTAAGAAAATGTTTCAAGGGCAAACTCGTCAAGAGAGATTCGATGTCACTAAGGCGTTGTTCCAGTGCAAAATGGGAGTTCGGGACCTAGTGGGGACTCACGTTCTCAAGATGATTGGGTATATCGAGAACCTTGAAAGACTAGTATTCTCTCTGGGTCAAGAGTTGGCCATAGACCTGATCTTACAATCATTGCCAGACAGTTATGAGAAGTTCGTCTTGAACTATAACATGAATGAAATAGACAAGACACTGTCCGAGCTCCAAGGCATGTTGCGAACTACCGAGATAAACATGAAGAATACCAAGTCTGCTAGCCCCATATTGATGGTGCATAAAGACAAGGGCAAGATCAAGGGATTCAAGAATGCGAAGGTGAGACCTAAGTTTAGACTGGAGCCCGATTATTCAGTACTGAAAAAGAAAGGCTTGATGAAAGAGGGAAAGTGTCACCACTGTGGCAAGGCTGGACACTGGAGGAGGAACTATCCTTCTTATGTGGAGGGTCTGCATAAGATGAGGGGAGGTATGACTTCCGCTTCAGGTATTTATGTTATAGAGATAAACCTTTCTGCTCATTCATCTTGGGTATTGGATATCGAATGTGGTTCTCATATTTGTATAAATGTGAAGGAACCACAAACTGTGAATGAACCGGAATTGGGATCTGAGTCAGGACTACAAGTTGTTATAGCTGGAGAACCTGCTCAGGAAACACAAGTTCCACCTAAATCTGGTAGACCAAGATTTGAGCCTGAGAGATACGGATTTCTCATGTCTCAAATAGGTATTGTGTTGATTACATATGTTTCGGCAATTGGGTCAATCATGTATGCAATGTTATGTACTAGATCTGATGTCTCTTATGCTTTGAGCATGACTAGCAGGTATCAGTCTGATCCCGGTGAAGGTCACTGGATAGCCGTCAAGAATATCCTCAAGTACTTGAGAAAGAATAAGGATACATTTTTGGTATTCGGCGGAAAGGAAGAGCTCGCTGTAAATGGTTACACGAATGTTAGCTTCCAAACTGATAGGGACGATTCAAATTCTCAGTCTGGTTTAGTGTTTTGCCTGAATGGAGGTGTTGTTAGCTGGAAGAGTTCCAAGCAGGATACAGTTGTCGATTCTACTACTGAGGCCGAGTATATCGCCGCTGCAAATGCAGCGAAGGAGGTTGTATGGATTAGGAAATTCATCAGCGAGTTAGATATAGTTCCTATCATTGTTCGTCCCGTAGACCTCTACTGTGACAACAACGGTGCAATTGCACTTGCTTCGGAACCTAGATCTCATCGGCGCTCCAAGCACATACTCTGGCGGTTGCAACTAATTCGAGAGATTGTCGATCGATGAGATATGAGCATATGCAGAGTGTCGACTGAAGAAAACATTGCGGATCCACTGACAAAAACTCTTGCACAGAGAAAGCATGATGGTCATGTTAGATCTATGGGTATACGATACCTGAATGATCAACTCGACTTTGAGTCTTGTGTATTGTATGTTTGTTGGCTGTAAAATATTTCATTTGATGAATAAAAGTACTATATGCATTTTATTTATATATTTTGGCAAGTTCTTTTATTGTGTTATTATTTCTATTGTGATAGAATAGTTAACTAAAATAAATGCCCTTAGAATATTTGCTTTCATAGGTCCAGTAGTGACTTGATGTGAGAACCTATGATCCCAGAAGCTTCATTCTTAAAGGTCTTTGGTCGTTGTATCATCTTAGAAGCTAAGGGCGATGATGATGCTTTTAAGACTAACATGTGTGTTGACTAATGACCCGTCCTCACAGGTCATGATTGTGATATCAAGTCATCGCATGGGTACTTGTTATGAACAAGTTGTACTTGATAGACCCACCGTGAGAATACTTTGTGGATTGTTATATGAACGTGTTACAAGTATGGCTCAAGTGGTAATGGTGTTTGTGGTCCTTTGACCTGAAGTCACGGCACTCACTGAGTGAGGAAGAGCGGGTGTCTGGATTTAGATGTTTAGATGTCTGCAAAAGGTCTTCATTCATCGAGTACTTACCTGATATTGGCGAGCAGGCGTCTGGATTTATTTGAGTCACGTCTGCCTTCTCGTCATTGGCCCGGCCTCCCGTGTCATCCTCTGCAACGTTGTCAAGCTGCGAGGCTCCCAAGTTACGAACGAACGAGATTCGTCGAGACAAAATTGAAATCATTGAGAAGAGGGGGACTCGCGCCTGATTGGAAAGATCCAGGCCCTGGCTGAACCCAGGATGCAATGGCTCGAGGAAAGGCGTCTCTTTTTCAGCAAGCCCGAGTCTGATCCTCTTAGTGGTCCTACTCTCTGGTCGCCTTGCCGAGATGCACGAGGTGTGCTCAGTGGCGAGGGCCATAAGGCCTGCGGTGGCCGCTTTGATCTTTTCTTTGAAGGTGATGAGGCGAGCGAGAACTTTTTCCGAGGGCGGCATGTTGGCAATGATCAGACAAATGAAAAATCAGGAGGAAGGGGGATCTTGGGGTTGCCTCCTTCCCCGCTTGATATATATAAGCCCCAGTGGGTCCCGCGGAAAGATTCCCTAAATGAAGTCACTTGCCAAATAGCCAGGGTTGAACTATCTTTCCGAGCTTAGGGCAAACTTGCAAAGAGTGGGGATTGTGTGTAACCCTGTACTTACCTAGTGAATTTACCAAGCCATCGCGTAATCGGAGGGCATGAATTGGCATAAGCGAGTAAGGGGGCGAGTGGGGCAATTTGGCGGCGCGCACTTGCCTCAGGTTTAGGGCATGTGGCGAGTGGGGAAATCGGGCTTGCACTCGCCCCAGGCTCAGGGCGGGCGGCGAGTCCCAGTCTCACCGGGTACTCGCCACCCCTAGGCGAGCAGAAATGGCGCAACTCGACTCGCCTGGGCATGTATGGACTTGTTTCTTCAAGAAGTCCTAATTTGTCCTACCAATAGCCACTTCAAACAGCGGAATTCCGCTGCTGGTAGACCGATACAGGCTGTCATTAACAAAACTAGAAGGCGGGATTTCGCTATCCGCGGACCATTTTCAGAAAACTATAAATAGACCCCCAATGACACCTTTGGAGATGACTTTTTTCTTGGCTTCTCTCTCAGGCTGGTTCTGGTTGGCGAGAGCTTCCATACTGTTCATTGTGGTTTTCGGGTAGACATCAGCTTGGTGCTCTCCAGTGCCCAACTCAGAATTGGCTTGGGAGGAGAAGCTCTCTGTGATCTTCCGGTTGTGTGGTGGGACCTCCTCGTTGCAGCCCGAGTGTTTGTTCTTAGTTTTCCACTTTCGTGAGTGAGGCTCCAACCCCGAGTAACTGACCTAGCGTTCCATCTCGGAAGAAGTAAGCGCGAGCTACCCCCATCAGTCCGAACACTTCTTGAACCGTGGTTTCCGGGTTCAGTAGTGCCCGCCCGACTTAAGTATTCACCTAGTTGATGGCTTATACATTCTAGCAAGGCGTTCACGCGATCCACTAGTCTAAGAGTTCATCATTTTATTCATTCTTTCTTGTAGGTCTACATTCATTCTTTCTTGTAGGTAACAATTGACGTAAGTAGCAGTGCTCTAAGAAATTCCGTCTAGATGATGAGCACTAACATGAGCATGTGGTCGGAGGTGAGGATGTTTGTTAAAACACGTACCTTTCAATCATTTGACATGTTTTGTCACAGTAAGTACATATATGGCGTGATTATTGTCCATCTTGACGACCTCCATGTCCATGGCCACCACCATCACCAACAGGCAAAATTATTCGAGGTGATGTGTAATAGTTGTGGCCCGACTGAGAAGATGAGTCACAATGGCCATCTGAGTGGCAGTGAATTCCATCAGTTTTACTGATGGGATGTGAGGTTTAACTGGATTTATTGTGGCGTTCATGTGTTTATTGACAGATATAGTAAATTGATTTGTCTCAGAGAGGATCCTCTCCCTCCGGTCATATTGTAGGGGATTGTTTTAGATCATCATAGTGAAATGTGTTTCCGATTGTGAGCACATGAACGCCACAATAAACTGTTGTTACCCCCTTCGGGGGGCCGTAACACATAGCTTACTGTTTTTATGAATTATTTCAAATTGTCTTCTCGTGCTTTCTACATTTCCTAATTTTTGAATGTTGTTTCCTTATTAGGCTTACGCAATTGGATGTTTCCTGTGATTTTATTATAACATACCCGCTTCTTATTTTTCTTATTATTTTTTTAATAGTGAAAATTATACTATTACTGCTTTCAATATTTTTGATAAGTTTTTATTTTCTTAATAACTTGTACTTATGGATATAAGTGTCCGTGTATGTCTTTGTTTTTTTTTTCTATTTTATCAAATTCTATTTTTAATTAATATTTTGATTTCCAGGCATCTGATGGAGGAGGTCCATGGATGGACTGGATTTTAGCAACCATTCATCAAAGATGTGTTAAAGTTACTATTAGCAATGTGCGTATCAGATACGAGGATTCCTTCAGTGATCCATCCTTTGTAGCATCCCGGGGCATATTTTAATGGCCCTCTTCTTTCTCGTTTTTGCATTTGCTTTTTTACTCTGCTTGTTTTTTTTAATTTCAGCATGTTTTCACTTTATGCATATTTGGTTTGATGTTTGGATATAAGAATGAATTCTATGACTTAATGATCTGCTTTATTTTCTTATTTCATGGGATTATAATAGCTTGTTTAATTTCTGTAGTCCCTTACTAATACAACTTTGTGGTCCCAAGTGCACTTTTGATGTTTCGTTTTGTGAACATAGGCTCTCTTTGACGCGACAGTGACGGTCATGAATGTCGTGGTTATGAACCGAAACGAAGCAATAGTTTGATAGTTTGGGCAATGAATCATTTTGTACTAATTTTGATCCTTTAGGAGTTGGAGCGAAAATGGTCATCACGGAGTGATAGTTTCGTAGACGAGGTCGGGCTGGTCTTATCAGTAGTTTCATAGACGAGGTAGGGTTGATGGTCATCTCGCTAGTTGATGATTAAGAGCACGTTAAAAGGAGGACCATTGTCTTGCCAAACATGCATTCTATGATGGTGGCGTTTTTGTTCAAACTCATCGGAGCAAAAAAAGACCCGCCAATCAGTGCCTTGGACTTGTAAGAATTCACTCGTAATATTTTTCCCATCGAAGAAAATGTTCTGTTGAATTTGCATAGCGATAACTAGAGTACTTGGGGCTGCCAGTTTGATATTATAAAAGAGATCAAAACTTCATTAACGTTGCACGGGAGGACTACACGCATGGTTGTTATCTCCCTACTGTAAAGTTGATTAAGAGCACATTAAAAGGAGGACCTTTGTCTTGCCAAACATGCATTCTATGATGGTGGCGTTTTTGTTCAAACTCATCGGAGCAAAAAAGACCCGCCAATCAGGCCTTGGACTTGTAAGAATTCACTCGTAATATTTTTCCCATCGAAGAAAATGTTCTGTTGAATTTGCATAGCGATAACTAGAGTACTGGGGCTGCCAGTTTGATATTATAAAAGAGATCAAAACTTCATTAACGTTGCACGGGAGGACTACACGCATGGTTGTTATCTCCCTACTGTAAAGTTAACTTTGAACATAAGCGGCAATCATGAAGCGGCAATCTTGATCTCAAGGAATGGTTCCTAATGGAGAAACAAAAAATGTTTATGCTTTCTAAAAAATGCAGTTCAGAAAAAAAAACTCTCAAACAAACGGTTTTTTAGCCGCTTGTCAAATTCAAGAGACCATCATGCTAATAACCTAGCTGTTAGTAGATAAGCGATGATGTGCCCCTTCCACCAAACTCAACGTGTTAACACAATGACATGCATGAACGTGTTTGAAATCTTAGTTGATTCATGTGAAACCGATCAATTTGGGTGCTTTCAGACTACAACATGGTCAAACCGCACCTAAAGAAGTCCATCTACTTATATATTCAAAGGTATTTTTTTCTTTGTGGCGGATCATTGCCATGTCAAATACATATTTTATGAAAACCAAGCTAATATGGTTAGCCAAGCTGAGCCTTCCGACTTTGTTGGGATGGTCGGAAATGCTAAGGCCAGCACAGAGTGGTACTTGGATTTGGGGGCGACGTGTCACGTTTGCAACAATTCTGCACTTATGACAGAGCTCACTACTGGGAAAGAGTTTATGACGGTGGTCAATGGCGAGACAGCTGACGTGTTGAAGGTGGAGAACGTAACCTTGCTGTTATACTCAGGTAAGTCTTTAATTTTAAAGAACGTTAAATTTATTCTTTCATTAGTTGTTAACTTAGTGTCTATTAGTCTATTATTTGATGTTGGTATGTCATTTACTTTTTGTAGCGGTAGAGTAACATTATCAGTTAATTCACACTATTTTGCATGTGCATACGTCCAAAATAGGATGCACCGACTAAGTCTAACAAACGAGTTAGTTCACCAAGTTCAAACAAACTTAGTTAGCCCTAAGACTCTACATGAGAGACTAGGACACGTGAACTATAGGAAAATGTTCCAAATAGCTAGAACTCAGCAGATCACATTAGACACTAAGTCACCGCCTGATAAATGTGACGTGTGTGCTTAGACTAAGATCACTGGGAAACCTTTTATTGCGGTTACTAGGAGCGCAACACCCCTAGAGCTTATAAATTCTGATATATGTGACTTTAAAATTTTTGTCACCAGAGAAAGAAGGAAGTATATGATCACATTTATAGATGATTGTTCTAGGTTCTGTCACATCTACCTTCTTAAAACTAAAATGAAGCGTTTGAAAAGTTATCTTTTCAAAACCAGGATTGTGAATCTCGCTAGTTGACAAAGGGCTTAAATAGAGTTCTCACAATTAAAACATCGGGAGAGATGAGATTAAAGTTCATAAAAATATGAAACTTCTTCCTATGTTTATGTTTTCATAGCAAGAACTTATAGTCGCAACATTCAAGCATCTAATAACAGACTGAAAACCCCAAATAATTTCTTGATGAAAGCCCAAGATAGTCAGATGCTAGTCATTCCACACCTGATGACTTAACATCTTTCTCGTTGTAAACTGATTTGAGAATTATTCAACTGCGAATAGAAAGTCGTTGTATGCGTTAATCTAACATTAGTGATCATAGCACATTATTCCACATTTGAAAATGTTGCAAATGACGGTGTGTCAAGTCATATGATGAGGTACATAGTGGTCACTAATGAGTAAGATAATAACGTTTGATTTATTAAAATCAAAACTTGATTGGCCCTACATAGACTGGATAGAGATGCTGATAGTCTTACTTCACTACTACTACAAGTGCTAAGCTCATTTAGGTAGAGCTAGTTTACTTTGATACGTCACTGCATATGTTTATGAATTCATAGAGTCTGACTCATGAAATTCTTTGCAGGCACTGATGAAGCTGGTGGAGAAAAAGTAGATTTTGACTTGGATGATGATGAACCACTCTCTGAGTATAATTGTTACATGTTTATCCATTGTCATTTTTTGTTTTTCAAGACTTATTTGTTATGGAGTAGCACATTTTGATTTTTTTTGAATAGTCTATGTTATTGTTTAAAACTCTTGTTTATGTTTTATGTTCTGTGCTAACTCTTATGAAAATGTGTAAAGTCGAAAACTTGTTTTTGATACTCCTCACTTTCTGCACTCCGAAACGTACACGTTATTTGTCACAAATATAGGAGGAGACTGTTAGTGTATATTTGGAGGAATAACTGGTTCGGAGGCATAACGGGTCAGTTCGGACACGTGTAGATCCGATATCCGTAGAAACTCTTTGGGTTTGCTTATTTATACCCACCTATGGGCAACGGGTAGGGGATTCCACTTAGATCTCCATCCGGATGCTTCGAGCAACACCCACACATATTTGGTTTTATGTTTGGATACAAGAATGAATTCTATGACTTAATGATTTGCTTTATTTTCTTATTTCATGGGATTATAGTAGCTAGTTTAATTTCTGTAGTCCCTTACTAATACAACTTTGTGGTCTCAAGTGAACTTTTGAAGTTTCGTTTTGACGCGACAGTGACGGACATGAATGTCGTGGTTATGAACCGAAACGAAGCAATAGTTTGATAGTTTGGACAATGAATCATTTTGTACTAATTTTGATCCTTTAGGAGTTGGAGCGAAAATGGTCATCACGGAGTGGTAGTTTCATAGACAAGGTCGGGCTGGTCTTATCAGTAGTTTCATAGACGAGGTCGGGTTGATGGTCATCTCGCTAGTTGATGGTTAAGAGCACATTAAAGGGAGGACCATTTTCTTGTCAAACATCCATTCTATGATGGTGGCGTTTTTGTCCAAACTCATAGGAACAAAAAAGATCTGTCAATCAGTGCCTTGGACTTGCAAGAATTCACTCGTAATATTTTTTGCATCGAAGAAAATGTTCTGTTGAATTTGTATAGCGATAACTAGAGTATTGGCGCTGCTAATTTGATATTATAAAAGAGATCAAAACTTCATTAACGTTGCACGGGAGGACTACACGCATGGTTGTTATCTCCCTACTGTAAAGTTAACTTTGAACATAAGCGACAATCATGAAGCGGCAATCATGAGCTCAAGGAATGGTTCCTAATGGAGAAACAAAAAATGTTTATGCTTTCTAAAAAATGCAGTTGAGAAAAAAAAACTCTCAAACAAACAGTTTTTTAGCCGCTTGTCAAATTCAAGAGACCATCATGCTAATAACCTAGATGTTAGTAGATAAGCAATGATGTGTCCCTTCCACCAAACTCAACGTGTTAACACAATGACATGCATGAACATGTTTGAAATCTTAGTTGATTCATGTGAAACTGATCAATTTGGGTGCTTTCAAACTACAACATGGTCAAACCGCACCTAAAGAACTTCATCTACTTATATATTCAAAGGTATTTTTTTCTTTGCGGCGGATCATTGCCATGTCAAATACATATTTTATGAAAACAGAGTTTTTGTCCAAAATCTCTGGAGCAAAAATAAAGAGTCAAACAGACCCCCAAATATAGCATTAACATCATTCATGTTTAATCCTGCATATACGATTATGTCTGGTTATGCAATTACTACATGTCTGATTATCTCAGCGTCGTTGCTCTTGTACAACCTCATATCCGGCGAGTAGTGGGCGATAGGAACTAGATCGGCCAAGTGGCGCAGGTCGGCTCGTCCAGGTGGATTGAATGGTTTGAGGGGCGAGTGGAGCAGGCCGACTCGCACTCGCCCGAAGGGCTCGGCGAGCAGCGAGCGAGTGGAGCACACCGGCTCGCACTCGTCCCAGGCAGGGCAAGTGGGGGCAGACCGGGAGGAGCTGGCCGAGACAATGGTCGTGGAAGAAGTGGTGGAGGCCGAGGAGATCCTTGTCCCAGGGGAGAGGGACGTCGGAGAATGGGGAGAGCAGTCCAGGCTGGAGGCTGCGGAGGAGGTAGTGGAGATGGAGGTTCTCACCCTTGGAGGCAGGGTGGAGAAGGTTCGCATCAGCGGGGGGCTGACCCCGGAGACCAAAGAGAGGATGTTGTCATGCATCCAGAAGAACGTGGACTTCGCCTGGAGCGCGGCAGAGATGTCCGGGATCGACGCGGACTCAGCCGTCGGTTTTCCTGTAATGAGTTTTTTAGATGCATTTTCAGGTTATCACCAAATCAGGATGCACCCCCCCCCCCCCCCCCCCCCCCCCCCCCGACATCAAAAATGTCTCCTTCATCACAGGGGATAGGTGCTACTGTCATAAAATGATGTCCTTTGGGCCGAAGAATAAAGGGGCGACGTACCAGAAGATGATGGATAGGGTCTTCCGAGAACAGAAGGGGAGGAACTTGGAGGTGTACGTAGATGACCTTATAGTCAAGAGTCGGGACGTGGACTCTCACCTCCAGGACCTGAAGGAAACCTTCACCACCTTACGAAAGTACAAGATGCGGCCGAACCCCCTGAAGTGTGTCTTCGGGGCAAGCATGGGCAAGTTCCTAGGCCATCTCCTTACACCTGCAGGTGTGGAGCCCAACCCTGATAAGGTGAGGGCGATCATGGAGTTGAGATCGCCCCGGAATGCCAAAAAGGTGCAGCAGTTGACAGGGAAGCTGCCAGGGTTGAGCAGGTTTCTCTCCTGGGCCGGAGAAAAGTCTTCCCCCTTCAAAACATTGAGGGGGGGGGGGGGGTCAGAAGTTTGAGTGGACCAAGGAGTGCGAGGAGGAATTTCAAGCCTTAAAAAGGCAGTTGACTCAGGCCCCTCTGCTCCAAGGGTCGAAGGAGGGGGAGGACCTGTCGTTGTATCTTGGGGTTGGAGCAGAGGCCTTGAGTTCCGTCCCGGTTCGGGAGGAGGGGAAGAAGCAACTCCACGTATACTACGTAAGCCGGGTGCTGAGGAAGGCAGAGCTTCGTTATCTCATCTTAGAGAAGTTGGCCTTCGCTCAAGTCATCTCGGCTCGTAAGCGGCGACCTTACTTCCAGGCACACTCAATCTGAGTGATGACTGACCACCCCCTCCGCAACATCTTCGAGGGGGTGGAGCATTCGGGCAGGTTGGCTAAGTGGTCGATGGAACTGAGAGAGTTTGATATCTCATTTGTCCCCCGCCTCTCGATCAAGGCCCAAGCAATGACCGACTTTTTGGCAGACTATGTGGTCGAGGTGGCGGAGGAAAAACTCACTCACCCAGTTCCATGGAGGGTGATGGTAGATGGCGCTTCGGGAAGGCATTCCCTGAGAGTGGGGGTGATCCTGGAGAGCCCCCAAGGAACGAGGATTGAACAAACGATGGTGGTGCACTTTTCCATCATTAACAATCAGGCCGAGCATGAGGTCGTGATCGCAGGGCTGCGCCTGGCCAGGGAGCTGGGGGTGCAAGATGTGGAGGTCCTCACTGACTCCATGGTGGTGGCTTCCCAGATCAACGGGGACTTCGAGGCAAGGGAGTCCACCCTCCAGCTATATTTAACGAAGGTAAAGGGGTTCATCGGCATGTTCCAGACCTTCTCCATCCGACATGTGCCCAGGGAGGAGAACGAGCAGGTAAATCAACTGGCAAAGCATGGTCCCCGGGTGGGGGTACCATCACTGACCTATTCCGCCCTTCCATTGAAGAGGGAGAGTTGATGGAGGTGGATCAACACCCCTCGTGGAGGGACCCGTTCACAACCTTCCTTTCCACAGGGAGTACCCGGAGGGGATGGACAAAAATAAGTTCAAATATAAGTCAGCGTATTATCTCCTCCGAGACGGGCAATTGTATCGGAAGACTCTCTCGGGAATGTTGGCTCGGTGTGTAGCTGAAAGGGAGGTGCAGAGGATCTTGGAAGAAGTCCACTCCGGGGAGTGTGTGAGTCACTCCGGGATTTGGACCCTGCAAGGAAGGATCGTCAGACAGGGGTACTTCTGGCCCACCCTGGGCCACGACGCTGCAGAGTTTACAAGAAGGTGCCACAAATGCCAGTAATTCCCCCCCCCCTCTACAGCTGCAACCTGCCCAACGCCTCAGAAGCATCACGTCCACCTGGCCCTTCGCCATCTGGGGGATGGATTTGGTTGGACCCTTCCCCCAGGCCAGCGGGCAGAGGAGGTTCCTGCTGGTAATGATAGATTATTTCTCAAAGTGGTTGTAGGTGAAGGCGTTGGCCAAGGTGACCTCCCAGGTCGTCAGGAATTTTGTTTGAGGGGAGATCATCTGTCGGCATGGGTTGTCGCAGGTCATCGTCACGGACAACGGGCCTCAGTTTGTCAGCGTCGAGCTCATCAGCTTCTGTGGACACCTCGGGTGGCAGAGGCCCGGGAAGGCAGGGAGGAATGTAGAGCTGAGAACGAGGAGGAGCTGCGACTCTCCCTGGACATGGTGGAGGAGCTGTGCGACCTCTCCGTCATCCGATAGGAAGAAGTGAAAAGAAGAATGACCAAGTACTTTAACAAGCACGTCGGAGTCAAACAATTCGTGGAAGGGGGCTTGGTCCTGAAAAAGGTAGATGTAACAGGAAGATCGGAAGTTGTGGGAAAGCTCAACCCCAATTAGGAGGGTTTGTACATTGTAAAAGAAACATTGAAATCAGGAGGGTACCGCCTCCGGAATGTGGAGGGCGAGACCCTAAGTCTCACCTGGAATGCTATTTAAGGCCGAGCTAACCGGACAGTGCAGCTCGTTGGCCCCGCTCGCCAGCCCCAGCTCGCTAGCCCCAGCACGCCAATCCGGCGACCTGACCTATCCTAATGCGAGCAGAGGTTTGATTTACATACCATCTTATTTCTAAATAACATACAGAATCCTGAAATATTGTTTTAAGTTATTACAGACAGGGGACGTGCCGCCCCGAAAATAGAAAAAGTTCACAGCGAGCAGAAGAAGTTTGGTCAACCCGCGCAACCTGGGGAGCTGGGGGGGAGGGTCGGTAGGTTCAGCTGGGGAGCCATTTCCATATACCCTGGCTTCGCGTCCCCATCCCCGGAGGACGGCGCGGGGTGAGAAACTCATGAACCAGGTCCAGGTCGCGGCTGAAAGTCTGCACATTCTCCCGAATCCTCGCCATCACTGGGGTAGGGGACATCATCTCGCCCGCCGAGTCATGCTCCGTCTTGTCCATGAACAACACAAAATCCTACTCCGGCATATGCAGACTCTGCTCGCCATAGGCATAGTTCGCTCGAAGCTGGCGCAGGGAGGCGTCCTGTTTCTTCAACACCTCTATCATTCGCCGCCTCAACTCGGCAGGATCAAGCGACTCGTCCAAGAAGCTCACCATCTCGGGATCAGGGTGTGGCGAGCGACGAGCCTGTTCAAAGGACTCCTCGATCTCAGATGGAGCAGCGAGGCCTGCAAAAAAGTGACCAATTCTTATAGAGAAGGGGTGCGAGCACAGCAAAATGCCAAGGAGAGATGCTCTAAGTGGGGCTTACGAGATGAGCTCGGCAGTTCCTGGGAGGTATGCGGAGGTGGCATGACCAAGTTCTTACCACGCCCGTGGTTATGGGCCCCCGGCGAGATGAGGTTGAAGCTAGGGACCGGGATGATTCCGGCCATTACTCCCACGAGCTCAGGAGCAGGTGCAGACTGCTGGGAAGGAGCGCGAGCTGGCGACTGGGATTTCAGCGAGTCCAGCCCTGTGGCCCCGAAAGGAGGTGATTTGTTCTGAAGGCGAGCGTCGGGGGGAGTCTGAGGCCGCGAGTCGTCGTGTGGGGTGTGGACTCGCGGCATGGAGCTCTCGACGTCGGTCTGGCGGCGTTCAGGATCGGCGGGAATGTCGATGACCAACTTCCTCTTGGGGTCATCAGCCGGTTTGGAGGAGGCGAGCCTGGGAGTCAGGGTAGACTCCAGGTCGCGGTAGATGGACTCGGCATCCTTGGGGACGGATTTCGCCTTTTTGGCAGGATTTGACTTGGATTGGTCGCGCAGTGCAGCACTGGGGGGCATGCTCGGGCAAGCCACTCTTGGATCTCTTTGGGGATAGGCATCTCGGCAAGGCTCAAGTAAGAAGGAATGACAAAGGTTGCCTAGGTAGGCGGACCTATATTTATAACAGCTGGTGGAGCCCACCAAAAGATTCTTTGGTCCCCGTCGCACGCGCCGCATATTGTGGGGTTGGATAATTTTTTCCGAGCTTGGATCAACCTCGCAAAGAGCGGGGATTGTGTACAATCTCATATCCGGCGATTAGTGGACGATAGGAACCAGATCGGCCAAGTGGTGCAGGTCGGCTCGTCCAGGTGGGTTGAATGGTTGGAGGGGCGAGTGGAGCAGGCCGGCTCACATTCGCCCCAAGGGCTCGGCGAGCAGCGAGCGAGGGGAGCCGACCGGCTCGCCCTCGTCCCAGGAGGCTCGGCAGGCAGGGCAAGTGGGGGCAGGTCGGGCCCGCACACGCCCAGGGGGGAAAATAGAGGCGGCGAGCGCCCGCTCCACCAAGCGCTCACCGACCCCGGCGAGTGGAGGCTACAGAGGGCCACTCGCCCAGGATCTCGTGATGTGCTTTTACAATTTTATCCCCGTTGGTCTGCCCATAGCATTTTAGAACAGAAGAGTTGCGTTGTTGGAAGACCAACCTGGACTGCACATGGCCGTTTGGAGCAGCGAGGGTTGGCTATTTGTAGGCCATTTTCAGAAATCTATAAATAGGACCCAATGGTTACCTCAGAAGGCATGCTCACTTGTTCCACAGTCTTCTAGCGCTTTCTGAGGCTTGCCTTAGCTCGGCACTTGGCTAAGGAGGGGAAGCGCTCTAAGATCTTCCGGGTGTGTGGTGGGACCTCCACGTCGAGCCCTTGGGTCTGTCTCTTGTTCTTTTCCTTTGTTGTTTAGCTCGCGGGAGGGAAGTAAGTGCGCGATCACCCCTTCCCCAAGGGTGAACTCCACTAGAGACCGAATTTTTGGTTTCAACACTGTCATCACATTAAAGATTTGAAATATTTTTGGCGAGGACGAAACGAGTGACGCTCATTTCCCAGCACGGCGATGGAATCTTCGAGTCGTCTGAATTTGAAAAAATTGTGTCTCAAACTGACAATAAGAGCTTCGTGCACCGATTCGAACACTGGAGATTATTTTGGTATGTGTCACATCACGTCGTATGTATTCGCGCTGTATATTCCTGGAAGAACGAATTTTGGAATAGTGAGGTTTAGGGTTCGGTTTATTTAGGGTTGGGGTTATCGTTCTTTTCTGGCCAGGTTGCATCAAGCTGTCGCCTCGCGGCTCCCCACTCCGCGCTCGCGGCAGGTGCCCGCTCCCCGCTCGCGGCAGGTGCCCGCCCGCTCGCGGCAGGTGCCCGCTCCCCGCACGCGGCAGGTGCCCGCTCCCCGCTCCCCGCAGGTGCCATTTCCCCTCTCCCCACTCGATTGAATCAAGGTGCCCTCTCCCCACTCGATTGAATCAAGGTGCCCTCTCCCCACTCCCCCGCCCCCCACTCCGCCGCTCTCCATGTCGAGGGTTTTTGTGTTACTGTCGATCTGCATGATCTTCATGATATTTTCTCCCTTTTTTTGGTTGTGCGTCTCCTATTGGCTTTGGCTAGACGCCACTACCGTCCTCTCCGCCCCTAATAAATTCATGGTAAACTTCTACGGCATCTTTGGATCTATAATTTTTGATGTCCTACTATTCATAGGATCGGTAGCTGTTCCTTGTGAAATTATCGCATTCATGATAATCAAATGTATTGTCACGTACATTTTCACTAAGTCAATGAGTGAAGAAATGTACAGCTGGTTCTTTAGCAGAATCATCCCGCTGGGAGTAATTGTGGTGATGTTTTCGATGCTGATTGGATCCATATATCTGAGCATGCATAAGTAGAGCAAGCCTCTCTCACCTTCATCGCCTCGGAAAACATGTAAGAATTTTCTCCCTATTATTTCATCTGTGTTAAAAAGTTGTATAGATTCTTGTTGAGATGGCATTTGAAACAAAAACTCAAGAAGATAGATAATTCAGCGAGATGGATGTTATTCATTGCTCCACGACAGAACTAAATGTGACAGATGTATATATATTATGTCAAACAAACAATCAATCAAAGAAAGATCATCAGATATGCACAAATTCATTAAAAACAATATTTCATGTTGACAATAAACATATAATGATATAAATTTGCAAAAGATTAAAAAGATACTATATGTGTATGAAGATATAAATTTCCTATACTTTCCAAAAAAAATTGTTTTCTCAATCAACACTAATCATGTAATAAAATAGTTGTTGACATAAAAAAACATGTTAAAAACTAAAAACATTAAATCCAATGAGGACTCTTAAGAAGGCCCGAAGAGATAAAAAAGAAAGAATATTGATTCTTCATTTTTAGATAATATTGTTTCTAATCAGCATGGGGATACAGCTGCAGTTTCATTTAAATCGCGTGCTTGCAGTTTCATTAAAACCGCATGCTTGCAGTTTCATTAAAATCATGTAATAATATTGCACAATAATCACACTCAAATCGATCTTGGAGCAAGGCAACAGATATTGTAATACACTTGAAATGATAACCACAATCTTGATCTGGTCCCCGAAGCAGCGACTGATGGCTGGATCTTGACTCCTGGAGGAAAATTGGAGGGCTGAACAGAGAACACCTGGTGCACGGATGCGATTTCAGTGAGCTGTTGTGGAGCTGCAGGGCTTGGAGGGGGAATGCCGGTAATGGAGAGGGAGTTCTTGAGGTAGTGAGTAGCTGGAAGAAGTTTATGGAAATATCAAGGCTAGGAACGAACTACGGGATGGCCTGGAATTGCTACAGTTGTGAATTTCAGATGCTGGAATTGCTGGTTGTTCAGGACCAGTAGGCTGAAAGAGGAAGTAGGTTGTTATTTGGGTTTCTAAAATTGAAGGAGTGTATGGGGTTAGGTGATGTCATGGTCTCATAGATGGCTGGAAATGGGGTTGATAGAGTGGGGAGGGGTCTAGTGGGCAATGAAAACGGTGGAAGTGATGTGGAGTTTGGATTTGTTGGGATTTAATTAGAATAACGAAAAATTTTAGGATAGTGGCCTGAAATTGTGGAAAGAATTGTAACTGAGATGAATAATGTATTTAAATTCTTCACTAGATTACTATTTATCTCTTACGTTTTTATCTTGAAGTCTTAAAATAAGATCCTTTTGGGGATCTTATTTTCTCTTCATATTGATCAATATTTTGTCTAGTCACCTCCTTTCTTGACTTCTATTGGAGGATTTACACCACTTTGAGGCGCACAACTTTATCTTGATAAAGAGGGGACTGATTTTGTCTGTAGTTTTTGTATAAATTTGTCCATTATATCATTTTGATTAGATAAAAGTTGTTGTCAAAGTTATTTTACTGAGGTATTTACCTAGTTCTCTTTACCAAGGTTTTCATTTCAAGTGGAATGATGAGTATTCGAACATGATGGTTATTGGACATGGGGTGGCACTTCTTGCCTTCTTGGGCATAGTCACCAAGTGAGTCACAAAGCTAGAAGAACAATGTTTCATAACATGTGGTCAACCCCGTTAATGTACACGAATTCTTCC
The DNA here is from genome assembly GCA_039583875.1 of Platanthera guangdongensis. Classification (NCBI taxonomy): domain Eukaryota; kingdom Viridiplantae; phylum Streptophyta; class Magnoliopsida; order Asparagales; family Orchidaceae; genus Platanthera; species Platanthera guangdongensis. Next base: position 7,814,928 of record CM077157.1, on the reverse strand, counting down.
CCTTACTAATATTGTTGCTCAAGATACACACTCCAGCAACCAGGAATTAAATCCAGCAACCAGGAATTAATTCCAGCAACCAAGAATTAATTCCAGCAACCTGGAAATAATTCCAGCAACCTGGAAAGTACATCCAGTCCACTCTGCTTGTTGCTAGCACATAGAATTAATTCCAGCAATATTTACCCATCTCCTACAACTAATGCAGTATAACATAGAATTGTAGCTAGCTAGAATTACTAGATGTTCACATCATCCCGTCCTTAAATATAAATCGTAGTAGATATAGAAAGATAAGGAACATTTGATAGTATCATATGCATATAAGCTAAGTTTTGTTTTATGTAAACATAAACTCACTAGCTTAATTATGCCATGTTTGAATTTTGACATTCTTGGAGAGCTCGCAAAATATTCCAAAAACATCAGCTACCACACGGACCACCTTAGATACAATACTCTATTAATAATATTAAGAAGTCAAATTTTATTGCATGATAGACTAAAGTCCTAATTAAGTTACCATCATCTGGTTCAACTCCTGTAGTATGATCACTTGAATGTTCATTGTTAGAAGTGGAATCATTATTAGAATCTTTTTGCGACATAGCCTCCATAAGATAATATATCGTTTTTTTGCATATTTGACATTTGCAAATTCATTTCATCCATCTTGTGTGTTTGCCCAGCAGAAGTATCGCTAGAGTAAGCATATTGATTATTTGCATCTAGATTATTTACATTTATATGTATGAGATCTTCGGGATGATCAAATATCTCATCTTCATTAATATCATTATGAGGCAAACCGTGTTCATTCAAGTTTTCACAATATTGTAGATTTGGAATAGCTGCATGCAAAAGTTCGTCCATTGGATCATTGGAGTTGTAATTAGGGTAAAATAGATTTGCATTAAAATGGCATTTATCTTTGTACAAGACCCTATTGTTAAACAATCTTCCATGATGATAAATCCAAATCACGTAATTATCCATTATACCATTCCAAACAAAATGTTCCTCTACCACATTTCGATTCCACATCTTCATATTTAGGCATTTTTTACAGGGACATGGGCACTTCTCCCCAATTGGTATGATTGTGTAACATAAATCTAGCAAATATTTCATTCCATCTAAATAAACCTGAGTGACGTGGCTCTAGCATCCATTTTTTATCCATTGTTGCTATATATGGAATATTTAGTTAGCTAGGTACCAATATAAAGACAAAAAAATATTATAAAATAAGAGCATATTTTATAGAAAAAATCAATTAAATCGCAACATGATTATTAGGTGATATATATTTAAGGATGACAAGTTCAATGAAAATAACAGTATGGCACGTCGTTGGCGATCATGAACACAACGGTTATGAACCACCGTTCATGAACACCCGGCCTCACCTAAGGACCTTCATCGACTTTTATGTTGAAAACTAGTTTTCTTTTCTTGATGACAGACTGGCAAGAACATTTTATGATGGTAGAGTTCGTCCAAACTCATCGTAGCAAAAATGTTAGAGCCACAATTTTGAATTATAGGTTACAAATATGCAATCAATAACATATTTGCATATGAATCAATCTATTTCTGAACACAACCGGAACAAAAAATGACGGTAATATTTGTAACCTACAACATTTGATGTCCAGAAATAATTGTAACCTACAAGGAAAGTCTAGTTTTCTTTTCTTGATGATAGTAATATGGGTAGAACTAATTAGAAAATTGAAAAAAAGAGTTGTAGATATAACATATATCTATAAGGTCATAATTACACAACTACAACAGAAGATCAAGTTGGTTGTCATGCAATTGTAAACATTTCAAACTGGTAAAACCTTGTGATGCAGGACAGGTGTCACACCTGCCTGCCACCCTAGATTCCCACCAGGGGGCCCACCTTGGCATTGCACCAAGGAGGCTTTATCATGGCCACGACATGTACACCCCAACCCATCCCCGGTCCCACAACAGGGCCGATAGATTGTTGAGGTCGGGGCTCGATCCCCTGTCCTCCTTGATAAAGAGCACTCATCAACAACTGATCCACATATCAGTTGGTGATGAGAGCTCGTCTGAGAGTTCTTTTATCAAGGAGGTACCCGCGGCGCGGTTGATTTTCGAGGAAATTCCGCGGCGGGGCGGAGCCCCACCGCCCCACCGTGCCCATTCCAGCTCTCGAGCGGAGGCGGCAAGGCGGTGAGGTACGCGCGACTGGCGCGTATCCGCCCCGCCAAACGAAGCCTAAATGTCGGCAACCTTCCGCACGCAAAGCTCAAATTAGGGTTGCGGATTAGCGCCAAAAATGAGCCTCTATTTTTATTTCAATATATTTTGGGCCTATGGCAATTAGAGGTCTTTGGGGTGGTGGGAAAAGGGTTTGTACTGAAGTCTATGTGGCCTGGAAAGGAGATGGGCAGATGGGTGTTCAATGAGTTCTGGATGGTGGTCGGGTGGGGTAGTGGGCTGTAGGGGAGGAATGATGGGGTTGGGAGGATTTACAGTGGCTAACAAAAATGTTACAATTATTTTTTTCGCACAGGGAATAGGTTTTGCGGCGTATTGGGCACAAGACTGTAGTATTTTGTGGGTCTTGATGAGTTGATGGTGGTTGGCAGGAAATGGAAGTTTGAACAATGAGAATTAGGATTGGTTACGGGTGGTTGCAGTGGCTACAAGTACGTTATGGTGGCCAAGTGGTTGTTATGTGGTAGTTATTGAGTGGTCGAATCGTGGAAGGGAGTATGATGGTTTAATGGAGTGCGAAGGACAGTTATGGTCAACACCAATGATCCACAAAATCGATACTGTGGGATGACCGTGTGTGCTTGAAATCTGTCCAAAATTCTGTGATTCCAAATTCAGTCCCCCTAGGGTCCTATGTATAGGCAAAGTTGCCCGGGGCAACCACTATGGACTGTTTAGATTGTTTGGACCTAAATGTTGCTATTTTACGAGATAAAATCACAAAAACGATAACAATACATAAAATTACCCCGACATTATTCTGAATGTGGCTACGAGCTAGAATCGTCTATATGCCGATCGTGTCTTCACCTCTCGCATACGTAGGCTCGTGCAACCTCTGATAACTGTCAGCCCACCCCCTAACCTTGATTCCCATGCTGATGTAATATGTGATTTGAACCACTATAAATGCTAGGATGGTCATTTGTATGTTTCATTTATCAAATTTGATTGGACTTAGCTTCACTTAAAAAATAATAGTTCTACCTATACACATAACCAACTCCTTACACATTTTCTGTCATCGGTTTTGAACCCGAGTTTTGGCATTAAAGAGAGCATAGTTTCAGAAGTTCAATGTTGTTCAACTTGTGTTAACCGTGAAAATTATACTATTACTGCTTTCAATATTTTACTAAGTTTTTATTTCATTAATGACTTGTATTTTATGGATATTATTCATTGTGTATGTTTCTGTTTTTACTTATTTTTTTCTATTTTTTTAAATCTATTTTAATATTCTGATTTTCAAGCATTTGATGGAGGTTCATGGTGATCGAGATCCTTGGTAGCATCCTGGGGCATATCTTAATGGCCCTCTTCTTTCTCATTTGTGCTTTGTTTGTTTTACTCTGTGCGTGTTTTTTTTACTGTCAACATGTTTTGACTTTCTGGATGTTTGGTTTGATATTTTGATGCAAGAATGAATTTTATGGCTTAATGATCTGCTTTATTTTCTTATTTCATGGGATTATAATAGCAAGTGTAATTTATGTAGTCCCTTATTAATATAACTTGGTGGTCTCAAGTACTCACTTTTGATAGAACTGAGTGGGACTTTGAGAGTTGCAAAGTTTTGTGAACATAGGCTCTGCTTGGCGCAACAGTAATGGTCATGAATGCGGTGGTTTATGAATCGAAACGAATCAATAGTTTGATAGTTTGGGCATTGAGTCATTTTGTACTAATTTTTATCCTTCAGGAGTTAGAGCGAAAATGGTCATCATGGAGTGATGGTCTTATCGGTAGTTTCATAGACGAGGTCGGGCTGATGGCCATCTCTCTATTTGATGGTTAAGAGCACATTAAAGGGATGAACATTGTCTTGTCAAACATGCATTCTATGATGGTAGCGTTTTTGTCCAAACTCATAGCAGCAAAAAAGACCCGCCAAACAGAGCCTTGGACTACAAGAATTCACTCGTAATATTTTTGCATCTCGCATCGGAGAAAATTGTCTCTTGAATTTGCATAGCAGTAACTAGAGTGCTGCTGCTGCCAATTTGATATTATAAAAGAGATCAACACTTTCATTAACATGCAGACACGAGAGGACTATACACATGATTGTTATCTCCATACTATAAAATTAACTTTGAACATAAGTGGCAAGCATGAGATCCAGGAGTGGTTCCAAATGGAGACAAACAAAAATATATATACGTATTCTAAAAAAAAATCCAGCTGAGAAAAAAACTCTCAAACAAACGTAGTTTTAAGAGGTGCTTCAAAAATATTAAACAATACAACCCAATAATTGAATTAAATCATAATTCTTTGATTTCTACATCGTGAAGGAAAAACGATGACATTGAAATGAAGGTTATTTCAACGAGCAAAAAGTAATATTTACATTTTCTGACAGACAAATCGAAAAAATAATTGTAAAACAAACTCTTTCGTATCTCATTTTCATGATTGTAATAAGATACCTCATCAACATTGATCTTATATATCTATTATAAATCAAACCTAACCATGCAGAAATTATATTTCATTTCATTAATGTATTAGATTAGATTAGGTCTGCAAGTAGCATTCCAAAACAGCGGAGTTACGCTGTTGGCAGACCCAATTGGGCTGTGTAGAGTAATTCTGAACGGCGGAGTTACGTTGTTGGCAGACCAATGTTGGAAACCTATAAATAGAACCGAGGGGGCACCTTTGGAGGGACAGATTCACAGTTTCTCTTGCTTTCATATTCTTTAGGCTTTCTCTCTAGGGTGCCCAAACTCAGCATTGGCTTGGGAGGGGAAGCGCTCTTAGAACTTCCGGATGTGAGGTGGGACCTCCTCGCTGAGATCTCGGTTCCGTTCCTATTTTCCAAAGTCTTTGGTCTGGTGTGCTAGCCCGAGAGAAGTAATTGTGATGTTGTACCCTTTTGGGACCGCCGAACTCCACAAATACCGAATTTTGGTTTCAACACTTTGGTGCGGTGAGCGTGGAGAGTGGCCAGCACAGAAAGACCTCAGCTAGTTCCATGGCTGGAGACGAAGGACAAGGATCTGGCCGGGAGCTGTCGCCACCCCCACCGGGTTTAGCGACAGTAGGCATGTTCGAGGATTTCAGAAAGGAGGTTATGGAGACCTTGCATCACTGGCTCAGCGCCACTCACGGCGAGTGATCAACACCGGCCGTCCCAGTGGTCGCGCAGCTCGATTTGGGTGAGAACACTCCGGTCAGGAAGACCGGGAAGAAGAAGGAAGGAGAGGGCAGTGGGCAGGATCCCGCCAGGCGAGAGCTGTTCCCGGACTTGCCGAGTGCGGGTCGGGTCAGTGAGATGGCCTTGCGAGAGCCACCCATTCGCGTGGTAGGCGGAGCCCCTTTAGTGAGTTGGTTGTGTCAGACTCTATCCAAAGGGGTTCAGGGAGCCGGAGATATCTTACTATACTGGCGGGGATGACCCGGTTCAACGCCTCCAGTGGTTTGAAGACGCGGTCTCCATTAGGCAGACGACTAACGCTTTCAAGTGTCGGATTTTTGTCATCTCCTTCAAGGACATGGCGAGGGACTGGTTTCACCAGCTTCCCAAGATTTCAATCTACTGCTATGCAGATTTGCGTCGGGCATTTCTGTTGAGGTTCTCAACTTCGAAAAAGAGGAAGAAGTGTGAATTTCTTTTCACGATCAAGCGGGGTCCTGAGGAAACCCTGACAAGCTATGTTGACCGGTTCCAGGAGGAAGTCCTCGTTGTAGAGGACGTGTCAGGGTTTACCCTGATGATGGATTTTACCTTGGGGCTGCAGGAAGGGTTCTTCAGGATGGCGTTGAAGCGGAGGCCACCGCCGTCCTTAGAGGAAGTGATGGAAAAGGAGGCACAAGAGATAGAGGTCGAGGCAGCAAACCGTAACTTCCCCAGGAAGCTGGCCATGTTAGGAGGAAGTGAGGAGAAGGAGCAGGTGACGAACAGATGTCGGGAGAAAAGGAGAAGGGATGAGCCCAGGAGGCAGGGTTTCCCAAGGCAGCAGCAAGGGTGGGGTTATCAAGAACCCACCAACCAGCTGTGCTGGAGGCAGCAGGAGGGACCTGTTCAAGGTAAGGGAAGAAGGTTCCAAGGAGGAGGAAACTAGCAAGGGGACAGGGGAGATTCATTCCCCCTGGATGGAGACAGGGTATGAGCACCCCCCCCCCCCCCGCCACACACACACACACAAAGCCATGATAATAGCGCGGGGAAGGAATGGGAGAAGGAACGTCCGAGGAGGACGGATAGAAGTGGAGGTGGAGTTCAGGAGGAAGGTCACGCAACTGCCACCTTCCCCGAGTTCCTAGAGCTGAGGAGGGCGAGAGGACAAGGGCAGCAGCAGCCAGCGGTGCAGATCGAGGAGGTGGCCCAGGGGCCGGCGAGGATATGTGTGAAGAGAGGGCCGATATAGGAGGCTCTGGGAGGATTAGTGTAATCCATGGGGGCAGGGATCGAGGCCACCCATAAGGGGAGCCTCCAAACAGTGTTCAGGCGTAGCGTCGCCTCGACATCTCATACACCACCTCCCGTGGAGAGGATCACCTTTACCTCACGTGACATGGCAGATCATGCGGATCTGTTCTGCGACGCGCTGGTGGTGCAGGCAGCGGTCGAGAACTTCACTGTCTCCCGGATCTTGGGGGACAACAGGAGCTCGGTCAAGGTCATCTTCAAAAAAGCGTTTGACAGGATGAAGGTGGAGGCAAAGAGGGTACTAGCCTCGGATGGGCCGCTCTTCGGGTTCTCCGGAGAGAGGAAGGAGGTTGAAGGAGGAGTAGGGCTTAATGTGACTCTGGGGGGGTCAGTCCCGCAATTGTCGATTCGTGATCGTGGACGCCCCCAGCAGTTACGATATCATCTTTGGCTAGCCCCTTATTAGCGCGTTCTGGTGCATCCCCTCATCCTTCCATCGGTGCCTCAAATTCAACAATGGGGGGATGCAGGTCTAGGTCCGAGGAGATCCCAAGGTGACGAGGCAGTGCTATGTCACCGCGGTTAACACCATCTCAAGGATGGAGGAGGACGAAGTGATGGGAAAGGTGATGAAGGAAGAGACGGCAGATTCAGGGGAGAAGCAGGCCCCCGTTCCGGAGGGGGGAGCAGAAGAAGAGCAAAGAGGAGGGGAGGAGATATGGAGGTAGAGGAAGCAGTGGAAGAGGATGTCCTCGCCCAAGGAGAGCGGCCAACTGAAGAATGGGAGGAGCAGTCCTGGCTGTAGCCAGTGGAAGCAGTGGTGGAGCTGAAGGTTCTGACCCAAGCCGGTAAGGCGGAGAAGGTGCGAGTCAGCGGTGGCTTAGGCAAAGAGGACCAAGAGAGGATGTTAGTGCACATTCAAAAGCATGCGGACATCTTCGCATGGAGAGCGGTGGATCTGCCCGACATTGATGCAGACGTGGCTTGCCACCGGCTGAACCTCGACCCGAAGGTCCGCACTATCTGCCAAAAGAAAAGAAATGTGGCGGACAAGCTTGAGGGACCAATGAAGGAGGAGGTGGAGAAACTTCTCAAGGCCGGATTTGTGTCAGAGATCCAATTTCTGGGCTGGGTCTCAAACGTTGTAATGGTGAAGAAGGGGGATGGGAGATGGAGAATGTGTGTTGATTTTTCTTTATTGAATAAAGCATGCTCCAAGAATTGTTACCCCTTTCCTCGGAACGACGCGTTGGTTGACTCAGTCGTCGGTTTCCCTGTAATGAGTTTTTATATACTTTTTCAGGTTATCATCAAATCAAGATGCACCCTTCGGATGTAAAGGATGCGTCTTTCATCACGAGCATCGAATGCTATAGATATAACATGATGCCTTTTGGGCTAAAGAATGCACGGGCGACATATCAAAGGATGATGGATAAGCTTTTTCGGGAGCAGGGGGAGAGGAACCTAGAGGTGTATATGGATGACTTACTGGTGAAGAGCAAGGATGTGAGCTCTCACCTTCAAGACCTGGAAGAAACTTTGTCCACTTTACGAGGGTTCAAAATGAGGTTGAATTCCCTGAAATGTGTTTCCATAGCAAGTCAGGGAAATTTCCTATGCCCCCCCCTCGCAGAACCAAGGCCCCAGAGAGGGGGAAGATTTGACCTTATACCTCGGACTGGGGGCATAAGCGGAAAGCTCTGTTTTAGTTCGGGAAGAGGGTAAGAAGCAACTGCCAATTTATTATGTAAGTCGGGTCTTGAAGAAGGCGGAGCTCAGGTATCCAATCTTGGAGAAGTTGGCATTTGCTTTGGACATCTCGGCTCTGAAGCTCCGAACTTACTTTCAAGCTCACTCAATTTGGGTGGTGACAGATCATCCACTGTGTGGCATCTTCGAAGGGGTGGAGCTTTCAGGAAGGTTGGCGAAGTGGTCGGTGGCGCCGAGTGAGTTCGACATCTCTTTTATCTCACGCATATCGGTTAAAACACAAGCGGTGGCGGATTTCATGGCAGACTGCGTGGTGGAGTCAAAAGAGGTCGGACCTGACCATTTAATTACTTGGAAGTTGCTTGTGGATGGAGCTTCAGGAACACATTCCTTGGGAGTCGGGGTGGTATTGGAAAGCCCCAAAGGGACAAAGATTGAGCAGGCCGCGATGATGCACTTCCCCGTAACCAATAACCAGGCGTAATATGAGGCAATCATCGCGGTGATGAGACTCGCTAAGGAGCTGGGGGAGCAGGACGTGGAGGTGCTGACAGACTCGATGGTGGTAGCCTCGCAGGTCAAGGGAGAGTTCGAGGCAAGGGAGATGACCCTGCAACAATATTTTCTCAGGGTAAAAGGCCTTATTTGCTCCAAGAATCTTAGAAGAGGTCCATTTAGGATAGTTTGGAAGCCACTCGAGGAGCAGGACCCTAGAATGTCGGATCGTTCGGCAGGGGTATTTTGGCCAATCTTGAGCAAGGATGCAAAAGAATTCACAAAGAAATGTCTTAAGTGTCATCTATTCGCACCGTTGCAGCTCCTACCCGCCAAGAGGCTCAGATGTATCACGACACCCTGACCATTTGCAATTTGGGGGATGGACTTGGTGGGGCCTTTTCCTCAGGCCAGCGGACAACAAAGATTCCTTCTGGTCATGATCGACTATTTCTCGAAGTAGCTGGAAGTCAAGGACCTGGCCAAGGTAACCTCCCAGGTGATCCGTAACTTCGTGTTGGGGGAAATCATCTGCCGGCATGGGCTGCCTCATGTCATAGTCACTAACAACGGGCCACAGTTTGCTAGTGAAGAGTTCATCATCTTCTATGGCTAGCTCGGGATTGATCTCAGGTTCACACCGGTCCACTACCCTCGGAGTAACGACCAGGTGAAGGCGGCAAATAAGATCATTGTAACCCTGCTAAAAAAGAATGTGGAGAATTTGAAGGGGAACTGGGTGAAGCAGCTCTCAACGGTTCTTTGGGCCCTGAGAACCACGCCAAACATGATCACAAGGGAAACCCCGTTCAGGCTTTCACATGGCTGCGAAGCTGTGCTTCCTGTGGAGTTTGAGGTCATATCACTGTGGGTGTTCATCGCAGGTGAAGGGGAGGAAGACTGGAGAATGGAGAGTGAGAGCGAGATGCGACTCTCACTGGACCTGGTGGAGGAACTTCGCGATCTATCCATCATTAGGCAAGAGGAAGTTAAGCGTCGGATGGCCAAGTATTTTGACAAACATGTACGTATTAAAGAGTTTGTAAAAGGAGACCTTGTCATAAAAAAGGTGGATGCGTCCAGGAGTTCTGCGTCGGAGGGAAAGCTCAATCCCAATTAGGAGGACCCCCTATGTAATCGAGGAAGCACTCAAGTCGGGAGGTTACCACCTCCAAAATATAGAGGGGGTAACCATCAGCCATACCTAGAGTGGTGATGATTTGAAGCGTTTCTGAAATCCTCGAACATGCCTACTGTCGATAAACCCGGTGGGGGTGGCGACAGCTCCCGGCCAGATCCTTGTCTGTCTCCAGCCATGGAACTAGCTGAGGTCTTTCTGTGATAGCCACTCTCCACGCACACCGCACCAAAGTGTTGAAACAGAAATTCGGTCTTTGTGGAGTTCGGGGGTGCCAAAAGGGTACAGCATCACAATTACTTCTCTCGGGCTAGCACACCAGACCAAAGACTTGGGAATCTAGGAATGGAACCGAGATCTCGGTGAGGAAGTCCCACCTCACAACCGGAAGTTCTAACAGCGTTTCCCCTCCCAAGCCAATGCTGAGTTTGGGCACCCTAAAGAGAAAGCCTAAAGAAGATGAAAGCAAGAGAAACTGTGAATTTGTCCCTCCAAAGGTGTCCCCTTGGTTTTATTTATAGATTTCCAACATTAGTCTGCAAACAACGTAACTCTGCCGTTCAGAATTACTCTACACAGCCCAATTGGGTCTGCCAACAGCGTAACTCCGCTGTTTTGAAAGTCTACTTGCAGACCTAATCTAATCTAATACATTAATGAAATGAAATATAATTTCTGCATGGTTAGGTTTGATTCATAATAGATATATAAGATCAATGTTGATGAGGTATCTTATTACAATCATGAAAATGAGATACGAAAGAGTTTGTTTTACAGTTATTTTTTTGATGTCTTTCAAAAAAATGTAAATATTAATTTTTGCTCGTTGAAATAGCCTTCATTTCAATGTCATCGTTCTTTCTTCACAATGTAGAAATCAAAGAAATATGATTTAATTCAATTATTGGGTTGCATTGTTTAATATTTTTGAAGCACCTCTTAAAACTCTGTTTGTTTGAGAGTTTTTTTCTCAACTGGATTTTTTTTTAGAAAACGTATACATTTTTTTGTTTGCCTTCATTAGGAACTACTCTTGGAGCTCATGCTTGCAACTTATGTTCAAAGTTTATTTTATAGTATGGAGATAACAACCATGTGTATAGTCCTCTCGTGTCTGCACGTTAATGAAAGTTTTGATCTCTTTTATAATATCAAATTGGCAGCAGCAGTACTCTAGTTACTGCTATGCAAATTCAAGAGACAATTTTCTCTGATGCGAGATGCAAAAATATTACGAGTGAATTCTTGTAGTCCAAGGCTCTGTTTGGCGTGTTTTTTTTGTTCCTATGAGTTTGGACAAAAACTCTACCATCATAGAATGCATGTTTGACAAGACAATGTTCATCCCTTTAATTTGCTCTTAACCATCAACTAGCGAGATGACCATCAGCCCGACCTCGTCTATGAAATTACCGATAAGACCACTTCATGATGACCATTTTCACTCTAACTTCTGAAGGATCAAAATTAGTACAAAATGACTCATTGCCCAAACTATCAAACTATTGCTTCGTTTCGATTCATAAACCCCCGTATTCATGATCGTTACTGTTGCGCCAAACAGAGCCTATGTTCACAAAATTTGGCAACTCTCAAAGTCCCACTCAGTTCTATCAAAAGTGTGTACTTGGGACCACCAAGTTGTATTAATAAGGGACTACATAAATTACACTTGCTATTATAATCCCATGAAATAAGAAAATAAAGCAGATCATTAAGCCATAAAATTCATTCTTGCATCAAAATATCAAACCAAACATCCAAAAAGTCAAAACATGTTGACAGTAAAAAAAACACGCACAGAGTAAAACAAACAAAGCACAAATGAGAAAGAAGAGGGTCATTAAGATATGCCCCAGGATGCTACCAAGGATCTCGATCACCATGAACCTCCATCAAATGCTTGAAAATCAGAATATTAAATTAGATTTTAAAAAAATAGAAAAAAATAAATAAAAACAGAAACCTACACAAAGAATAATATCCATAAAATACAAGTCATTAAGGAAATAAAAACTTAGTAAAATATTGAAAGCAGTAATAATATAATTTTCACGGTTAACACAAGTTGAACAACATTGAACTTCTGAAACTATGCTCTCTTTAATGCCAAAACTCGGGTTCAAAACCGATGACAGAAAATGTGTAAGGAGTTGGTTATGTGTATAGGTAGAACTATTATTTTTTAAGTGAAGCTAAGTCCAATCAAATTTGATAAATGAAACATACAAATGACCATCCTAGCATTTATAGTGGTTCAAATCACATATTACATCAGCATGGGAATCAAGGTTAGGGGTGGGCTGACAGTTATCAGAGGTTGCACGAGCCTACGTATGCGAGAGGTGAAGACACGATCGGCATATAGACGATTCTAGCTCGTAGCCACATTCAGAATAATGTCGGGGTAATTTTATGTATTGTTATCGTTTTTGTGATTTTATCTCGTAAAATAGCAACATTTAGGTCCAAACAATCTAAACAGTCCATAGTGGTTGCCCCGGGCAACTTTGCCTATACATAGGACCCTAGGGGGACTGAATTTGGAATCACAGAATTTTGGACAGATTTCAAGCACACACGGTCATCCCACAGTATCGATTTTGTGGATCATTGGTGTTGACCATAACTGTCCTTCGCACTCCATTAAACCATCATACTCCCTCCCACGATTCCACCACTCAATAACTAACACATAACAACCACTTGACCACCATAACCTACTTATAACCGTTGCAACCACCCGTAACCAATCCTAATTCCCATTGTTCAAACTTCCATTTCCTGCCAACCACCATCAACTCATCAGGACCCACAAAATACTACAGTCTTGTGCCCAATACGCCGCAAAACCTATTCCCTGCACCACAAAAAAAATAATTGTAATGTTTTTGTTAATCACTGTAAATCCTCCCAACCCCATCATTCCTCCCCTACAGCCCACTACCCCACCCACCACCATACAGAACTCATTGAACACCCATCTGCCCATGTCCTTTCCAGGCCACTGAGACTTCAGTTCAAACCCTTTCCCCACCACCCCGAAGACCTCTAATTGCCATAGACCCAAAATATATTGAAATAAAAATAGAGGTTCATTTTTGGCGCTAATCCGCAGTCCTAATTTGAGCTTTGCGTGCGGAAGGTTGCCGACATTGAGGCTTCGTTTGGCGGGGCGGATACGCGCCAGTCGCGCGTACCTCACCGCCCTGTCACCTCCGCTCGAGAGCTGGAATGGGCACCGTGGGGCAGTGGGGCTCCGCCCCGCCGCGGAATTTCATCGAAAATCAACCGCGCGCGGGTACCTCCTTGATAAAAGAACTCTCAGGCGAGCTCTCATCACCAACTGATATGTGGATCAGTTGTTGATGAGATCTCTTTATCAAGGAGGTCGGGGGATCGAGCCCCGACCTCAACAACCTATCGGCCCTGTTGTGGGACCGGGGATGGGTTGAGGTGTACAGGTCGTGGCCCTGATAAAGCCTCTTTGGTGCGATACCAAGGTGGGCCCCCTGGTGGGAATCTAGGGTGGCAGGCAGGTGTGACACCTGTCCTACATCACAAGGTTTTACCAGTTTGAAATATTTACAATTGCATGACAACCAACATGATCTTCTGTTGTAGTTGAGTAATTATGACCTTATAGATATATGTTATATCTACAACTCTTTTTTCCACCTTTTTAATTAGTTCTACCCATATTATTGTCATCAAGAAAAGAAAACTAGATTTTCCATGTAGGTTACAAATATTTCTGGATATAAAATGTTGGAGGTTACAAATATTACTGTCATTTTTTGTTCCGGTCGTGTTCAGAAATAGATTGATTCATATGCAAATATGTTATTGATTGCATATTTGTAACCTATAATACAACATTGTGGCTCTAACATTTTTGCTACGATGAGTTTGGACAAACTTTACCATCATAAAATGTACTTGTCAGTCTATCATCAAGAAAAGAAAACTAGTTTTCAACATAAAAGTCGATGAAGCTCCTTAGGTGAGGTCGGGTGTTCATGAACGGTGGTTCATAACCATTGTGTTCATGATCGCCACCGACGGGCCATACTGTTATTTTCATTGAACTTGTCATTCTTAAATTTATATCACCTAATAATCATGTTGCAATTTAATTGATTTTTTCTATAAAATATGCTCTTATTTTATAATTTTTTTCTTCTCTATATAGGTACCTAGCTAACTGAATATTTCATATATAGCAACAATGGATAAAAAATGGATGCTAGAGCCACGTCACTCAGGTTTATTTAGATGGAATGAAATATTTGCTAGATTTATATTACACAATCATACCAATTGAGGTATAATGGAAAATTACGTGGATTGGATTTATCATCATTGAAGATTGTTTAACAATAGGGTCTTGTACAAAGATAAATGCCTTTTTAATGCAAATCTATTTTACCCTAATTACAAACCCAATGATCCAATGGACGAACTTTTGCATGCAGCTATTCCAAATCTACAACAGTGTGAAAACTTAAATGAACACGGTTTACCTCATAATGATATTGATGAAGATGAGATTTTGATCATCCCGAAGATCACATACATATAAATGCAAATACTCTAGATACAAATAATCAATATGCTTACTCTAGCAATACTTCTACTGGGCAAACACCAAGATGGATGAAATGAAATTGCAAATGTCAAATATGCAAAAAAATGATATATTATCTTATGGAGGCTATGTCGCAAAAAGATTCTAATAATGATTCTACTTCTAACAATGAACCTTCAAGTGATCATACTATAGGAGTTGAGACAGATGATGGTAACTTAATTAGGACTTTAGACTATCATGCAATAACATTTGACTTCTTAATATTATTAATAAAGTATTGTATCTCAGGTGGTCCGTGTGGTAGCTGATGTTTTTGGAATATTTTGCGATCTCTCCAAGAATGTCAAAATTCAAACGTGGCATAATTAAGCTGGTGAGTTTATGTTTACATAAAACAAAACTTAGCTTATATGCATATGATACTACCAAATGTTCCTTATCTTTTTATATCTACTACGATTTATATTTAAGGATGGGATGATGTGAACAACTATTAATTCTAGCTAGCTACAATTCTATGTTATGTTGCATTAGTTCTAGGAGATGGGTAAATTTGTTGTAATTAATTCTATATGCTAGCAACAAGCAGAGTGGACTGCATGGACTTTCCAGGTTGATGTTATGTTGCATTAGTTCTAGGAGATGGGTAAATATTGTTGTAATTAATTCTATATGCTAGCAACAAGCAGAGTGGACTGCATGGACTTTCCAGGTTGCTGGAATTATTTCCAGGTTGCTGGAATTATTTCCAGGTTTCTGGAATTATTTCCAGGTTGCTGGAATTATTTCCAGGTTGCTGGAATTATTTCCAGGTTGCTGGAATTATTTCCAGGTTGCTGGAATTATTTCCAGGTTGCTGGAATTATTTCCAGGTTGCTGGAATTATTTCCAGGTTGCTGGAATTATTTCCAGGTTGCTGGAATTATTTCCAGGTTGCTGGAATTATTTCCAGGTTGCTGGAATTATTTCCTGGTTGCTGGAATTATTTCCTGGTTGCTGGAATTATTTCCAGGTTGCTGGAATTAATTCCTGGTTGCTGGAATTAATTCCTGGTTGCTGGAATTAATTCCTGGTTGTTGGAATTAATTCCTGGTTGCTGGAGTGTGTATCTTCAGCAGCAATATTAGTAGGGGGAAGAATTCGTGGACATTAACGGGGTTGGCCACGTATTATGAAACATTGTTCTTCTAGCTTTGTGACTCACTTGGTGACTATGCCCAAGAAGTAGGGTGTGCACAGTGCGATTTGGTGCGGTTTTGGCCCAAACCGCAACCGCAGCGTAAGGGCTCGGTTTTTGCCTGAGCAAAACCGCTCCGCACCGAAATTATGTGGTGCGGTTTTGGTTCGGTGAGGTTTTTTGCGGTGCGGTTGCGGTTTCAGTGCGGTTTTTAATATTATTTTACATAGACTACAAGTAAACATCAGAACTATGAATGTTGTTTGATAATTTATGAGTTCTTTTATGTTTTGCTATTTTTCTCTTTTTATTGTATTAAATTAGATCATTTTCGTACAACAGGTGATTTCATTTTCATAAAATTTAATGCAGTTATTTGTCTTTCTTCTTGAAGATGTCATACCAACTTATGAACTATATATTATTTTGTGAATACCATGTTTAATATACAAATATTTTCACACTAAACTTTGTTGCATGAGATTCATTAATTCTTATATATCAACACTTATTATGCAATATTTTGTTTTAATTTGGATTATTAAAACTAAGAGATTGTTCTAATTGATATTCAAGTTGTCTGTGTGTGAAAGAGATACAACAACACTCAAACCTTTATCCTAATATAGTGTGGTCGGCTATATGGATCATTTGTCTTCATTGTGCAATATCTTGGCATATTCCCACTAATGTGTACAACATGTTTTTTTTATAGTTTTAAACTCTTATTCCATTATAGTGTGTGTGGAAGAGATGATTCGTCAAAATATCTCACCTAATTATAATAACTCTGACAGTAATATATCGTATAAACATATCAACTCTTACTTAATATACTTAAATGTGAAATCACATAATTATAAAAATTTAAATACACAAAATATTCGGTGCAGTGCGGTTTTTGCGGTTTCCAAAATCCAAAAAACGCACTGCACTGAACCATGCTCGATTTGTAAAAGTTCAAAACCGCACCGCACCTAAAATACGCGGTGCGGTTTAAAAATCGGTGCAGTTTCTGCGGTGCGGGCGGTTTTTGGGGTTTGCAGTTTTTCATGCTCACCCTTACAAAGAAGTGTCACCCCATGTCCAATAACCATCATGTTCGAATACTCATCATTCCACTTGGAATGAAAACCTTGGTAAAGAGAAGTAGGTAAAAACCTCAGTAAAATAACTTTGGCAACAACTTTTATCAGTCAAAATGATATAATGGACAAATTTATACAAAAACTGCAGACAAAATCAGTCCCCTCTTTATCAAGATAAAGTTGTCCACCTCAAAGTGGTGTAAATCCTCCAATAGAAGTCAACAAAGGAGGTGACTAGACAAAATATTGATCAATATGAAGAGAAAATAAGATACCCAAAGGATCTTATTTTAAGACTTCAAGATAAAAACGTAAGAGATAAATAGTAATCTAGTGAAGAATTTAAATACGTTACTCATCTCAGTTACAATTCTTTCCACAATTTCAGGCCACTATCCTAAAATTTTTCGTTATTCTAATTAAATCCCAACAAATCCAAACTCCACATCACTTCCACCATTTTCATTACCCACTAGACCCCTCCCCACTCTATCAACATCATTTCCAGCCATCTATGAGACCATGACATCACCTAACCCCATACACTCCTTCAATTTTAGAACCCAAATAACAACCTACTTCCTCTTTCAGCCTACTGGTCCTGGACAACCAGCAATTCCAGCATCTGAAATTCACAACTGTAGCAATTCTAGGCCATCCCGCAGTTCGTTCCTAGCCTTGATATTTCCATAAACTTCTTCCAGCTACTAACTACCTCGAGAACTCCCTCTCCATTACCGGCATTCCCCCTCCAAGCCCTGCAGCTCCACAACAGCTCACTGAAATCGCATCCGTGCACCAGGTGTTCTCTGTTCAGCCCTCCAATTTTCCTCCAGCAGTCAAGATCCAGCCATCAGTCGCTGCTTCGGGGACCGGATCAAGATTGTGGTTATCATTTCAAGTGTATTACAATATCTGTTACCTTGCTCCAAGATCGATTTGAGTGTGATTATTGTGCAATATTATTACATGATTTTAATGAAACTGCAAGCATGCGGTTTTAATGAAACTGCAATCACGCAATTTAATGAAACTGCAATCACGCAATTTAAATGAAACTGCAGCTGTATCCCCATGCTGATTAGAAACAATATTATCTAAAAATGAAGAATCAATATTCTTTCTTTTTTATCTCTTCGGGCCTTCTTAAGAGTCCTCATTGGATTTAATGTTTTTAGTTTTTAACATGTTTTTTTATGTCAACAACAATTTTATTACATGATTAGTGTTGATTGAGAAAACAATTTTTTTTGGAAAGTATAGGAAATTTATATGTTCATACATCTATAGTATCTTTTTAATCTTTTGCAAATTTATATCATTATATGTCTATTGTCAACAGGAAATATTGTTTTTTAATGAATTTGTGCATGTCTGATGATCTTTCTTTGATCGATTGTTTGTTTGACATAATATATATACATCTGTCACATTTAGTTCTGTCCTGGAGCAATGAATAGCATCCATCTCGCTGAATTATCTATCTTCTTGAGCTTTTGTTTCAAATGCCATCTCAACTAAATTTCAACCGCATGATCTATATATATACACACAAATTAACAAGAATCTATACAACTTCTTAACACAGATGAAATAATAAGGAGAAAAATTCTTACATGTTTTCCGAGGCGATGAAGGTGAGAGAGGCTTGCTCTACTTATGCATGCTCAGATATATGGATCCAATCAGCATCGAAAACATCACCACAACTACTCCCAGCGGGATGATTCTGCTAAAGAACCTGCTGGACATTTCTTCACTCATTGACTTAGTGAAAATGTACGTGACAATACATTTGATTATCATGAATGCGATAATTTCACAAGGAACAGCTACCGATCCTATGAATAGTAGGACATCAAAAATTAAAACCGAAAGATGTCGTAGAAGTTTACCATGAAATTATTATGGGCGGAGAGGACGGTAGTGGCGTCTAGCCAAAGCCAATAGAAGACGCACAACCAAAAAAGGGAGAAAATATCATGAAGATCATGCAGATCGACAGTAACACAAAAACCCTCGACATGGAGAGCGGCGGAGTGGGGGCGAGGGAGTGGGGAGAGGGCACCTTGATTCAATCGAGTGGGGAGAGGAGAAAGGGCACCTGCGGGGAGCGGGGAGCGGGCACCTGCCGCGTGCGGGGAGCGGGCACCTGCCGCGAGCGGGGAGCGGGCACCTGCCGCGAGCGGGGAGTGGGAGCCGCGAGGTGACAGCTTGATGCAACCTGGCCAGAAAAGAACGATAACCCCAACCCTAAAATAAACCGAACCCTAAACCTCATTATTCCAAAATTCGTTCTTCGAGGAATATACAGCACGAATACATACGACGTGATGTGATACATACCAAAATAATCTCCAGTGTTCGAATCGGTGCACGAAGCTCTTATTGTCAGTTTGAGACACAATTTTTTCAAATTCAGACGACTTGAAGATTTCATCGCCGTGCTGGGAAATGAGCGTCACTCGTTTCGTCCTCGCCAAAACTATTTCAAATCTTTAATGTGATGACAGTGTTGAAACCAAAAATTCGGTCTCTAGTGGAGTTCACCCTTGGGGAAGGGGTGATTGCGCACTTACTTCCCTCCCGCGAGCTAAACAACAAAGGAAAAGAACAAGAGACAGACCCAAGGGCTCGACGTGGAGGTCCCACCACACACCCGGAAGATCTTAGAGCGCTTCCCCTCCTTAGCCAATGCCGAGCTAAGGCAACCTCAGAAAGCGCTAGAAGACTGGGGAACAAGTGAGCATGCCTTCTGAGGTAACCATTGGGTCCTATTTATAGATTTCTGAAAATGACCTACAAATAGCCAACCCTCGCTGCTCCAAACGGTCATGTGCAGTCCAGGTTGGTCTTCCAACAACGCAACTCTTTTGTTCTAAAATGCTATGGGCAGACCAACGGGGATAAAATGGTAAAAGCACATCACGAGATCCTGGGCGAGTGGCCCTCTGGAGCCTCCACTCGCCGAGGTCGGTGAGCGCTTGGTGGAGCGGGCGCTCGCCGCCTCTATTTTCCCCCCTGGGCGTGTGCGGGCCCGACCTGCCCCCACTTGCCCTGCCTGCCGAGCCTCCTGGGGCGAGGGCGAGCCGGTCTGCTCCACTCGCTCGCTGCTCGCCGAGCCCTTGGGGCGAGTGTGAGCCGCCTGCTCCACTCGCCCCTCCAACCATTCAACCCACCTGGACGAGCCGACCTGCACCACTTGGCCGATCTGGTTCCTATAGTCCACTAATCGGCGGATATGAGATTGTACACAATCCCCTCTCTTTGCGAGGTTGATCCAAGCTCGGAAAAAATCATCCAACCCCACAATATGCGGCGAGTGCGACGGGGACCAAAGAATCTTTTGGTGGGCTCCACCAGCTGTTATATATATAGGTCCGCCTACCTAGGCAACCTTTGCCATTCCTTCTTACTTGAGCCTTGCCGAGATGCCTATCCCCAAAGAGATCCAAGAGTGGCTTGCCCGAGCATGCCACCCAGTGCTGCACTGCGCGACCAATCCAAGTCAAATCCTGCCAAAAAGGCGAAATCCGTCCCCAAGGATGCCGAGTCCATCTACCGCGACCTGGAGTCTACCCTAACTCCCAGGCTCGCCTCCTCCAAACCGGCTGATGACCCTGAGAAGGAAGTTGGTCATCGACATTGCCGCCGATCCTGAACGCCGCCAGACCGACGTCGAGAGCTCCATGCCGCGAGTCCACACCCACACGACGCCTCGCGAGGTTGTTCAAAGTTAATTTTATAGTATGGAGATAACAACGATGTGTATAATCCTCTCGTGTCTGCACGTTAATGAAAGTTTTGATCTCTTTTATAATATCAAATTGGCAGCAGCAATACTCTAGTTACTGCTATGCAAATTCAAGAGATAATTTTCTCCGATGCGAGATGCAAAAATATTACGAGTGAATTCTTGTAGTCCAAGGCTCTGTTTGGCGGGTTTTTTTTGTTCCTATGAGTTTGGACAAAAACGCTACCATCATAAAATGCATGTTTGACAAGACAATGTTCATCCCTTTAATGTGCTCTTAACCATCAACTACCGAGATGACCATCGGCCCGACCTCGTCTATGAAATTACCGATAAGACCACCACTCCATGATGACCATTTTCGCTCTAACTCCTGAAGGATCAAAATTAGAACAAAATGACTCATTGCCCAAACTATCAAACTATTGCTTCGTTTCGATTCATAAACCACCGTATTCATGACCGTTACTGATGCGTCAAACAGAGCCTATGTTCACAAAACTTGGCAACTCTCAAAGTCCCACTCAGTTCTATCAAAAGTGTGTACTTGGGACCACCAAGTTGTATTAATAAGGGACTACATAAATTACACTTGCTATTATAATCCCATGAAATAAGAAAATAAAGAAGATCATTAAGCCATAAAATTCATTCTTGCATCAAAATATCAAACCAAACATCCAAAAGTCAAAACATGTTGACAGTAAAAAAAAACACGCACAGAGTAAAACAAACAAAGCACAAATGAGAAAGAAGATATGACTGTTTTCGCTCAATCCGGATGCATCCCTCCGATTGCTGCGACGTCTCCTTCATAACCAGCGATGACTGTTATAGCTACAGGATGATGCCCTTCGGGCTCAAGAATGCATGCGCAACTTATCAGAAGATGATGGATCAAATCTTCAAGGAGCAGAAGGGGCGGAACTTGGAGGTTTATGTGGATAACCTCCTTATCAAAAGTGAGAGTGTCGCAAAGCACATAACGGATCTGGCGGAGACCTTCGCTACTCTGAGGAAGTACAAGATGCGACTCAACCCGACCAAGTGCGTCTTCGGTGCAGGAAGAGGGAAGTTTCTAGGTCACCTCCTCACTTCCAGGGGGTGGAGCCTAATCCAAACAAGGTGAAGGCCATTTTGAAGATGGCGTCACCAAGGGATCCCAAGGAAGTTCAGAGGCTGACTGGAAGGCTGGCAGGCCTCAGCCGTTTCTTATCCAAGGCAGGGAGAAATGCTCTCTGTTCTTCAAGACCCTTCGGGGAAATCAGAAGTTTGAGTGGACGACAGAGTGTGAGGAGGCCTTCGGAAAGCTCAAACAACAGCTAACTCAAGCTCCTCTCCTCCAAGGCCCGCGGGGTAACGAAGATCTCTTTCTCTATCTGGGAGTCGGGGCGGAAGCGGTTAGCTCGGTGCTGGTCCGAGAGGAAGGCAAAAAGCAGCTCCTTGTCTACTATGTTAGTAGGGTTCTGCGGCAGGCGGAGGCGAGATACCCTATCTTGGAGAAGTTGGTGTTTGCCTTGGTGGTTTCGGCTCGGAGGCTCCGTCCGTATTTTCAGGCTCACTCCATCAGGGTCGTCTCCAATCATCCTCTACGAAGTATCCTGGATGGAGTGGAGCATTCTGGTAGACTGGCAAAGTGGGCGGTGGAGCTTAGCGAGTTTGACATTTCTTACTCTCCAAGGGTAGCAATCAAGGCGCAGAAGGTGACAGATTTCCTTGTCGACTTCTCGGCCGAGGGGGAAGGAGAGGAAGGCTCTTCTAGCACAGTGTCCTGAAAGATGTTTGTGGATGGGGCTTCGGGCAGATATTTCGTGGGAGGCGGAGTCGTGCTTGTAAGCCCTCAGGGAAGCAGGATCGAGCAAGCAGTCGAGATCCTTTTCCCAGTTACCAACAATCAGGCGGAGTACGAAGACATGGTGGCCGGCTTGCGTCTCACCAAGGAGTTAGCAATCCGAGATATCAGAGCATTCACCGACTCGATGGTAGTCGCGTCCCAGATCAATAGATCAGAGGCGAGTTCGAGGTGAACGATCCGATTCTGCAGCGGTACTTGATCAAAGTGAAAGGTCTGATCGGGGGTTTTCAATCTTTCTTCGTCGAGCACGTACCCCGAGAGGAGAATTCAGAAGCTGACTACCTCGCCAAGTACGGACCCTGGGCTGGGGGGACCGTGACTGAACTTTTTTGACCGTCCATCGAGGAAGGGGAGATGATGGAGATCGAGCAGAGGACGTCCTGGAGGGACCCGTTTGTTTCTTTCATGACAACAGGACGGATTCCTGCCAGTGAAGGAGACCAGAGGAAGTTTCGTTATAAAGTCGCATATTACCTACTTCAGGAAGGAGAGCTCTATCGCAAAATCATCTCAGGCCCTCTGGCTCGGTGTCTGTCAGAGGTGGAAGTCCCTCGAGTTCTGGAGGAGATTCACTCAGGAGAGTGTGGCAGCCACTCAGGGACTCGCACTCTTGAGCAAAGAATTCTAAGGCAAGGATATTTCTGGCCCACCATTCGAAAAGATGCAGAAGCCTTCTCCAAGAAGTGTCTGCAATGTCCGCTCTTCGCGGCTCTTCAACTGCAACCAGCTCAACATCTGCGCTCGATCACTGCTCCATGGCCCTTCGCCATCTGGGGAATGGACTTGATCTGCCCTTTTCCTCAGGCCAGCGGACAGAGGAAGTTCATCCTCGTCATGATCGATTACTTCTCCAAATGGATCGAGGTAAAGGCTCTGGCCCAACCACTTCGCAGATTGTAAAAAACTTCATTTGGGGAGAAATTGCATGCAGGTTCGGGATTCTTCTCACCATCGTCACCGACAACGGTCCGCAATTCGTCACCTTGGAGCTAGAGGACTTCTGCAAGCAGCTAGGGATGGATCTTCGATTCGCCTCTGTGCATCATCGTCGCAGCAACGGACAGGTGGAGGCCGCCAACAAGTTATCATCAACCTCCTGAAGAAGAAAGTCACCAACTTGAAAGACAATTGGGCGGAGTAGCTCCCCTCGGTCATCTGGGCCCTGAGAACAACTCCAAACTCGGCCACAGGGGAACTCCCTTTAAGTTATCCACGGGTCCGAAGCACTCATCCCAGTGGAGTTCGAGGTTCGAAGCCCGAGAGTCATAGCAGCTGGAGATGACAGTGAAGAATGGCACTTGGAGAATGAAGAGGCTCAAAAACTCTTGTTGGATTTCGTTGAAGAACTCCGAGACTTGGCCTCCATCTGTCAAGAGGAGATCAAGCGGCGCATGACAAAGCACTTCGACAAGAATGTCTGCCAAAAAGCATTTCCACCCAGGAGATCTGGTCATGAAAAAGGTGGACGCCGTGGGAAGAGGAGCAACAGTTGGCAAGCTGCATCCTAATTGGGAAGGTCCCTTCATCGTCCAAGAAGCCTTGGCCAACGGAGGCTATTATCTTCAGGATCAGGTCGGAGAGCAGTTGGGAGGTACTTGGATCGGGGATGACCTGAAAATGTTCTATCCTTAGCGGTCAATGATGTATTTTACTTATACATGCTTTTACATATATACAATGGCAACTGTTTGGCTTCTGTTCATTCTTCTTTCATCTCAAGTTTTCTGAGAGCTCAAGGTTCTGCTCCAAGATCGATCCGAGGAACCGGCCGTCAACTTGTTCCCTCTGGATAGCCCAGTGCGGACGATGAGACGATGCCTCGGGATATACGCGTCCTTATAAGACCGGACCTCTGCATTGACGGCCGAGATCAGCTCCCCCCTTGCATGTCGGCCTAGCTACCCCGATTGCATCTCTCCTCCGACTGGAGGAACTAGCGGGAACAGGTTTGGACTCCAACTTCTTGGATTTGAGGAAGGATCGACCTTGCCAAGCTCTCCTTCAGGCAACGGCCCTTCAGTTATTTTCAAAGGCGGGATAACCAGCCAGAGGGCAGGGATAGGCCCAAGGGAATATGTTAGTCGCGAGTGCGTCCTGGAGGACCCTCGGAAGAACATAACCCCTCGCTCTTGCATTTACGCTTGTAGCCAGTTGGCAGAGCTGAGAGCAATCGCAGCGATTGGATTGGGGAACGTGCCTTCGGCCTGTTTCTCGTAGATAGCCCAGTTCGGACGATGAGACGATGCCTCAGGATATAAGCGTCCTTGTAAGACCGGACCCCTGCATTGACGGCCGAGATCAGCTCCCCCTTTGCATGTCGGCCTATCTACCCCCGATTGCATCTCTCCTCCGACTGGAGGAACTATCAGGAACAGGGTTGGACGTCAATCTTCCAAATCGACGACGGCGAGATCATCGCTCTCTTTATAGTTTCTTCATCCTCAAAGATATTGATGCATTTGATTAATTGGCAATCTCTTAAGCAGCAGGAAAAACGACTCCAACATTCGAAGTCCTCGAGTGGTAGTGTCGTCGTAAGTCCAAATCCCTGAACGAGCTCCTCTCCTGCATATTGGCCAAGGACCTCCTCGAGTGAGATCGAGATCCTCGTTGGAGTGATGTCGTAGTCCGAGATCTCTGTACGAGCTCCTCTCCTGCAGACCGACTACTTGTCTCCCCGAGTCGACATACACCACTCTAGTTGAGCAAGGCTCCTGAGAGCTGTCGACTCCAACATTCGAAGTCCTCGAGTGGTAGTGTCGTCGTAAGTCCAAATCTCTGCACGAGCTCCTCTCCTGCATATTGGCCAAGGAACTCCTCGAGTGAGATCGAGATCCTCGTTGGAGTGATGTCGTAATCCGAGAACTCTGTACGAGCTCCTCTCCTGCAGACCGACTAATTGCCTCCCCGAGTCGACATACACCACTCTAGTTGAGCAAGGCTCCTGAGAGCTGTCGACTCCAACATTTGAAGTCCTCGAGTGGTAGTGTCGTCGTAAGTCAGCTAGGTGAGAGCCTGACAGCGGGATGTTCTCGGGGTCCAAGGGTTGACACCATCGAGTGACATCCAGCATTGTCAGCTAGGTGAGAGCCTGACAGCGAGATCTGCTCGGGGTCCAAGGATGACACTGACTTCCAGCACTGCCAACTAGGTGAGAGCCTGACAGCGGGATCTTCTCGGGGTCCAAGGCTGACACAGAGTGACTTCCAGCCATGTCAGCTAGGTGAGAGCCTGACAGCGGGATCTGCTCGGGGTCCAAGGGTTGACACCATCGAGTGACATCGAGCCCTGTCAGCTAGGTGGGAGTCTGACAGCGGGATCTGGTCGGGGTCCAGTCAAATGAATACATTCTATTGTACGAATTACTACAGCAGAGTTGGCATATCAAGAGATTTCATTAAGAATAAAACACCATTTACATTTCTCAAGGATAAAAACGTTTCAAGTCATCACCGTTCCAGGTGAGACTTATGGTCTCGCCCTCCACAATTCGGAGTCGATACCCTCCGGACCTCAGTGCCTCCTTTACAATGAATGGGTCTTCCCAGCTGGGGTTGAGCTTCCCCACGGTTGTTGACCTTCCCGCTGCATCCACTTTCTTTAGCATCAAGTCCCCTTCCGCAAAATGTTTGACTCTGACGTGTTTGTCAAAGTACTTGGCCATCCTTCTCTTCACCTCTTCCTGTCGGATGGCAGAAAGGTCACGCAGCTCCTCCACCATATCTAGGGAGAATCGCAGCTCTTCCTCGTTCTCGGCTTGTCATTCTTCCCTGCCTTCCCGGCTGCGGCGACTCTAGGCGTTTGAACTTCAAATTCCACGGGGAGTACTGCCTCGCATCCATGGGAGATCCTGAAAAGGGTCTCCCCTGAAGCTGTGTTGGGGGTGGTCCTCAGGGCCCAGAGAACCGCGGGAAGCTGCTCCACCCAGCTCCGCTTCAGATTTTTTACTTTCTTTTTTAAGAGGTTAACAATGATCTTATTGGCGGCCTCCACTTGCCTGTTGCTCCTGGGATGGTGGATCGAGGCGAACCTGAGATCGATCCCAAGTTGCTCGCAGAAACTGGTGAATTCCGCGCTGGCGAACTGGGGCCCGTTATCTGCGACAATGGCCTGGGGCAGCCCATGGCGGCAGATGATTTCTCCCCAAACAAAGTTTCTGATAACCTGGGAGGTCACCTTGGTCAGCGCTTTCACCTCTATCCACTTAGAAAAATTATCGATCATTACCAGCAGGAACCTCTTTTGCCCACTGGCCTGGGGGAACGGTCCAACCAAGTCCATCCCCCAAATGGCAAAGGGCCAGGGGCTGTGATACTCTTGAGTCGCTGAGCCGGCTGTAACTGGAGGGGGGCAAACATCTGGCATTTGTGGCATCTTCTCGTGAACTCGTCGCGTCGCGGCCCAGGGTGGGCAAGAAATACCCTTGTCTGACGATCCTTCCTTCCAGGGTCCGACTCCTGGAGTGACTCTCATACTCCCCGGAGTGGAGTTCGTCCAGGATTTTTTGTACCTCCCCTCGGTCACGCAACGAGCCAACATCCCCGAGAGAGTCTTCTTGTACAACTGCCCGTCCCGGAGGAGGTAGTACGATGATTTATACCTGAGCTTCTTCTTGTCCACCCCCTCTGGATACTCTCCTGTGGAAAGGAAGGTTGTGATCGGGTCCATCCATGAGGGCCGCTGATCTATCTCCATGAGCTCTCCCTCTTCGATGGAAGGGCGGAATAGGTCGGTGATAGTCCCCCCCCACCCGGGGACCATGCTTCGCTAGTTGGTCGACCTGCTCGTTCTCCTCCCGGGGCACGTGTTGGATAGAAAAAGTTTGGAATGTGCCGATGACCCCCTTCACTTTGGCTAAGTACAACCGTAGGGTAGGCTCTCTTGCCTCAAACTCCCCGTTGATCTGGGAAGCTACCACCATGGAGTCGGTAAGGACCTCCACGTCCAGCATCCCCAGCTCCCTGGCCAGGCGCAGCCCTGCTATCACGGCCTCATACTCGCCTGATTGTTTGTGATTGGGAAGTGCACCACCACTGTTTGCTCGATCCTAGTTCCTTGGGGACTCTCCAAGATCACCCCCACCCCCAGGGAATGCCAATCTACCTTTACCTTCCATTGGGGTCGATCGAATGAGCTCTTCCTCCACCACCTCAATCACATAATCAGCCAAAAAGTCGGCCATCGCTTGAGCCTTGATCGAGAGGCGGGGGACGAAGGAGATGTCGAACTCGCTCAACTCCACCGACCACTTGGCCAGCCTGCCAGAATGCTCCACCCCCTCAAAGAAGTTACGGAGGGGATGGTAAGTCACCACTCGGATT